>CP050228.2:5992500-6592500 GCA_012066045.3 Morus alba
TTTTATCATTTTCATTAAATTATAGAATATACTTTTCTAAAAAATGCATGTAATTATTTCACTTATTTTATTTTCATTAAATGCTCACACCCTTTTCATTTTTATAAAGTTTCGAGCGCAAAATCTCTTATTTTAAAGACAATATATATATAAATCGCTTTGATACCTAAAAAAAGATGATTATTTTATTGTGTTATTCATATATTCTTGTTTGGTATGCAAAATCTGTTTTTCCATCATCCCAAATCCCCAATTACTATTCACATATTTTCTTTTGAATCCAAAATCTGGTAGGTTTTTCTTTTTATCTTTTTCAACTATTTTAATTTGGCAGGCCAGGATATCTTAGCTCTTAGGGTTAGATAGATGCTCATTACTAACCAAGAAAAAAAAATTAGGGTTTTTTCTGGCTACTTCCACTCTCCCACCAGTGGCGGTGTGGAACACGCCCCAATCAGAAGCCACTAATGTGCAAAGGCATCTTTCTCCCTCTTTGACACGACAGGTAAAAAATATAAAACGAAATATATACAGAGTGACGCGAACAGAGCGTGTAAGAAACGCGTGGGGACATAACTTTAAAAAAAAATATCTTTTTCTTACAAAATTCACTCTTCTAGGGTTTCCTTAATGGAATTGTGATAAGAACCGCACATTTGTTGCACGTGTCAGAAACTCATTAGTCCACGTAAGCTCATTACTATAAATACATGTTTTTGCGACAAGAATACGGTGTGTGCATGTCCATGACATGGCATGGTGTGGTCAATTTTTCATACAAAAACAAAACAGGACCAAACAAACAAAAACCTCTTCTCTTCTTCAAGACGAAAAAGATAAAACCTCTCTCTTTCCCCTCTATCTCTCTCTTCTTTTTTTAACCCATTCTCTCTCTAAAAGATCGAAAGCCTTTCTTTCTCACTCTAGGGTTTCGCCAAAGTTCGCACCCAAATTCTTCTCCGCCAGCTCCGAATCTCGTCTCGCAGCTCGGCGTGGGTCTTCGGCGATGGGTTTCTCTCTCCTTTAGTGTCGTTTTCTCGACGGGCCGTGGAGAATCGGAGCTCGCCCAGACGCTGGTACTGTCGTTTCATGTGATGCTCGATTGAGTTTAAGGTCTGTTTTCGCGATCTAATCAATCTCCGATGTTTCGTTTTTGAGGTAGATTACAATTCGATTCGTGTTGATTATCGGTGCGAGCTTTAATTAGCTCAGTTTTGAGCTGATTCGTTTCAGATTTTGAGCTATGTTACTGTGTTTAGTACGTCAAGTTTGGGGATTCCTTTACATTTCTTCATCTGGGTTTTCTTCTGGAGGATTAATCTGTGCGTTTATGCGACAATTGAGAGTGTTATTTTGATTGTGATTGTGATTTTGGATGTGAGGTTTGTTCTTTATTGGGTGTGAATTTGTGACCAAATGAACCCTAGGGATTGTTTGTTTGTGGATTGGGATATCTGTGTTTTCTTTGTTATTTGGGGTTTGTAAAGGTTAAGTCTTGAGGTGGGTTTGTGCAATTTTATAGTATATATTTATATCTCCCGAGAATCACGCAACTTTTATTGTTGCTACAATATCGGTCTCGTGGAAATGAAACCCTAATATGTGTCTTTATCCTATTGGCCTTAGTTTATGATTGGCTTGGCTACTTCTATGTGTGGGTTTAGCTGCATATGCAGTTCTATTGCTTGTGAGACATAAAATTAGCCACCACAAAGTTTTATATTTGTTGTAATGGAAAATTAGGGTTTGTAATGTCCATGTATATCTAAAAGGTTGGATGTTATTTTATGTTCTAAAACATCATCTGTGGGGGTTTCCTAAGTCGTATTGTTTGTTTCGTTACAATTTGATTGGCTAATTTGGTTCGTCTGAGGTTTTCTAGTGGTTGACCAAAACCCTAGCTTGATTGTTTGGGAATTTGACCAACATCTTGTGTTGTGATGAGTTCGTTCATTGCTTTCTTTTCAATGTTCTTGTAGTTATTCAAGATTTACTGATATATTGGCATATGATAATGATGCTTATTAATAGGTCATCAATTGTGTGTAGGAAGTATATCAAAAGTCATCAGTGCTAAGAGGCTGATTAAAAGCTCTTACATGAAGGGGGGCACTATTATGATGAATAATAAAAAGGGTGATTCAGATACTGCCTCCAAGAATGTCGGATCATTCGTTAAGATTGATTCAATATCAATCGATCTTGAAGATGTTAATAACAAGGGTTATGTGGAGAAATGTGAGCACTTCTCTATACGGTAAGCCTCTTGGTTATGCTGTAAATTTTATAGAATTAATCAAGAACTTTCTGGGTTCTTTGTCTTTGTTTCTTTTTATTTATTTATTTGTTTGTTTGTTTATTAAATTTTAAAATTTTTGGCCTCATATGATACAGCTTTGATGTGATCATGGGTGCATTTGTGTTTCAATTTTGTTCACATATGTTATATTTCTTGTATTGAGAGACTAAGAGAGAGCACATGCTAACTCAACTGTTACTCTCTTCTCCTCCTCCTCCGCCTCCTCCTCTCTCTTGCTCTCCCTTTCTTTTCTTATTCCTTCATATCCCATATATCAAGCTATGCTTTGAATATCCATACTTTGAATATAATTATGCTCTTTTGCTTTGTTTCAAAGATGTCAGGTGACAATTTGATTGAATAACTCTTGTGCTGGTGGAACTTTGTTTGAATTTTTGGTTCACTGATGTTAGGTCTTCAAAGCTGGCATTGCAAGAACAGATTTTTATTTATATTAAGAATTTTTATATTTGGCTCATCCCCCTGGAGTTATCCCTGAATAATAAACGATTGGCTTCTAGGTTTTCTTTTTTAATGAAATATATATGGAAGGTTTTACTAACAGCAGTTTCTCTATTATGTTGTGAATGCAGTGGATATGTATCTGAAGTTCGTAGGAAAAACTGGAAATTATGTTGGCCATTCACTTTAGGGGATGAACAGAATAAGTCTGAAGAGCAAAAGACTTTGCTACCCCCTTTAGATGCTCCAAAGTTCCGATGGTGGTCTTGCCAAAGTTGTCTGCAGGAAATGAGTTCTATAGGCACTGCGAAAGATAATGTCGCAGGATTTAATTCTTGTATTGGATCTAAATCCAGCAGCACTTGCTCTCAGATACCATCCCTTTGTGATTCTGTGATGCCCTTCCCAGATGATCAGCAAACTCCAAAGCCAAATGAAGTGGTGAAAAGAAAATCTGATGTCTATACTTCTACTGATGCAAATAAGAATATCCACCAACTTTCTTCGTGTAGTGACAAGAAGGAAGTGTTAGTTTCAGAAGCTAATACTACCATCATAGGTATATATAACTTGAGGGCAAGTTCAGTTTCTTTGAGTATTATTGTTGCTATATTCTAATCTGAATCTCTCTTATTTATTGATTTTTATGTTTTTTTCTAGGACATGGTAATGGGTCAGAAAATGATGCTGTTCATGAAATTCCCATATTAACGTTTGATCCACCAGAAATTGATTCAAATGTGTCTAAGGAGAAACCTAAGCAGTGCACAGGTAAATTTTTGATGAATGACAATTCCTTTAAAATCGTTTTACAGGTTAATTTCCATTAAATTATTACCGTCCTAATGTCTATGATTTTTGAAACAGAAGCTCTAGAGCTGGCAGGGAGCAAACCTATGGATCTCTATAAGAATTGCTGTGGAAAACATGAGCTTACTGATGTTCAGCCTGCTGCAAACATGGGCATGTGTAAGAGTTGCTCCAAGATTTGCGAAACAGAAAAACAAAATTCTGTGGATGAACAAGAAAAGGAGTTAAAGGTTGCTTCTGGGGCATCAGCTTTAGCCTGTTTGGACGAAGAGGCAGGTAAAGCTGTGAAGGGACAGATAAATGGATATGCTTCCCGGGTATTAGATGAGTGTGATTATGCATCATCTAAGAGTGTTAAGATCTTAGCTGGAGATAGTCTTCAGGATCAAAATCACCCTCTGTCAAGTGGTTCACAGCGTAGGAAAACTCGGAAGGTGCGTTTGCTGACTGAGTTACTATTCGACAATGGAGATGCGAAGACTGATCGCATCAGTGCAGAAAATTCTCCTCCGAATGCTACAATTAATGATGCATCTGCAGGGGAGGGAGTGGTTAATATTCCCAAAGATCAGTTGTCTCTCCCAGAAAATCGTGGAGAGGATTTGGGTGATAATAAAGAAAGAAAATTGCCTCAGGATGAAGAAGGGAGATCCCCGGAGATGAGCTCTCTGAACAACAGAAGTAAAAAGTCTAATAACGTAAAGGGAAACGAAGAAGCTGTCAATGCAGTCGCGATTTCTGAATTAGAACAAGAAGCATCTGCTGGATTGTACTTGCAGAATGGTACAAAGAACTGTGTGAGTAAATATGGAAATGACAACATTCCTAGTACTGGGAAGAAAAAAAGAAAGAAAAACCAAACTATTGATGCACCTTCTTCTTTGGCTCCAACTAGAGGAAGTTTGCCCAAACAAATCCTGGATCGAGTTGCGGCTCAAACCAAAGGTTACCTTGATGATGGTATTTTTTTCAAATTTTATCAAGAGACATGCTCAAGAAGAGAGCTGGAGAAAATTTCTTTAGCTGCTTCAAGGAAGGAGAAGAAATCGAGTTTGTTTAAGAAGAAAAGCAAGATAGCACATATTGATGATGGACAAACACCTCAATTCCCTTGGAACAGTGGTTTTCATGAAAAACATACAACCATGAGAAATGAAGAAATCATGCAAACTGGGCCTCTACCAGTTTCCTTTCCACCGACAGAAGATGTACCTATTGATACAGGACTGCATCTTTCTCTTGGAAGCTGTTTTACCACAAACAAGTACAACGCCAATGAAATCCCGAGGACAAATGTTGATGCTAACTACATTTCTGATTCAAGCATCCCTTCTAAATCTGCTTCGTATGCATTTTTCAAGAAACGAGTGCATGGTGAATTCAGTAGAAACTTGGATGCAAATAATGTGCCTGTTTTAAGCGGGGAGCAAAATTATAACTCTCAGGTTGAAGAGAGCTGTTATCCTCTAGTGAAGCAAGTGGTATGCGCTTTTCTCTTATCATAACGTTAGACTGGTTGTTTTAACATTGTTGCATGATATAAATTATGTTCTACCTGTTTCGTCCCCTTCTCAGGATTTTCATTTCTAATTGTGTTATGGAAATTTGTATACTTATCATTTTTTTCCTTGCTCTGATTGTGTACTTATCATTCATTTCTGTGTTGGGTTAGATTGCTCTTAAAAAGTGAATATTTGGTTGTAACTTAAAATGAAAAGCGTATCAAATTCTGAATGTAGCATCCAATCTGTTATCAGGTTTTGATGTCTGCTTGACTGCATTTCTAATTTGGATCTTTTCAAAAGTGGAATGATGTGCTGTTACATTGTTATTCGATTATAAAAGTATTTTTTGGATACTAATATGATTCTGTGCATATATAAAAATATGTGTGCATTTTTCTTGTGTGAAGGAATTACCGTGCTTTTCATACTTTAACTCATGATAAATTGGTCACGGTTCTGTTTTTTTTTTTTTTTTTTTTTTTTTTGAACTATTCTAACTTTCACTAACTTTATGGTGTTGGCCACGATCGAGTGTGGCTTCCATTTGGGTTAATGCGTGCATATTGCCATTTTTATTTATTTATTTTTTTCAGTTACTTGATTTGGAATTGTTGAAAAGTAACTCATTTTCCTAGTTGAGGCATGTACTAAATCGTAAATAATTTATGCAGGCTGAACTGCTTAGCATTCTCTTTTATTTTTTCTGATACGGTACCATAAAAATTTTAATCAAGTCCTGATATTTTTTTTTTTGCCCCTCTTCCTCGAATGTAGTAATTTCTTTTATACTTCTGTTATTGATGGTTTAATCTTTCTAGTTTTTATTACAATAATTGTTTACAGGATATTTCTGGTGCAAGCAACTGTGAGAAAGCAATTTTAGTTAAGGATCATTCGTCAGTTAGTAGGAAACATGCTGACAGAATAGCTGCCAACGTGTCTGATTCGGGAGCTTGGGATGACATTCCAATGGAGATTGTTGAACTCATGGCAAGGAATCAATACGAGAGGCGTCTAGAAAATGCTGAAAATAATAACCGCCTGTTAAAGACAGCAAATGAGGGAAGGATCAATCAGACGATAGATTATGATAGAGTCTGTGGCTCTGGGGAGCTTAGAATAATTGAGGAGACCGGTCAGAGAAGAAATCCTCGAGCCAGAAATGGCAGAAATGGCATAAACCCGTCAAGGAAAAATGTTCAGTCCGGCAAACAAAAGTCAGTTGATTATATTTCTAATGTAAATGCTGACAATTTCAACACCAACCATTTGGGGCAGAAGAAGTCTTCAAGTGGTGTTCAGTATCCTGTTAGTTCTAGCCAATGTAGCTGTGCTCAAAATTGCAAATTGAATCAGGATATGGCTGGACATGGGTTTCTTAATGCTAGCATGCAGTTAGGACCTTGTGAGAAATGCCCAATTGTTTCACGGCCAAGGGAAGAAGCAGCTCATCTCTGGTCCTCAACGATACCACTTCACATGCCCACAAGTTATAATGTTTCCCAAAAGGTGGCCTCTCAGCCATCTAACTTCAATTTTCTTAGGAAGCATGACCCAGGGTTTTTGAATCTTAACGTAGGCGGCCTTGAAAAGCATAATCAAAACAGTGGTTCAGAAACTTTTAGCAGAAGAAATGCAGAGTACCCGTTTGCTAACAAACATAACGGACTTGAGCCTCAACAAAATTTGATGGGATCTCTAGATCTGTATTCCAATGAAACCATACCTGCAATGCATCTGCTCAGCCTCATGGATGCAGGGATGCAGTCAGGTCCAGCCTTCAATACTGGGGGAAACTCGAAATTCCTCAAGAGGACCTGTCCTCTTGATCACAACTCTAAGGAGTATTCTCAGCTGGAATTTGGAGTTTATAGCAGACCCGGTGATATTATGAAACACCCACTTGGTGTTTATAGTAAGCCTAGTGATACTACGAAATACCCACTTGATTATTATGGTAAAAATAAACTTCCTGAGAAATCCCATGACTTTTTCCCTCTCAGTCCAACTGGTGGTCCCTCTACTTCCTCATTTCGTCATGATAAAGGTTTTGGACGGCCTAATGACTTTATGGGTCAAGTTTCCTTCAGCTCTCGAAGGAAAGAGAAAGCTCAAAGCTCCAGTTTACCGGCACAGCCTAGGGGCCACAAAGTTCTAAATCCCATGTTTGCAAGTGGTGGTTTAGCTACAAATCACAATGCCATTCCTGGTCATGGTTTGCAGAAAGGTTCGCTTGGTGCGTCTAGTTCTATGATGTGCCCTTTGCAACTTCACACTACAGAGAATTCAACAGAACTCAAGTTGGGAACCCCTCATAATCATGGCACCTTTTGGCCTCCGAAAATCAGTCCCGAGTCTTCAATCTGCAGCATTAACAGAAACCCAGCTGACTTTTGCATGCCAGAAGCAGGGAATGAGTACATGATTAGAGGAGAAGACTTAAAATTCGGAAAGCTGAGGAAGAGGCCTGGCTTACTCAGTGTCGATCAGCGCAAGCGACAGAGGAACGCTAAGCGCACTACAGAAAAGGCAAATGTGAAAAATTAAATTTCATGAGAGGTTCCAGATTTGCATGTGGTATACTTTGTGATCTCGTACCATATATATATATATATATATATATATATATTATGTTGTGATCAAAATTGCCTTCTCTTTAATTCTAGACCAAGGTTGATTTTATTTTATTTTTCTCACTAACAGCAGGTGACTTCTTAAGATTTTCGCCTGCTACTGCAGAAACATACTCCAGTCGGACCAGATGAGGCAGCTATTTTGCATTCAAGCATTTGGCTCGAATCAGAAATTCTAACACGTTTCGACTTGTTTGGCTTTTCGATTTCTGAAGCTGATCCATGGAGAGGATGCTGGTTGCAGGTCAAGGCTTGCTGTATATGCCTTGATGTGTCTTGAACTTCTGGGAGTAAATTGTATGTGATGTTTAGTTGTCAGTTTCATTTGCACTTGTTATATGTAAAAGCCTCAACATAGCGCGCCCGCCCTATTTTCATAAGGGTTTACTGTAGTGTTTGTCTGATGCCTCATTCCTGACAGGGAAGACGGGGAACTAGCCAGCATATTTATTGAATGTGTGTAAATTACCCCATGTAGGGTGATCAATAAGTGACTTGTTGTGGAATACTATACTTGAGTTGTAATCTCTAATGATACCAAAAAGAAAATTTGCAATGTACTGCTGTTATAGCTTAGTAGACAATAAGACTTCTGGCACATAATTTTGTGGAAGCATAATGTATGTCATATCTCTCTCTGTGGCTCTGTCTATATATCTTATAATTGTATTATTTATTGCAGCAGATATGATTTGATCTGAATTCCAGTCCTTCTCATGTCAAATGTCTAGTTCTTGTGCAATGGATTAATGGGCAAATGCTCGAGCGAGCTAATTAAACACCTATACTTGTTTACTGAACACAACAGAAACCCAGCTAGTGTCTTCAAGTTAGGTTACTTGAAATTGTCTTTATATTACCTTAAACGAGGATAATTCGAGCAAAGATAAACACCTTAAGACTTGCAGCCAGAGTGCCAAACCATCAACTTTAAGCTTGGGCAATTACTTTTATGCATAATTCTGGTTGTTCTGTACCATGCACTATTCTCGTAAGATGATATACACCCGTTAACGGTCTGTCCAGTGCTACATCATAGTCACATTGGGAATGTAGATAATTGTAATTATATAAATATAAAATGACAACAATGGAATGTCAATCCTCAGGCATAATTTGTAACGTCACTATTCTTCGAACCCCAACAGCGGCTGCCCAAGCGCACAAATCATAAAGAATTAAGCTTAAACGTTCCTTTCAGACTAGACATTACATCTATGACAGCACATAAAGAATTAAGCATAAAGTGTGCAGTCAGGATAAGTCTTATTCAAACTTAGAGCATCTAAAAGGACCTCACAATCCCCTTCAATGACAACCCCTCTCCACTGTTTAGCAGCCACCAGTTACAACAGCCCTTCTGATACCCTCAAGCTCTACTTCTAAATTCGACTCAGCCAGGAGAGCACCCAGCGTAGGCGAGCACCGGTGTTCCGGTATGAGAATTGCAGAACCATTCTTGAATGTTAGTTGCATCAAGATTACTCAAAGTTGTCTTGTTAGTACGAACGAGATATCACTTAAAAATATCCTTAATACCCATGTTAGTCGATCAATTTTTGTAAAAACTTAAGTATTCGGAACTGAGCCAATAATAGTACTTTTATGTTCTCATCAGCATGTACATGCTAATTGCAACTAAGCCACCACAAATTCAATCTCTAATAAATTAAAATGACAATGATTGATGTAAACAGTGGAGTGGGGGTTTTAATATAAGGGTTTTAAATGACATTGATCAACCATACTAGGTTAGTGCTATTTAAATGAAAATGAGTTGATTGATATTGTAACTATTAATAAAGGCTTGAATCTCAATTTCAAAAATCATGAAGTGGACTCTCTACAGAAATAGATATATTTAAGTGGACAAATCATATAAGTGTTAGGTTTTCTTTTTGTCTGCATTTTTTTTTTTTTTTTTTTTTTTTTTTTTTTTTTTTTTTTTTTTTTTTTTTGAGAGAGTTGATCAGAAAATAGACAGGTTTTTTGTTTTAGCCATATAAAAAACCTTTTAAGTGTTAATTCAAAAAAAAAAAAAAAAACTTTAAGTGGATAAAGTTTACTATATGCTTCACAGTTTGATTTTGATGGAATGATTATTGAAATAGAATAATAATTCTTAAAATTCAATCATTTTTACGTTTGGTTAGAAAAATTAAGGACTTAAAAAGTAGCTAGTATGGATTTGCTGTCCTAACATTTAATGGACAGGTCACAGGTGAATCATCACTTTGAAACTGATATTATTTGAAATTCTATCTCCCTAAATTACCCATTTCAATGTTCTATTATTTACTGTAAATACCCATTTGACTATCCTCATATGGAAACGTATTTGAATCTATTAACCCCATTGCAACTCGCTTATTATATTGGATATATTTTTATGCATATGATGGTATTGATGATTTATATATTTTTTATATAACTTCTTTTTATTTTTGTATAAAATTGATATCATCTTTGCTATGATGAGAATAATACACACTTTATTACTTCATTATTAGTTAGAAATCAAATAAGATTATCACTTTAGACCATATTTTAGTTTAGTTGTAAAGTACCGTCACAATGAAATGAATGGTATTTTTGTCAAATAATTATCATTCGATTTCATTCCAAGAACTAACTAAAACAAATAATTGTGATTTTCATATTAATTATTCCAATAATAAATCATCTAATTTATTTATCTTTTCATACTCTTATATATCTATACCTAATTCTATTCTTGTTTTTTGTTTTCATCAAACAAAATGTCACCATAATAGTATTATTTAAGTGATGAATGAACCTTTAATAAAACTTGAGAGACTATTAGTAGCGAGAGAAGAGAGTTTAAGGACCAATAACAAAATTTATCCTAAATAACTAATTGAGAAAAAGGTAAATAATATGTGAAAGATTGAAAGACATCAAGCTGCATTTTGTGGTGTAGGACAATATGAGTAAGTGAATCTATAGCATTCCGCGCATTTTTACTTGTTTGGTTGCACTTTTATATTTGAGAAAAGTACCATATGACTTGTCGTGATTTTATACATTATCTATTATTTATGTTATTATAAATAAATAAGTGTCATTGTAAAAAATGATATTTGGCATGATTAATAATATTTTTAGTTTTACCATAAATAAATAAATAAATAAGTGCTGTTGTGGTTTTTGTTTTCTATTCATTAATTGAATGACAATTAATGTTTATTTTTAAGTGAAGTGACATTATTATGTTTTTTATTTTGAATGGTATTTCTGATTTCTTTCCTTTTTATTTTAGTCTTTTATGGATCCTATTGATTTCTTCCCTTTTTGCTAGTTTTTTTTTTTTTTTTTTTTTAAAAAAACGATATGTTTATTTTTATTTTTTTTGCTAACAAAAAACGACATGTTTATTTAATTTGGAAAGATTCCTGCCTTATTTAGACGTTCAATTATGTGAAATGTGAATCCTATTCTAGTTCAGTTTATGACGTAGCTCTTGTCCATTATGACATTATATATTTGATATCTGCTCGAAAAATCTCAGGAGATAATCCGTTAAAATCTCTCTCTACTCGAAACCCAATGTTGTTAGATCTTTGGTTTACACATCGCTTCTCTGTGTGTTAGATCTAGCTAGGGATAATCGATTCTAAATTCCAAAATAATCTAGCTAATTCTGAAATACAAAAAAAAAAAAAAAAACCCTAATTCTAAACTCCAAAAATAATCTATTACAATATTTTATATATTTTAAAGTTAATTTTATAAATTAATGTTATTTTATTTCATATCTGAAATAAACAAAAATCTTGAATTCAAAGGGTTCAATATATAAGATTAGAAAAACATTACTAATATTAATCCAGCCCGCTAAACATAGATAGGATAGTACAATTAAGTTATAATCCAATCAAATGTAATCTTATATATCAAATCATGTGCGCCAAATGAGTCTTTAGTGTTTTAAAAATGTGCTTCGATCCACTCGATCTCTACAACCAATTATAAAATGGTAATAAAGCAAATGAAAGTAAACATGTACAAGCTTTGATTTGCAAATCCAAATGGTAAACCAATCAAACGGTAAAGTAAATGAAAGCAAATCAAATAAAAAAACCAATAATAACTACATAGCTTCAAAACCAAGCTCACTCGTGTGTGTGTGTGTGTGTGTGTGTGTGTGTGTGTGTGTATAGCAAATGAATATGCTCCAAAACAAGTAACATTCAGAGTGAAAATAGCAAATCATGAGATCGGAAGAGAAAGATTTAAATTAATATCAGATAAAGTTTTCAAATAATGAATATATATCTAAAGGTCCAAAGATCCCCTATGTTTAACGTATAGAAGCTTTGATTTGAATCAACTGATCATTTCTCGAACGCGCTGTCTGTTTTATTTTTTCTTATCTAACTTTTAGATTTAGATTTTAGACAAGCATTTCTAGTTAATACTTAAGTTTGGTACACATATTTCAAACAAAGTAATAAAATAATAATAATAATAATAATAATAATAATAATAATAATAATAATAACCTGGTGATAAAGGAGATGATGATCACTTTTTCTTGTGCATGATAAGAAATAAGACGCTTCTAAAGATACTTTTTTTTTTTTGATATCTTAAGACTTTTTTTGACACATTGTCTAAATTGCTCTTTTCATTAATTAAATAGAAACTAATAATTTTATAAATATTTTCTGAAAAAAAATTAATTTCTTTTGATTGTTTACCTTTTAAATACTTTTAAATAATTTCAGATTTTTCTTTAAAAATTACTAATTTATTGCTAATTAGTGAGAAGGGTATAATAGACAGTTTACGCTTTAAAAATCAGTCTCAGGGCATCCAAAGATCATTTCTTTAAAGGTGAAAATACCATTTTAATGTTATTAAAAATATACCGGTAAAATATTTTACTATAACAGAGAATATCAAAATGATTTTATTCATATGTTAATTAAAACAAATAAATACTCATATATTAATATAAAAATGTTATAAGTACGACCATATTTGACTGACGATTAAGACCTTCTTGTGTCCCTTTCTAAGACAAGGTAACTTTTTTCTTGCTCTAAAAACACAACGGATGTCTTTGGAGTTGTTTTCGTTTTTATTTTTCACGTTTTTTGAGAAATAAAAGATAAAAACAGGAGAGAAACGATGTTTGACACAATTAAAGACAAAAAAGGAAAATGAAAATGATTTTTTAGTTTAGTGTAAAATGAGAGAAATGAAAAATGACTTTTAATCATTTTTTATTTTTTGTTTCCGTTTTCTTCACTCTCGAGTAGAGAGAGAGACATTAATAAAAAAATTATAGTGAAAATAATCTCTTAAAAAAACTACCAAATGTATTTTTAAAAATAATTTCTGTCTAAAATTAAAAACGTTTCCATTTCTATTTTTATATAAAAAATAAAATTATTTTAAAATAAATTTTAAATATTTTAAAATGAGTTTCAAACACACTCAATCTAACTTAACTATATCGATTGTGTAAAACAGCAAAAGTAATATTAATTTCCAAAAAAAAAACAATTACTTACGTGGGTTCAACATAAGACCCAAAGCGTAGTCACGTGCATCACGTGCTCGGCTCCCTTTATTATTATGTTTAATCCGATTTAGTTATCTTAACATAATTCATGGCTTTTGTCACCTGCGCAGTGCAGAGATACCCATATGCCCTGGCACCCTGCAGTTATTAAGCACCTCCATTAGGTATCTCTCTCTTTCTCTCTCTCCTCTCTGTGTGTCTCTCTCTCAGTTTCAGGTTGCTGCAGTTCATGACTACTGGACTAAATTTGCAGTACGCCAGGTTTTTTATTTTTTTTATTTTTTATTTTTTTTGGTAGAAAGGAGGGCCAGGTAATTGCTTGAATTAATGGACGTTGTTGTCCCAAAACTATACTATTATTCTTACTTTTCTTTTTTTCCTTTAATTTTCCACTAGCTAATTATACGTACAGATATAGTAATTAGTATAGTATGTGGTTGTGTGCACATAGCAATAGTGCCGTGTTATATATATATATATATATATATATAGGAGAGAAATATGCGGTTAAGCTGGGCCTCATGTGTAATATATATATATATATATATATATATATATACACACACACACGACACGCATGTACACCAGGTATAAATATATATGTGTGTGTGTGTGTGTGTGTGTGTGTGTGTGTGTGTGTGTGTGTGTGTTCATACCAGCAAACAAACCAGAATTTGAGGTTAATCTTTAAGCTACTTCCCTCATACTTCTGGGCATTAAAACCCTTGATATAACACTTCTTGGAAGCAATAAGACAAGATAAGTTCAAATAAATATAAACCGTATACTAAAGTAAATATCATGTCGTAAGTGATAAGCGGTTGAGAGCTAAACGACACTAAAGCAAGCCGAACCACAGCTCCTAATTCCCTGCATAAAAAAAGATGCTTTAATTTCTTGAGGACTTTAAAGGGTTGTTCTTTTGGAGTGTAATTTGAGTGTAATTTTTGAGTTGAATTTGAGTTATAATTTGAGTTGAAGTTAGAACTTGAATAAAACTGAGTAAAATTGAGTGAAGTTAAAACTTAAAAGAACGTGAACTTGAATAAAATTAAAACTTAAGTTGTTTTTTTTTGAGTTTTATGTGTAAAAGAACATGCCCTAAGAGATTGAAGTTACAAGCTAGAGGCCATCTCAGTGGACCCCTAAAAGGGTTATATATGTGCTAGCTTTCTCCATTCCAACATCTTTAGTGCCTTTGTACATCTTATGATCAGCTTTTTTTCTTTATAATAATTTTTTTCCCTTATGGAATATTATTGACTGTCATGGGCCACCTCCCATGCTAAAAGGAGGGAAAAAAATTCCAAATATCCTATGAATTAAGGAAAATCTTGGACAAATTTTCATATTGCATAGATTCCTCCGGAAAGATACGAGTTATTGGCATTTTCTGCACTTGGTTCCCCATTTTTTAAATTTTAAAAACTGGACTCTCAAATTCTTATTTTCTTCGCATTTGAATTCCCATTTTAAAGATTTAGATAATTGTGTCCCAAAGATCTCATGATAATTTTAAACATAAAGGATATTAAATCTTCTCTTAAGATCCAACTTTACTATTAATTCATCCTACCAAAGAACTATAGATCTAAAAATATCACACGTTAATGTTTAAGGACACAAGTGCCAATGGTAAAAAAAAAAAAAAAAAAAAAAAAAAAAAAAAAAAAAGGGTGACCCAAAAGTGCAAAAAACCCTTAATTATTTAAAACACTACCAGCAAATTACCCTAAGCTCTATTCTTGCCAACCTTAGAGATGTCTAAATTAATGCCTAAGAAAATGTAGATTGGAACCACCGTCTAGGAGTGAAACAACATGATAATTAATTAGAAGGGCATGCATAACTACTTTAACTAATTCTAATTAACAAATTAGTGATCCTCGTTTTGAACTTTCTTTCCCTTCCACCCCCTTCAATTTTAATGTTGTACGTCTATTTTTCCACAAGAAAACTCACTATTTGATCTAAGTTGATCAATCAAAAGTAATCAAATTGTCAAATTTTCATTGACTACAGGAATTATGCTGATAAATACCAGAAACCAAAACCAATCTTGTATAACATGTACTTCAACTAAAATCTAACTTAGTGCAGTCCACTTATAAGCCGTGAGTTTTGTGTATTCCGTGTTATATAAATATAAATATATATATATATATATATATATATATATATATATATAAGAAACGCATAGTCTAGATATATATGCTTGCATCTTTTTTGGCTATGCAAGCCGTGGGCTTCTATAAAAACATATTATCTCGACAGCACTTGAAAGATATTGTAGACGAAACAATTGCTTAAGGGTAAGGGGTAAGCCGTCTAGCCGGGTAATTAGCGGTAAGGAACCGGGCCGTGTTTCCGACCACTGGATATAAATCCAAGGAATATGATCATCTCCACAAAATTAATGATAAATGCAGTAATTCATCACAAACGATCATAAACACCAAAGTACTAGTTAGCTTTCATCGAATAGTAGAACAAATGTAATATTTTCCTTCAATTTGACGACTTTTCTCTTAATTAGAGCTAGAAACATAGACTTTAATTAGGTCATTAATTCATATTAACCATAAGGCCAAAAACGACACCGATTATAAAAAGTTGATTTATGTCCAAATAGAGTTGAAACCGCGGACCTCATTTAGCATGGTTTATTCTTGATTACCGAATTTTTTTTTTTCTATATATCTATATGTGTGTGTAATAACTGATTTCTTGCTATACTAGGGTTAGTCAAATCCATTTCAATTATTCCCGTGATCATGAGAATACATGATTACAGATTGCACAAATCACCTGTGATAATTCTACCAAATAAAAAAAAAAAAAATCACCTGCGATTTTTCTTTTCATGTTTTGTCTCGTACTGATATATGGTCTCCGAATCTTTGAGCTCTTCCAAAAAAAAAAAAAGCACCTGTAATTTTTCTTCTCGTGTTTTGTCTGATACTGATATATGGTCTCCAAGTCTTGAGCTCTGCAAAAACAAAAAAAAAAACAAAACAAAAAAAAAAAGGAGGAAGAAGAAGCAGAAGACCAGTGGGTCTCTATCAGTAATTTTTCGATGAATATATGCAATTAGGCAACTCAGAACTTTTTTTTCCCCCTAATAAACATAACTGGTGAAAAAAATACTATAGTTATTTGAAAAGCGAAAGTGTTATAAATGAAAAAATATTAGCGAAAAAATAAGCCGGAGACGACATTAACTTCAGGAGGAAGATCATGGAGATCTCTGGGGACAGAAGAGAGAGAGAGAGGGATTCCATATATGTGTGTGTGTGTGTGTGTGTGTGTGTGTGTGGTGTCGAGCAAGACATGGACGTGTGCTTCAGAATATGGAAGAGCAATATTGAAATATCCATATTATTCAAATCAGACCCGTGGTACTTCTGATCATCATCAGTGCTGGTGAGTGTGGCACTTTTAACGGCGTCGATTTCCCCGCAACCCTTATATATGTGTGTGTGTGTGTGTGTATACACACATTGCAGCTGCCACGGACAAGATAGATAGATGGGGCCCTCATCCGCCAAATAGACCAATGGCGTCCATGCCACTCCTCAAACTTCTTCCATTTAGGGCTGAGGGCTGGTTTTAAGCATGTGCACGGTTTGTCCAAAACCATCGGATCGGATCAATCCGACAGTTTTTAGACCGTTTGATCCAATTTTATGTGATTACTGCTTATGGGCAGTTTAAAACCGGACTAAATCAATAAACCATTTCAGAAATGGTCCAGTCCAGTTTGGAAAATCTTATAAATGGTACTAACTGGACCAAACCACTCTATATATACATATTAAAAATGGAAATTTTATTCACACCCCAAATTTTTTATTAAGACACTCCAAAATATTTAAAATATAATTTTTTTTCTGTTTTTAATATGAAAAGTTCACATAATTTCACAAACATCCTTACATGCATCCAATATATCTAAAGATATGCATGAAGAACTACAAAACTCTCACAAAATTTAAAGAAACTAAATGAAATAAACAGAAATACAATTATAATTTTAGTCAGTACACAAAACTTAAATGATGCCAATGTGGTATATTTTGTAATAGTTTTGTTACCTATGACAAATGTCAATCCAATCTTAAAAATCATGACATAATATTACCTAAATTTACCAATTTTTTCCTTCTTGTCATTTAGAATTGTTTTTTGTTTTAGTTTCATCCATATTTATTTACATCATTTCGTTCTACTTAATTTTTTCTTTTCTTTATTGTTTTTCAATATTGTTTTCTTTCCTTTTATACATATATAGGGAGTTTCTCCTGTAGGACTTGATTTCTTACCGTTGAATCTGATTAAAATCACATTAAATTAAAAAAATATGCAGCACATATAATTTTTAATATAAATTTAACCGCTACAAAATAAGAAACTACTGGTAATTTATTTTTCTGGTCATACCAAAAATACTCTCTTATACATATTGTTATTTTTTTTAACCATTGTGCAATCTTTTGAAGTGTGTATAGTCAATATAGATTTTATATCTACAAAATGTGTATGATCAAATAACTTTTCACAAATATATATTGTGCAAACATTTTTTCTTGTAAGTAAAATTTTTCGTCATTAATAACATTTTCATATGTATACAGATATGCGCTATGTCCGTATATAGGTCATAATTTCATGTTCAGAGGATCATCTAGTTGGAAGGCACCACTTTGGCGTCTCCCTAATTTGTTGGTTTTTGATAATTGTACTTTTGCCTTATGAAAGTGGTTGGTTGCTTTTTTACAGAAATAAGAGGGGAAACAATTACAAGAGCAACAAATTTATATTTTATAACGTATATTCATTAAACACTAGTGTGTGTGTGTGTGTGTATATATATATATATATATATATATATATAGTAATGTTTTTTGGGTAAAGGTATATAGTAGTGCTGATTACACCTAAATTGTATATGTTATTATACAAGACCTTGTAGCCAAAAAAAAAAAAAAAAAAGAAACAATGTCATTAACTAAACTTCAATGTATCTACCAACAACAAATTACAGCGTTGGAATGATGAGTCTATGACACTGCTCTTCGCAGAAAATGTAATGTAGGCAAACTTGTATAAATGAGTTAGGAATTCCGTACGCCAAGAAAAATATTTAATTGGTAAATCGTCACAACCAAAATGACAGTCCAGAATTATACCTTTTTTTTTCAGATAAGTTCAGAATTATACTGTATATATTTATGTTGATAGGTAATATGTGGGATATTGTTTCTCCATAGTATAGTTTTTGTTTGGTACGTAATTTATTAGGAAAGTTCTCATCATTTTGTCCTTGAAATGTTGCAGAGCGGTTTTTGTTGCCCCCCCCTTTTTTTTTTTTTTTTTTTTTTCCTTCTATTGAGGTCACGATATTTTTGGTCAAAGAGCGCGGTAAAGGTGACAAAGACCTATTCCCATTGTCAAATTACTTATATGTACTATATTCTTTGGAACTGGTTTTCTTCACTTAATTATAAGAAATACAACCCATCATCAGTCTTATGGTATGAATTATACTAGATTTAGCTTATTTGAAGAAAACAACTATTTGACAAAACGTAAAATCCAATCAACTTTTGATCGAATTTTTCATTCAAATTTAAGGTTTTGAGATTAGGGGGATTAAGGCATAAACCAATATACCAAAACCCATATTTTATTATGCGACAATTAAAAAAAAAAGTATATGTTATTATCATCATTTTAATAGGAATAAAGATTACATGTCAGATCGAATCCTTAATCCCCACCCAAAATCCTCCACAACCCCAAGTCATTAGACCAAAGAATCTTAACGTTACACACACACAATCATATATTTACATATATATTATGATACAGAGGATGGCAAATACCTACAAACTCTAGCCTCCTTATAAACAAGTCCTTCTTTGCAGAAATACCCTTTCTCCGGACTACAATGCCTATCCTCAGAACAAACACACTGTCCCTCCAAAGCACACCCATCACCTTTTTCACCCAATTCCTTCCCAAACAACACCTCATCAGACCACTCACTAGAGAACATATTTTGAGGGTCCAAAACTCTCTTAACTTCAACAAAGTTACCAAAATTTTTATACTTTTTAGGCACCCCCAAAAACGCCAAATTCCTGTTCTTACCCCAATGTGGCCTAGCCCCATACTTGAAAAAAGCCATTTGCTCAACCTCTTCCCACACGTCTTGGTTAACCCTCGGAGTCAACGGCTGATTAGCTCGGAAGTAATTAAAATCAACGGCCACCGAGTCCTCATCTTGACCTAGATAAGCCTGCGAAGCCCTAATGAAACGTATCAGGAACCCGTTGTACATGTCGACCCCACAAAAGTTGTCCGGGTTCAAGTCTCTCAGCTGCTTCACGTGGCGAATGAAGTCTGCGAAACTCGAAGCGGCGAAGATCGCCGTCGTTTCGAAGAAGAAGAGGCCTTTGATTGTTGGGTCCCACGCGCATGTTGTGTCGATCGCGGTTGAGTAGAGACAAGAGCCTGAGGTTTGCATTTTGCCCTGACGACCGATCACCGGATAGCCTGTGAAGATTTGGCCGTTGTTCTTTAGTCCATTGGCGACTAGTTTCTTCACCCCCACGACTGCGGCGGCTAGCGCGCATTTTCCTTTTGAGTTTCTGGAACTTTCTAGTGCTTTCTCTGCATTCATTTTCACGTCCGAGATTTGTTAGTAACTAGTTTTAGTATTGCATGTTATGCATTAATATTTAAAATAGAGTACCTTGGTTTAATACTAAAGGTGGAAAAAGGACTGGGGAAGAAAAGGGATAGAGGTATTTTTGGATAGAAAATGACTGCCTTTTTGTTGTTTGATAGAAATGATTGGTAGATTGAAAGGAAAATAATGCGGATAAAAAAAATAAAAAAAAAAAAGTTTGGGGACATTTTTTTTTTCCTTTTGTCTAATACTTGGTCAATATTTTTATTCCCTTTCCTCATTCGATCACTTTAAATTCTCTACGGTAATACTAATATTATTTCCTAATTCTCAGGTCTCGTGATGCATATATTAATATCATCCTTTTCAATGTTTGATGTCTATGTCTTAGTTATTCTTCCAGGTTGTTTGAAAACTTATTTTTTTTATTTTTAATAATAAATGGTTTAGTTCATTGGATATGGAAAAGGACCTTTTATAGTTGGATTTTTTCTACCATAGATTTTTTTTAATAGATATTTTCTTTCTACTAAAATAACTAATTGGGATGTAGTAGTTGTACTAGTAATTTTTGACATTCATTATTCTCTTTCATCGGTCCCTTTTTTTTTTTTTTTTTTTAAAGGCCCAATTAGTGGATAAGAATTTGAGCAACACATCACAAGCGATTTCTGACCAATTACATATTAATGCGTTAATTTTAATATCACTTACAAATTATAAAACCATCATTATAGTTCTTTTATTTATTTTTAAATAGTTCAACGATCACTAAAGTACCTTTTACTTGTCAGCGCTGGTAGACTAGAAACTCCAATGATAATATTCTTGAATTAAAAAAAAAAAAAAAAACACACACACACACACACACACACAACAACAACAACAACAACAACAACAACAACAACAACAACAACAACAACAAAAAAATTAGTTCCATTCATATTTTCTTCTCTCCTCTTATCCTTCCCTTATTTTTGTTATTTTACCAGTTAACGTTGTTCATTATATATACATACAACTTTGGTATGAAAAAGTTTTAATAATAATAAAAAAAAAGTTACAAAGAAATCAATATATATTGTGAAATGACCATTATTATTACCTGTAGCTCTAATTGTCTGGGAGATGAGAATGGAATTGGGTTGGAAACCAAGGAAATCGAAAGTGCCGTCGCCGGAGGCGTTTAAAGGAACTCTGTCGTCGTATCTGTAGACGGCCACATTTCTTGACGGATACCATGTTATATCTGCAAATTCATGTTTCTTTGCGTGCTCTATGAATGTGTCCTCAAATCCAGCTTCTTCTGTGAAGTTATATGTTATGCTTCTTTTGAACCCTCTCTCTAGAGAAAACTTTACCTGTTATATAAATATTTGATGATCAGCTCTAATCATTCAAAAAAAAAAAAAAAAAACAAGCAAATTTTGGGAAATAAATGAGATCTGAATTTTGACAAAAAATAAATAACTAAAGAAAATATTGACCAAGGAGTTTAGATTCAATAATATTGCAATATTCAGTTAAGACTTAAAAGAAAAAAAACCCGTACACTTTACATAACATTTAAGGAAAATTCTAATTCCTTGTCCCTCAGTTGACAAATCAATTTATTTGGGCAGTTATTAGTATACTATTTACGCGTGGGAAATAATATATATATATATATATATATATTCAAAAAATAACGTATGCGATAGCACTGGATGGGTCCTATATCTATACAAGATTGTTAGTTGTCATATTATGAAATGGGTCGACGTATAGGATTTAGCCAATACTGATTTTGTTCCAAACCACGCTAGGACAAGAAATGCTCTCTTAAAGTTAAAAACCACACGATCATCCAACTATAACTAATTAATTAAGCTTCCAAGATAAAGATAATATTAATTATCACGATTGATTTTTGCCCTTTTTTTAATAAAAGGTTATAATTAGACAAACACACCCCATCATCACTAAAACTCCCCTTTTCTGTCTGGCGAGAGACCAGAATTTGATATCATATGTTTAAGAATCGTCATAGCAAGCGGATATATAAATGTGCATACATACACATATGTATGTATGTAGTTGGATGCATGTATATATCTAAATCCAAAAATTAGTAACTACTAATTAATTAGTTACCTTAGAGATAACACCCAACAAGCCTAACGAAACTTTGGCAGCATTAAGCAGTGGATCTTTGGCTTCTAACCGCAAAATCTTGGCATACCCTTCAGATGCTTTGGCCGGAACAACAAGACTAATCCCAACAACATGATCGTGCACGGCCCCACCTTTTCCCCACCACGAACTCCCATGTGCCCCCGTACTTATAACTCCCCCAATACTAACACCTTCCCAATAGGGTGCAGCCACCAAACTCAGCCCCACTCCTTCCACTTCATCGATCAGCCGCCTCAGCGCCACCCCCGCCTCCGCCGTCACGACCAAATTCATGCCATCAATCTCAATCCCAGAGTCGTAATTTTCGGTACTAATGAGAAAATTTGCACCCCCGGAATTTGAACCGGGACATGCCAGTTTTGGTATGGTGTGTGAAAATTTGGACACCACTTTGACCTTGAGCTTGTGTTGGTTTGCATAGGCCACGGCTAAACGGAGCTCCTCTTCGGTTTTCGGGTATGTGACATTGGTGACGTGGCAGCCGTTCCGGTCTGATCCCCAGGCTCCGTAGGAGTTGGAGAGGGTGCAGCCGGTTCGGTTGCATTGGACCGGTGGTGGTGGCGCCTTGGCTTGGACGGTTGGACCGGACCATATGACAATGAGGCACAAGAACAAGGTGTACATGATTTTGGGCTAATGATCTGTTTTCTTTTCTCAGTGAACATGATCAAGGTTTTAGTTTTTCCTACCTTTGAGTGTAGGCGATAAAGAAAAGGTTTATTAGTCTTCAAAGGGAAATGAAAGAGATTTTATTGCTTGAATTGTACGTTAAGATATTCGTGGAAAGAATTAATAAATAGGTGCAGTTGCCATATATAGTGTTGCTTTTAAATAAGGGGATAATTTTCCATTATGGAGAATGGGGACCATTGGACCCCTTGGTAGTAAGCAAGGTTACCTATGGTGGCTTTTTTTTATTATTTTCTTTTTAAAGATCTTTATAAGAGGTTTCTATAATGCTCAAAATGAAATAATAAAAGAAAATAACATAATTAGGATTGCATAAGTACAAAGAAAAGACAGACACACACAGGCGACTGATTGGAGTACACCTCAAGAAACTAATGTATTAGCTAATTAGATTTAGTGGAGGATAAGAGTTAGTCTAAAAATAATTATGCAAAGTTTTTTAATATTAGACGGATACATATATATCTATTTGTGGTGGAAAATGAGTATATGTATTCCAATCTTGGGAAATTCTTCCTTTCAAAAAATAAAGAATAAAAATCTCTCCGGGAAGGCGGCGTCGAGTTCGTGAGTGGAGAGGGAGCATCCTTGCTTTGGTAGATCTAAGCCCTTCGGGATTTTGCTTCCTCAAATCGGCAATTCCTTCAAGAGAGATGGTGGTTGATTCAACAAACCTAACATGCACTCCAATAGTAAGTTCAACAAGACGCTCAAGCTGCTACCGTGGCATCATGCATAGAAACTTTAGTCTTCATTTGATTTAAAGGTTTAAACTCATAAGGTTTTGGTTCAATCATTTTGGTTACTGTATTTTTCTCATAAAAAATTAAAATTTCTATTTAAGTTTATTAGCAAATCAAATTAAATAGATTGAAATGCAAAATTTATTAGTTGGTGACGGCTAATATTCAATTCTTCTTTTCTACGTGGAGACTTTGGATTGCAGGCATAAAGTTAGGAAGAAATCTGTGCTTCATAAATTAAGTTGGGTGCAATGCCCGCATTTTGAGTCGTCCTAAATTACCTAGGTTTTAGTTGTGTATGCGTTTTTTCTTTTTTGTTTTAAAGATACAGTAATGTTTATTTTATGATTACAAGCAATGTCCGCTTGCTTTTAGGACCTGTTTTTAACCCTTTTTTTTTTTTTTTTTTTTTAGAAACTACAATAGATCAGGGTGTTTAGTAAATCATATTTATGTCTAACAACTTCTAAAAACTTATGTTAAACAACATACTTTAAAAATAGGTCAAAAGTTGTTTTTACACAGCTGCTTCTGCTGTTAATATCTAAATTTACTAAAATAACGGTAATAATAAAACTTAATTTTCTATCTACTTATTTTATTTTTTATACTAAATTTAAAAAATGTAATTTTTAAATATTTATTTTTAAAATTGAAAAGCTTTAATAAATACACTATGATAATTTTGGTCAAATATTTTTGTCAAGTATCAAAATATTTAAAAATGACAACAATAAATAAGAAATTAGTAATTTATTTTTTTAGAAATATTTTAAACAAATTAAAATTTATTTTTTAGTATTTTGGTGTAAAAATATTATGATTATTTACGTTAACAATATAAATGAAACTAATTAAAAATATGTGTGTTAAAGTATGTTTATTTTAGTCATTATAAATCATCATAATAATTTTATTCATTGTTTATCATACACTTAAATTTCTACTTCTAGTATTTATAAAAGCTTTGAAAAAATTTTTACCAAACACCTACACACTTCTAATTACAACAACTTCTAAATAACAACACATCAACAATAAAAATTTCAACAACATAACAATACCAAACTAACCCATTTGTCACTCTATCATGATCTAAGTATATAAGATATGAAGTTTAAATCATTTATATTCGCGAGCCCGTTCACTTCACTTATTCGAGTTTAGAATTCGAGTTTGTTACAGTAAAAAACTCTCAGAAATAGTCACATTTAACTTTTTGACTATAGTAAAAGGCTTTTAAATAAAGTCACATATCAACTTGAATTAAAAACTCGAATCAGCGAACTAAACAGACTAGATCTCTCACAATTTTATTTAATACTCTATCAAAATTGATAGTTAATTATGTTGAGCGTCCATTAAATTTTAAACAATCTGTACCTACTTATTAGTTAATATATAATTACTCGCTAGCTAATACTGCTCTTTGTTTGTGTACCCTAGACAAGAAGTTAGAGAGAGAGAGAGAGAGAGAGAGTAATCTAGGGAGAGAAAGATAATTTGTTGTAAATGGCTCAACTAACTCATTCATTAACAGCTTGATAAATATTTATACAGAAATAGCTGTAATAACCAATACAGCTAATAAGAGTTTGTTACACTCAAAACAGAATATCAACTATTTGTGTTGACTCAGCATGCTGACACAGCTTGAATCAGCTGTACTGAAACTTAGCTCTGCTCAACAACCCTAATTATTTCTTTATTTTTTTTAGAATTTGTTTGTAATTGGTTTTCCATATATCACTAGATTTTAGCAATTGCGCGTTCTCTCTCAAATGGGTATAAATTTTACCGTTAGCCGCTTCCTTAATGTATAATTGGTAGAGGTCGTTAGCGGAGCTTTTATTTTTTCTCTAATCAGTAGAAAAAAAAAAAAGTAAAACCTGTGATTTTTCAGTAAACACATTTAGAATAAACTAGCTTAATGGGTTAAAGTCATTTTTAAATTTTTTAATAAATATCAGAAGTGTTGGAATTATCCATCAAATAAAAAAGTATTGGAGTTAAGTTTTATGATGTCTTTAATAAAACTTCGGTACAAATTTTTAAGTTCTATTTAGAAGTGTTTTTTTATTTTATTTTATTTTATGACTTTAACTAAAAATTCTTTTAAAAAAATAAAACATTTCTAACAGGATCATCCAATCACTTTCAAAAGTAACTTTTAAAGCAAGAAAACTAAAAACAACTTTTAAAAAAGCTCTAATATTAAGTCTTAATACTTCTTCCAAAGCATAAACAACCAAAATTCTCCTATAGGAAAAAAAATGTAATATTGTTATATTAGATGGTGAAAAATATTAGTTATATCACTTTACTTAAAAATAAATAATTGTCACTTCATTAATAAAGAAAAAACAAAATACAAGATGACATTCAATTATTTAGAGTGATATAAATAATAGACATGCACAAAATCATGACAAATATGTACTTTATTTGAGGAGAGAAGAGATAAATACCTTTTAGAGTATATGAATCTGAATTTTTATCAATATTCTTTTAGTTGAATAAATATATTAATTAGTTAAAAGGATATTAAGGTCAATCTAAACAATTTTTAGGAAGAAAGAGGAAAATAGGCCAAGACTTGAGATGAATTTTTACATAAGTTAATAAATAAGTTAAATTACTATATTCGTCCATAACCAGATAAGTTATTGTCCATAATTGTCTATAACTTATCTGATTATGAACTATAACTTGACAAATTTGTTTATAATTTATCTGATTATAAACTATAACTTGACAAATTATGACTTATTAATTTTTATAACTAAAAATTTACCTATATACTTTGTTAAGCTTTTGATATTCACATATTTTCTACTATTTCTCTAATTTTTACACCGCATATCAGGCCCATTAAGGTTCATGGGTAAGTTGATAAGTTCACTGCTTAGGAGCCCATGATAAATATTAGGCCCGTATTATTTTTGAAGTATGGGATGTGGGAGATGATTGGTGTCAGGTTCAATGGTCCATATCTTGTACCAAGAGATGAAACAATCTGCAATTCTGCATGCAAGTGATAGGCAATTTTATAGTCACGTGACGTTAGCAGCAAGAGATCACGTGCATTGTAGAGCAGTCATGAGTCTCATGACTCTGCTCTTATGGATGTGCAGTGTGCAAAATTTTATACATTTTTTATTTTGGAAATGGAAAATTGTAGAGAGGATTGTTCCAAAAATAAATAAATACATAAATTAAAAAAAAAAAAAAAAAAAAAAAAAAAACAAATTTGTAGAGTAGAGACTAGCGACCACTCGTAGCTTTTTGTGAGCTTAAGAAAAAGGGTTCTCACAAACAAATCAAGAGAGATAAAAAGCCATATAATTACCCCTTTTTTTTTTTTTTCCTTCTTTTTCCACGGGGTAGAATGGAACTACTTGCATCGTCGGACAAAGACATCATCTGAGGTCCACAAGAAATGATAAACATTGAGCTGATATAGCGTGAAAGTAGTCCCAAACATTTTTCATAGGACTCGACCTTAAGACATTTCATATACTAAACCACTTCCAAGTAAAAGTCTAATGTGACTAGGTAATAAGCACAAGCAAAACTGACTTGGTTTTTTTTTTTTTTTTTTTTTTTTTTTTTTTTTTGTGTTTTCGCTCGCTTATTTTATATGTCAGAGCATCTATAATAACATTGCAACCCATCAAAATCAATATTTTTAGTGATAGTTTCTGATATTTACAGAAAATCTCCCAAAATTTTGTACACCTAAAAAATATTCCAATACCTCATAAATTCTGCAATATTTTTGCCTTCTGTCTAAACTGTGACAAGTTTCATTAGATTCTATGGTGTGCAAAAATTCTTTTTTTTTTTCTTTAAAAAAATTTGCATTGCCTTTGGCAATGGCACACTAGTATCCAATAATGTATGATTGTCAAGTTCATATCATAGGTACCAACCAGAAAAGAGTTCCAGTGTAAAAGTGGCATAAAATCTGAATTATGGATGAGTGAAGAATGGATTTAGATCCTTGATCATTATACCAGTCAGACCAGTTGATTTTATTTGACGCTAGACGAGAATGTAAGAACACTAACGATCTCTTTTTTCTTTGAACAGTAAATATATATATATATATATATATATATATATATATATACATGTGGATGGGGTAGAGGTGCTAGGACGGAGGAACAGCTTGGGTTGGAATCATCCACAACAACAAGGGAATCATCTGACACAAACCAATAGTCCAGAAACGCGCGGAGCCATATTCATAATCTACAGACAGTGTGGCCAGCTTATTTTCCGCTCGATGAGAGACTGACCAAGTCTTCGACAAAAGCCAAAAAAAGAGAGGAAACACTGCTCAATCTTAGCCCCATCGCACGTGATGTCTGACTGCCATGTCCATTTTCAAAATCTGCGAAATCTTGTTCAACTTTACTTTGGTCCACATTAATTCATTAACCAAAGAAAAGAAGCAGGATCCTTCAACTCCTTTGTAGCTTAATAAAAAAATAAACAGGAGAATTCTTTTGATACATACCAAAAAGAAAATATCCCATTATGTAACTCAATTAGAGTGAAATCCCACATTTAATAAGGATGAATTTTGGGGACAAATATCATAACTAGTTTTAACCATTATGTCCAATAGTTAAGTTGGATAATGTATTCGATTTTTTTTTTTTTTTTAGAAATGATAATATATTCAATTTTAAATCATCAAACTCAAAATTAAAATAAAAAACTTTTCCAAGTAGGCCGGCCTACTATTAAAATCAGATTTTAACTGTAAGATTTAATTAAAATCATAATAAATTACAAAAAAAAAGTGCAAAATATATAATTTTCGACATAAATAAAAAAACTTACTAATAGTTTATGTTTTCAATACTACTAAAGAAAGTCCCTAAAAAATGATAATAGAGGAGAACGAATTATTTGTCAGTGTTCAATGAGCTTGGGTTATTAATGTTTTTTTATTTTTTATTTATTTTTTATTTTTTAGCAATCTAAGTAATTGTATGCTCAACATACAATTTTTATATATACGAGTGTTTAATAAACAAATAGTATCATAATCTCTGTTAGCAAAAAAAAAAAAAAATTGTATCATAATCTCAATCCGTATCCTTTGTGTAGTGTCATATAATTTGTTTCTAATATAACGCTATTTATTAACGCAACGTAGTATACATATGATGATGGTCCTCACAACCCCATAAGTGAGAATGAGATAAAAACATTTTCCAAATAGTCGCCTCTAACTACACATCTCTACACACTACAATTTATGCCCCTAATTAACTTTTTTTTTTTTTTTTTTTTTGTCCCCTTCCCGAATTAATAAAATAAAAATAAAACAGAAATATTACTATTATTTAAAAAAAGAAAAGAAAAAAAAAGTTCAAACGACAGTCGTCTGACTCTGGCCACTATCCTCGAGCGTCTTAAGGAGCTGAACCCCCTTCCTCCTCCCCCTAGCACTACACTCGCCCTGCAGAGCTAATGCCACCGCACGCGCCACCTCCTCCGGCGGCGCTGTCACTACCTCTTCCCCTCCATCCGCCTCCGTCGCCGACGCGCCGCCGTAGATCACCGCCAGCACGCTTATAGCGTACTCCTTCTCCCTCGCGGAGGCCCGGCCCATGACCGCCACCATCACCGGCACCGCCAGCGCGTGGGCCCTAACCTCCACCGCCCCCTCCGCCACCGTGCACATCAGCTCCAATGCCGCCATCGCCCTCTCCGCAGCCGCCCCCTCCAGTTCCGGCGCCGCCTCCACCACCGCCGCCACCGCCCCCGCCTCCACCGCCACTCGCCGGTTGCCCTCGGCCAGGCACAGCGCCAGCAAAATCTTTGATGCCGGTTTTGCCCCCGGCTTGCTCCTCAAATTATCCACCACCCCACGCATCAGCCCAGGCGGGCATTCCGGTTCTATAGGCGGGTCGGGCACCAAGGACCGCTCTAATAATTGGAGCGCGGTCACCCGATCCGAATCGGAGCCGGAGCTCAGCTGGAGCTCCGCAGCATGGAAGAGCTCTTGGAGGTTGGCACCCACGTTGTTTGTGGGTGGAAGCGGGTCGGGTCGGAAGACGGGTTCGGATTGGGAGATTGGGGTGGTGAGGTGGATGGGGGAGTTTGGGAGAGGAAAACGCCACTGAGTGAAGCTTTGAGAGGCGGAGGAGGAGGAGGAGGAGGAGGAAGAGGATTCGGGTTGTTGGGGTTGGTGAAACGACGCGTCGTATAGAGGAGGAGGCGGAGGAGGTGGTGGTGATTGTGGTGGTGGTTTTGGGTGAGAGGAGAGGGGGAGAGGAGGCTGATGGGGGTGGTGGGGCTGAGGACAGTCTGGGTGCAATGGCGGAAGAAGCCGCAGGAGAAGAGTTGGGTTTTGAGCTTTGGTTGGTGGGGTTTCATGGTTAGAGAGAGAGAGAGAGAGAGAGAGAGAGAGAGAGAGAGAGAGAGAGAGAGAGAGAGAGAGAGAGAGAGAGAGAGAGAGAGCTGGGGGTTTGTTGTTGTGTGTGTTTTCTTTTTGGGTTTGTGAAAGAGGGAGAAGAGGGCTGTTGAGTGTTGAGGGAGTGGTGGATGGGTGGGGTGGTGTAGAACTAGTACTAGTACTAGTTACATGAGTAGATTACAATTTACATATTTACGGTACATGCAGTGGGAAACGTTTGTATGTGTCAGTTTTGTATTTTCACTTTTGTGAAGACAAACATGAGGTGGCGTCTTCTCGTTCTTGTGCGTCGTCTCTAATTATAACGACCGCCCCGTGAGTCAACGAGTAACAAGGTGAATCTGGATAAATAAATTCATTTACTTTACTAATTTAAATTTTTAATTTAAATTAAAATATAATTTTATTTAAAATTTTTTTACTGTAATAAAAAAATTAAATATAATTATTTTTAAAAAAAATTTATTGTAATAAAATTTAAAATTTAAATTTAAATTGTTAAAATGAATGGGCATTTTTAACTTTAGACCTTGATGAGGATGAATGAGAGAAATATTCTTTTAGAACGTTAATATTTGAATGCAGTTAAATAATTAAATTTCGTAAATAGTATCGAGAGCTTAATTTACACTTGCATATATTGTATATTGACGGCAAAAGTGTTGTCTGTGTTGTTTAATGGCACGTTTGTTTCCCTTTTTTCCCTCTTTAATGTAGTGGCCTTTATTAATTTCTCGATGAGATTCTGCATAATGCCCATACACAACGGCAAGGACTGACACGGCTCAGCGCCAGCGATCTAGAACTGCTCGAGTCAATAGCCAGCCTTCCCTTCATATTATACTTCGAAATTATTACATAATTATCTTATATTTATGCTATTTTTAAAAGCATCATAATTAAATTGTTCTTATTTCTTGTTTTTATATATTAATTAAGAATGATATAATTCTACGACAAAAGCCAAAAACTAAAGAAGATCGCTTGGTCTAGTGGTAGAGGAGGGTTTGTACGGTTTTAGGTTGAACACTGTATTGTATTGAGAGAGAGAGAGAGAGAGAGAGAGAGATGAGTTAAGGATTTAAGGGGAGCACATTCCTCGACAGAAATCAGTTTTCTCGTTTTTTCTGCCGCTTAAAATGCTACAACTGATGCTTCCTTCTTAGTTCTTATCACAAACTTGATTTACCTTGTCGGGCAAACCCATGATATATATAAAGATCAATTTAGTGCAAATGCAATCGTTGAGGATTCGGACAGTAAAGAAAATCTATCAACAAGTAGTTGCCTAAGTTCTTAAACGTAATGGTAATTTACCTTCTTCGAGAATAAAAGCAAAATTCTGATGGTGCCTTTGCTTAAGGATACGAGTAATATTGTTAAAAACGAAAGATTTGCACTACAAATGATAGAATACGGACCTTCCGGTAAATAACGCCATATTTTTCGAACGTAACACAGTAGACCTTATGCATAATTCAAATATTCGCTTGCACTTCAACATATACAACCGGGTCAACAAATCTAATCCTCATGAATTTTGGAATGCTACAACAAAAATTGCCATAAAAAAAGGCACACTAAAGATAACAAAGGTTAAGATGTCATCTTCTAATTTAACTTAATCAAAAGCAGCCTAAATCCAGGGAAAACCCAAAAAAGGGACATTATTGTTATGATGAGACAAAGGAGAGATCACCGCCACTTATCTCGCAGGTCTTTCTTCTCGGACAAAATCCATGTTGCGAAGATTGCTGCTACTAGTGCAACAATGGTGATGAGGAGCAAAGCATAACTGAAATCTTCAGTGAGTGAGTCATAGGTCCTTGATGGTGCAATTCGAGTGTAAAAGAGATCAACCCCATAAGCGAAAACGAGTGTTGTTGACTCCAACTTGGCAGGCACTGTTACTATGCCCCGGAGTCCTTCCACTCTCTGAGAATGTGTCACATAAGACTGCAAATGCAAAAATAAATTAGTTTGAACGGAAGTTCAAGGCAAGAAATTTTGATAAAGAGACACATGTGAGTCACAAATAATAGCTAAATTCTTGAGATGCCATAATCCAGCTAGCTATATCTGTTTGAAATGCTTGTGACTACTTGCAGCTCATATAATGAAAAGGCCAAAAGGCCCAAAACAACGTATCCAGCAAATATAGACTAATAACCCCCCAACATTTGATTTCTTGGTTTTTCCTACTAGGGGAAAAAAAAAAAAAAAAAAAAACCCCTGATATCAAGGTCCAAGATGAGAACCATGAAGGCCCTGCAAAACGACAAACCAGCAGCCCATCTACTTCCATAACGCTATTTCTTTTTTTTTTTCTTTCTTTTTTTTTAATTTTTCATTTTGAGCTAAACAATGAAAAAACTCATTCACCACGCCCACTTGAAGATGGTTTCAAAACACATTCAGCGGTTTGTTGAGTAACTGAACTTCTGTGGATAATCTTATAGCAGATATGATAAATTCGCAAAGCACCTGAGGAACGATGGGCAATGCATCTGTTAGAGGAATAATGCCCTCTTCTCGCTCAGCTTGTGTGGGGTTGACTGTTCGCCGGGGATCTAAAAATCGCTTATCAAGTGCCAAAACCTGCAAAGGGTTGCCCTCAATTAAGGATCAATATATGTTATAATTTTGAAGAAATAAATAGCAAAGGAACAGGGATGCACAAGGAACAACTAACTTGATCACCGATAGTGCCAATAAGAAGCTGCTTTGAAGTTATTCCTTTGGCAGTTGATGTCACTGATATTGCTTTCACGGAATGGGTGAAAAAGTAAGATTGTGATTTGATGACAACCTCCGTTCGGGAGTATGAAGAAGTAGGGGAGGTAAGATTATGCTTTCCAAGAATCAGCTTCCACAAATCCTTATTGGCCTGTCAAATTTATTTGATAAAGAACCTAATTTAGTTGGTGCAAAACAAAGAATATTAGATTAAAAAAAAAAAGTTCCAGTTTGTTAGCATACTGCTGCTCGGGACTGGTCGTAGATCTCAATGACAGACATCTCATATCTGTGCGCTCTTAGATTGAAGTAGTGGTAGACAACCCAGTTCTCACTAAAAACCTACAAATGGATTAAAGCATAAGTTAACATCTTATTGGTAGAAGACCATAATAAGTTTAAGCACAAATGACAGCAGATTGAAAGCTTACAGCATGGACAGGACCCTGTGAACCATGATGAGTCATTCGATGCAATATGCGACCAGTTATAGTATCAATGAGATATACAACCAACCATGATTCTTCTGGGGTGGCTGATCCAATTTCACCACTTGCTTTTGGTGCAATAGTTGCAACAAACAGTAGATTTTTTGATATATACTTGTACATAACATCTTGGTCTGCTATAACCTTTGCCTGAGTATGGACCACCTAGAGAACGCAATAACTCAACAACATTGTAACAAATTCATGTAAAGTGCAATAGAAATCATGTCAAGAAACCAGAAGCTAAACAACAAACACAAAAGACCCAGTTCAAAATTCAGAGGCTACAGCTGCCTTGCAGCATGCACTGTTTGATTAGCTAATCTTTTCTTTTCCTTTTTCTTTTTTCTTCTTTTCTAGTGGCACCCATTCATCAGAATTACTTTACCAGCACAAAAAAGCATACTGACATCAATAATTGTTTAAGGAAAAGAATACCTCATTTGATTTTCTCGTCACAGTTGCAATTATCTTTTCTGTGCCAGATGGGAATACAATTGACCATACGTCTCTCGAGTCAAAGCAGTACTCATCAAGAATTTCCTGGGCACAGTTTCTCTTCAAAGCATGCCCCTTAATGGTGCCACTATCAACATCAACTGAATACCAGTATATGTTTGAAAACTCACGTTGAAAAATACCAATAGCCTCAGGAGTTCTCGGGTATAAATATGCATGCTGGTCTGCATCTATCAGTAGATGAAGCCGCTGTTCTGTTGAATCTGTAAATGGCAGTGGAATAACTTGCAAAACAGAATGTGCAAGACTCAATGAATCAATTTCCTTCCCGGTGTATGTATCAACGAAAGAAAGAACTCCTGGTGCATCAGAACTTTGTCCATACCGGCCTACTATAAGAACTGATGGATTTTCATCCAAGGCATGATGGTGGGGAACCTGCCACTGGTAAATACTAAGCCCATTTGGATGTGCACATGCTGAATTACGCAGTGAAGGCAGCAAGAGAGACCAAACAACTCGTCCATCTCCAGTGTGCAAGGCAAAAAGCTTTCCTGCTCGAGTAAGCACGATGAGCAACTTCCTAAAACCATTGTGATCCCTTGTCATTTTGCTCTTCTCAGAACTCTTTAATCTCATTCCTTGAATTGCTGCAACATCCTCAGGGCTTGCAAGCATTAAAGTTCCCTTTAGCTTCAACAGGTGTCCCTAAAAATATCAAAAAACTGTATTACTATACACCGTGAGAGGTGAACCAGTCGATCAGATGCATTCAGGCAAGTTGAACGGAATTTTGACATTTAAACACCAAAGTGGTGCATAGGAAAAGGAGAGAGAGAGAGAGAGAGAGAGAGAGAGAGAGAGAGAGAGAGAGAGAGAGAGAGAGAGAGAGAGAGAGAGAGTATTACTATACACCGTGAGAGGTGAACCAGTCGATCAGATGCATTCAGGCAAATTGAACGGGATTTTGACATTTAAACACCAAGTGGTGCATAGGAAAAGGAAAGAGAGAGAGAGTGTGTGTGTGTGTGAGAGAGAGAGAGAGAGAGAGAGAGAGAGAGAGAGAGAGAGAGAGAAGAGAGAAAGAGAGACAGAGAGACAGAGAGAGAGAGAGAGAGAAGAAAACATCTTCTTTTTTATTTTTGGCTGAGTTGGAAAATAAAAGATATTGCATTTTAAAGAATGCCATAGGATGATTTATCCGTCAGAAAAATTAGAGTAGAAATAAAGGCTTCAAACTTTGAATGTACTGTCTTAACTTCCTATTATGAATTTGAACGACTAACATCATACCTTAAGCCATTCAAAGAGGTTCTCTTCCACTTTTGCTACTGATACACCTTTCTTTTCCACAGGTAGTTCTGACGTTGCTACATTTATAATTGAGGCAAGGCCGTCCTCCCTACGCCAAACAATCTCCCCTTGTTGCAACAGCAACAGCGAATGATCTTCCAAGACAACCAAGGCCCTAAATCCATGAGACCTATCTGTCCGAATATAATTGTTCATGAAAATCCTATGGACAAACCCCCTTTGATGGTCCAACACTATACTCTCCTTAAGCAAATCATTACTCCAGTCATTGACAAGTTTCACAGTAAGATGAATTTTGCCATCCCCATGATGAACTAGTGCAACAGCATGTTGACCCTCCGAAAGTAAGAGAGGATCACTAATAACTGCTGCATTATTAAGTTTATCCACCAAGTCCAGCTTCCCTTCACCAGTCACTCTTATGAGTACAACAAATTCATTAATTTCTACAGCAAATATTTCTTGAAGCTTTAATGGTAATAATTTTGCAGTCCCAGAAGAATCTCCAACAATATTAGATAAATCTGTTTGCTGAAACTTAATACCATCCTGAAAGTTTATTGTTACTAAACTTGACTTAGTGGCATCCAATGCCACCACCAAGTCACCTGAGACCAGCAACATTTCCCCAGAAAAGCCACCAGGAAAGACTGCACCATGCTTCTTCAGCAACTCTCCATTCCTCGCATTTAATTCATATGCATCGAACTGGGAAGAACCAACAGAGCCAATTGCATATATTACATCACTACCAGAAGGCTGAATTATCTGCTGAACCTCAATACTGCGAAAAGGTAAATCACATAAACATCAATGAAAATATGGCATACGATGTTAGGATAGAACGAACGTGCGGAAAACAAACAGTTTCAACTCCAAATCTGTTATACCTTTCAGCAGCAAAATCCTTCTTCCAAACAACCTCACCGTCTATACCAGAAATAGCATGAAGAGACCCCCTACTGAAAACGAGTATCAAATTATCCCTGTCAACTTTCACATTTGTCTGCACAACAGAAACATTACAAGTAAAAATAGAATAAATATGACAGAAAAAGATTTTGGTAAACACAGGATGTTATTAACTAACCGGCACGGATAATAATGACTTGGAGGGATTTGAGCCCCGTAGAAAAGACTCCCAAACCATCTGGCCATCAGGAAGGTTCCATGCTCTTATAATACTTCCCTCAGATGAAAGGGTTATGGCGTCTGAAAACATGAAATGAAACCTTCAACCCTTTTAACAACATTAAACCTGATTGCCCAAGCATTAACAGTTCAAAGAAAGAACAACATGTATTTTTAATTTGTAATGAACTCTGCCAAAAACCAACAGCTTTTCTTTTCTTTTCATTAGCAACAAATTCAAGATGTAGGTCCTCAAGCTTACAAAGGGGAATAGCTATCTGAAATATATAATTGCAGAACTACTAGATCTGAAATTAATCAAGAACTGAAAAACAGTATTTGGGTGGTGTTCAAAATATAGATCTGAAATTAATGAAGAACTGAAAAACAGTATTTGGGTGGTGTTCAAAATATCTAAGCCCAATAGCAGAGAAAACAATGTAAACAAGCAATTTACAAATATATCTCAATAAACTGCAGAAACAAGTGAACGTGAGCATCGTTACATTTTCCCAGAGCAATATCTATTCCATCTACAGCATCATTGCTGCCAAGAACATGTCTCCAAACTGCACAGCACAAAGTAACATAAACGTTCCATTGTTAGCATTAAAAATAAAAGAGAAATCTTCTTTTACCCAAAATTAGCGTTTAACACGGTTAGAGACAAAATAATGCCGGCTAATTTGATGAGTTTGATAAAAGTTAAGGAAGTACAGTCAGTTCCAATGCCACCCGAAAATTGAACTTACAAATCTCTCCACGTCGGAGATCAAGAGAAGCAACGACGTTCTCTTCGGTGGATACCACCACACGCTTTCTCCCAGCCTTTTGAGTGTGGAACACAGCTTGTTTCACTTTCCCTATGTATTGTTGGTGCCTGAGATATTTTATTTTTTATTTAGAAACAAAAATAATTATACAAATAAATTTAAAAAAAAAAAAAAGCAGGTCTTGGAGAGAACAAACTAGAATTTTGAACACCAAGTAACTGAAATGTGATCGCTGAAACATAAATTATGATGAATTTGCAGAAAATCAACAAACGAAGGCTCAGTTAAGCTTGCTTGGAGGCGAACAAAATATCTAAATTCGTACAAATCACACAAACACATAAACATACGAAAACTTGGAATCTTTAACAATTATTAACCGGAAGCGAGAATTTCAATTTGATTTCAAAGAATAATCAGGAAATCAACATAAGAATCTGTTTGCTTTCCGACAAATTGCAGGAAAACGAAAATGAAAAAAAAAAAAAAAAAAAAAAAAAAAAGTCGAGCCACATAATCGGTCCCATAAAATCAGACTGAATTCGAACTTCAGACGTTATCAATCAGCCCATTCAGGGAAAACAAAGAATCACAAGGAAGCTTGAAAAACAATCGGATTCAATCTCATATATGGTCAAACGATTGAAGTCAATTTTGAGATAAGCAATAGATAATTCTATTAAATTCTCCTCGGAATTTATGGTAAAGGAAATTAGAGAAGATTGGAGCTTACCAGTCCATAAGACCAACTTGATCTTCGTAGAGCGAAAAACTAAGCTCCGTATAAAATGAAAACATAATAAAAAGAAGAAGAAAAACCCTAGACGCCATTGCCATGGCGACTCTGTGTGTCTCTTCTTTCTCTCTCAGGCAGTGACAGATCTGAGAAGAGGACGAAAGTGTCCGTGAGAACTGAAGGAAAGTGCGACGGGGTGTGCTCCAAACTCGAAAGAAAAGCCGGCTTCTTTTTTAATTTAGAGACAAAACAAAAAAAATGTAACAAACGTGAAGCTCAGCCCAAGCCCAGTATGTTGATCCACACACGTGTTTTGCCCAAGCCCAGCCCAGTTTTGCACAGTAAGAGTTTGCTCTCCATGCCCTTCTAGCACACTAATTTCTCAAAATTGCTCGTTTTCATTAACATGATTTCGACTTAAATTAGTTATATATTAGAGACTTTTAAGACTTTTTTATCTGCTTTATTAGGGAGTGTTTACGATGAGCTGTTTTATTACCGAACATATAATTTTTAATGTAAATTTAATAGTTAAAAAAATAAAATTATTTATAGTTCTATTTTTCTAATCCTACAGAAGAAACTCACATTTATTATTATTATTATTATTTTAAAAAGACTTGCTTAGTTGCAATTTATAGTTGTCAAAATTGAGCTAGATCAAAACAGGTTTAATTTATTTAAATAAATAAATATATATATCAGAAAATTGATAAAGTGTATGAGTTTAAATTTATATCTCTTACTCTTACTTAATAACTATTTGACTAATATTAGTTATTTGACTTTTTAGGATATTAATTAATAATACTCTTACTTAATAACTATTTGACTAATATTAGTTATTTGACTTTTTAGGATATTAATTAATAATAAAGGATAAAAATTTAAACTCATGTAGTTTAAAATGTATTTATCTCATTCTTTCTTTAAATATTTAGTTCGATTAAGGGTGGACTGCGATGAAGGTTTAGGCTTAAAGTCCTAATTGAGTAGGAGCCGACCCCCTTATTTTATTTTTATTTATTGTTTTCTTTATAAAAGCTAGGTTGAGTAACCCTAAATTGTGCTTAGACTATAATCTAAATCTAAATCTTTGTAGGTCAAGATTTCATTTTAAAAAATGACTAAATTGAACCGTGTAAGATAAAAATAGAATGTCACGATACTTTAGTTTAAGAAAGTGCCCACTATATTTTATATTATATAAAGATTTTTACTTTTGCTTTTCAATTAAGAAAATAGTAGATATTTTAAATTAAAACATACTAGTTATAAATGACGTGTTTAATTTATTAATTTAAATTAATATGTAATTTTATGTAAAAAAATTATCATAATAAAAAAATTAAATATGACTTATTTTAAAAAAATTTATTATAATAAAATTTAAATTTTAAATTTAAATCGATAAAATAAATCAGTTCAAAGTATTTGATTTGCCATTTACATATAATTATATATATATATATATATTTAAAATTTTAATTTAAATTAATATATAATTTTATGTAAAAAAATTATCATAATAAAAAAAAAATTAAATATGACTTATTTTAAAAAAAATTTATTATAATAAAATTTAAATTTTAAATTTAAATCGATAAAATAAATCAGTTCAAAGTATTTGATTTGCCATCTACATATAATTATATATATATATATATATATATTGGTGATTTGCCATCTATACGGCTACATAGGCAAGAAGCACTTAAATTCATAAAGGCAGTTATATTTGGGAACTTTTTTTATACTAAACGAACGGGTGGTATAGTGGGGTCATGTATGCGTGGATTGACCATAATCCCGTACATCATCAAAACCAAAGCGTCGGTCACAGGAAAAAGAAAAAAACAACAATTTTCTTTTCTTTTGTCCGAATCACTGTCACACACACACACACACACACGAGACGAGCGACACAATCATATGAAACTCAAACTCAAATCACTCCTCTCTCTCTCTCTCTCTCTCTCTTTTTTTATTACCAGTCGATTCTTCACTAAACCCTTAAGATCCAAAAACACCACACCAGAGCTTTATTTGTTTGACCCAGAACCTTGGAAGATCCTCTTTTCTGCTGCGAAGCTCCACATTTTGCTAGTTTGTACCTAAAAAAGCGGCACTGGAGCTTGCTCATTGACCGGTAATGTAACTAACGACCCATTTCGTTGGAGCTAACTTTACCCGTGTTTCGATCGAAAAATCTCGTCGTTTGGATTGGATGACCAAAAGGTGATGTTTTTCGGTTGGTGGGTGTTTTTGTTTTAGTACGCTGATTTGTTGCAACTTTGCTGGTTCGTGTGGATCCAAAAGTTTATCGGGAGATTTTGTTGAGGTTGAGGAGAAAAGTTTTTTTTTTTGGAGTTTATTTTTGGAATGAGTAAATTGGAGGGAGATTTTGTGATTTCGAGTTCAGATTCACTTGTGAATAGTAATGGTTATTACGGATTTCTGGTTTAGTTATGCATGCGTAAACATAGTATTTGGAGTTTTACTTTGGGGACAATTTACAACACGGTTGAATTCAGGATAATAGTTGAGGGATTTTAGCAAGATTCAATCATGTTTCACATAGACATTCTTTGAAATCAAGATTTTGATGTGTCAAATAAGAGACCTTGTCATAGCTAGTGAGTTGGGAAGAATTCGATTTCATTTGCTTTGTAATGTATGGCATCCATTAGAAGAACCTTGTCACCAGTGCCTCGGCCTGGAACTGCAATGAATGGGGAAGCGTGCTCAGTTGCTTCCCCGCTTTCCAGGTCGTCGTCGTGTGCTCAGAGCCATCCACCATCTGGTGGATTGTTATCCGCTCTGGCCAACACATTGGACTCACAGGCTTATGTTTTCAGTGTATTCTCGCCGAGGACTTCAAGGCCGCTTGAGAAGTCAAAACTTAAGGGGCAAGTGTGGAGGAGGGCGCTTTTCCAATTCTTCATATGTTTTGTGGTTGGAGTGTTTATCGGGTTTACTCCATTTTCGTCGATGAATTTATCCACAAATATCATGTCAAAGCATCAAGCCTTCTCCTTCGATATGATGTCCGCAGTTGGAAACTTTCAGCCGTTTGATAGTGTCTCTAGGACTGGTATGCCATTAGAGTTGGACAATGTGGCTGTGAAAGATTCGAGCACAAAAAAAAATGTGGCTATGAAGGAAAATGCTACGATGGAATCACAACCAAAGGAGTCAAAACCGGTTGATGGTATTTCTGAAGATACTATTGGTTACGACCAATCGTTTCTCCAAGAATCAGAGTTAGAGTCCAGAAAGCTTTTAATTGTTGTGACCCCGACATTTGTCCGTCCCTTCCAGGCCTATTACCTGAGCCGGTTGGCACACACATTGAAATCAATCTCACCTCCTTTGTTGTGGATAGTTGTGGAGATGACCTCCCAATCTACAGAAACGGCTGACTTGTTGAGGAGAACTGGGGTTATGTACAGGCACCTTGTTTGCAACCTAAATCTTACTGATGTAAGAGACAGAAGAGTGCATCAAAGAAATGTTGCGCTATCACATATCGAAACTCATCATCTTGATGGTATAGTCTACTTTGCAGATGATGATAATATCTACACAACTGATCTTTTTGAGCAAATGAGGCAGATTAGGTAACAAATTACAATCAGTTTGACTACATGAATATTTTGTTTCTTTTCTCGTAATGAGTAGGTTTATTTCTGCTGTTACTTTTCACTTGGCTTTTTGTAGTGATATTTTTGTGCTTTGTTTGAGTTTAGGCGATTTGGGGTGTGGACTGTGGCCAAAGTGGAAAACAAAAACATTGCTGTATTGGAGGGTCCTGTTTGTAATGGAACCAAAGTGCTTGGATGGCACATAAATGGACTGAGATGGAGATTTCGGAGATTCCATGCTGAAATATCCGGGTTTGCCTTTAATAGTACAATACTCTGGGATCCAAAGAGGTGGCACAGACCTATGCTTGAACCTATTAGGCAGCGTGACACCATCAAGGAGGCTCTCCAAGTTAGTAATTCCTGTCCTCCTTTGATTCTCATCTCTTTTGTTTGAATTTGCGATATATAATATAGAAGCCTCATTGCCACCGTTAATCAAAGTAATTATGTTTTTGAGGATAAGTGAGGACAAATTGGTTTTTAGAAATGTTGGTTGTAGTTCAAGAAGAAGTGAAGAACCAAACAAAATACCTGTTAATTTGTCCATTTTCTGGAAACAGGAGAATTCTATGATAGGGAATGCAAAATACCCTTCGTAGGACACAATTTTAATCTGCTAGATCATATTACGATTTAGAACTGTGTTCTGCAATAGGGTATATTCTTTATAATTCTCCAACCTTCTACGCATAAAAGACTAGAATATGAGAAGCCATAAGTACCAAGATTTGACATCCTGGTTTAGTTACTAACTCATTTGATGTGCTCTTCTAGGTGAGCACATTTATCGAACAAATTGTGGAAGATGAAAGCCAAATGGAAGGATTACTAGAAGATTGCTCGAGAATTATGGTCTGGCATCTTCATCTTGAATCGGCTAATGACTTCTATCCTCTTGCATGGTTCATGAAGGATAATCTTGACGTCATTGCTTCCCTTACATGAAGTTCTTTATGCAAGAGGAGATTATATATGGATGCTAAAGGTAAGCCTTTTCTGATCTTTGCTTTAGCCTAAGTCCAGCATTAGATATTCTTCTTGAAAGCAGTTTTCACAAGTCTTATTGCTCATTATTTGCTCTTCAATTGCTTTTCAGGACTGGAACCATCAATCGAGAAAACATAATCTTATTCATAAATCATTTCTTGGCGGACAAGTTGTGGTGTAGAACTCGTTTGATAAACTACCGGTCGATGTGTTCCAGATTGCCAAAATGGGGGAGTACTTGAAGAAAAATATTTCCCTCTTGAAAGGGAAAATATGTTTTTATCTCCAGTATTTATGCTCATTTTCTTTGTAGGGTGTTCGTTTTGACGAAAAGGAAATATGTTTTGTCCTAGTGGAAACCGATGGTTAAATTGAAAACCATCATGAAATTCAGAAAGATGCAGAATTGCAGTTTGCTACCTTGTGTAATATTTATTGGAAGCAAATTTTGATCATTTAGTTCTTTGTTTCCCGGATTTTAGGAGCACTTTTCCCCCCTTAGTAATCAACATATTTCCTTAATGGGGGAAATAAGCTGATAATGAACGTTGCCTTGCCCATGGCACATTAAAGACTACTACTAATGATATTGTTAGTGATTTGAAGTTTGAACTTAAAACGGTATAATTAAAAACTGCAGACTTGAGCATCTCTTATCTCCTATATAACATAGATACTAAAGGCGGCGGGGAGGGGAGGGAAGGGCAAACTTGTTTTCGGTTTGCTTTGTTTCATTTACGTTCAACCCTTATGCAGTTTTTTTTTTTTTTTTTTTTTTTTTTTTTAAGACCTTTTATTATTTTTTTTTTTTTGGCTGGAAAAAAAACCTTTTATCTGTAGATGTAATAATACTTCTTTTTTTCCTCTATGGTCAAAATTTATTATAGATGTCAATACTATCAAGTCTTCATCAAAATCGACACAATTCTTGTGAGAGCCATATTTTACTTATCATTTTATTACTTATTTGTAGATTGTGTATTTGCTATTTTCACGAACTTCTTTTTTTTTTTTCCAAATAAATAACATAAGATATGAGATTTCTTTGAAATTTTCTATAAAAAAGTAAAACGTTCTTTTTTATGAGATGGGATCAATTAATATAATTCAAGCTTTCTAAGATATTTAAATATGTCCCAATGGTTGGGAAACCAATTTTTAAAGTTTAGTCAAATTAAAAACTAAGGTCATTAACTTCCTGAGAGTCGATATGTCCGAGTGGTTAAGGAGACAGACTCGAAATCTGTTGGGCTTTGCCTGCGCAGGTTCGAATCCTGCTGTCGACGATTTTTTTTTGGTTTGTTTTCATCTCAATTCGTCTTTTTCTCTACAAACTTTTTGTTCTTCAAGGCAGTCTACATTTCCAAAGTCCCAAGCATAGAATTAGAATTCTTCCTTTGCTTGCGTAACAGCCCCAAGATCCCAAACATTTATTCCTCCTTCAAAAATTACCAAAATAATCTTTTTCCATCTTTGCATGGATCTTTTATATACTTCAAACGCATAAACTTATTTATTTAAATAACCAAATTTCATTACTACTCTTAAACTTCTTTTTTTTCAATAACCAAATGTCATTACTTCAACAATCGCTCCACTAGATGGCGTCCAACTTGGAGCTTTTCCTCCTCGCGCTCCTCCATGGCCCTTTCATCGCCACCCTCCTTCTCCTCATCGTCTCTCTCGCTTCCATCAGCCTATTACTCTCATTCTCCATCGGACTCTTCTTCGTCGTTGTAATTGATTTGCTCAATGTCTATTCAATTATTTCTTGGTACTTTGAAGAGGCAAAAGCGAATCTCAAATTAGGCTTAGTTCTTGATATCGCTTTGGGGATGAAACTTTTGACTGGAGGAGTAGTTTTTAAGTTCAAAGCAATTGCAAGACGGCTCATGGATCATATTGATGTCTTAGAGCTTGCTTGATTGAGTAAATTATTAAAATATCATTGTGCATTTGTCTTTTCTTCAAAAATCTTGTTCATATATACTTCTCATTAGTTTTCTTGTGGCACTATATAATGGTGATTTTGTTGATATCGGAATTTCAATAAATGTGTTTGGACTTTGGATGTCTAATGATTTGTCAAGCTCCAAGATCATTCAAATTTCACGTGAGTGGTATCTCACAGTCGTAGTGCAATGGGTTGGTTGCAATTCAAAGCCATCCATCCATTGCTTAAGTTAGAAATTTCGTACATGCTTTTCTCTGCTCAGTGTGATTAAAATGTGTGAACGAGTTTTTAAACGTTGTGATTTTATTAGTAGTTACCCATAAATATAGAAATGTGATCATATAATGTGATAATTATTCAATCTCATTAATTATCATATATTTTTTTATCAATTACTTAATTTATTAAAATTTGATCAATATTGCATTGTTAAAATAATAACACTCATCAATTAGTAAATATTTAATAACCATTAAAATTATACTTGTATACATGCATAAACATTATTTGGTTATTTGATATTACAGCTGCGTTGTTAAAGCATATGTCATAAATTTGAAGTTATAAACTCAACCGCCGTCCATTCTTAAGAATTGATTAACAACTCAGTCCTCTAGACTCCGTTTAAGATTAGTCTCTATTAGAAAATACTATAATAAAAAGTTTGAGTTGTGATTCAAACTATAAAAAAAAAAAAAAAAAAAAAATGAGCCTAAATTTTGACACTTGCATTTAGAAAATCACTTTCTAATATATATATATATATATATATATATATATATATATATTCTAATTTTATGTTAAATTTAACAATTTTATTTCCCTCGCTGAATAAAGACTTTTATTGAAACTAAGTCACCACATCAGGAGGACCTCCTCAAGAGAAAATTGTCCTGAAATCTGCATGGCTCTAGGTTCTAGCCCATTTAGGTGACGTTTGATTTATGAGTTTAAAACCATAGTTCATTATTTTAATTTTTAAATTTTAAATTTTTTGTGAGAAAAAAATATTGTAGCAGCATCAAGAACTATAATCCTAAACCAAATAAAACTCTTAAAACAAACGTCACCTTACCTAAAACATCTGCTGCCAAATAATTTTGGCTTCTAGGAATAAAAACAACATCTAATGAAGAGCACAAGCGCATAAGGACAACACATCAGTCAACAGACCATGAAGCAACACATCTGTGAAATTTGATATTTGAATTCTATTGATTGATGTCATTTTTTGACACCAATTCTAATCCTAGTTGCTTTGCAGGGGGAAATCCTGTTGTCTCCTACCGTCGCGATAGTGGTAGTTATTGGTCATGAAAGCAACGGAGGATTTGCTTGCCACTAACCCAGAAAAAGATGCATATATTATCAAGTCAAATCAGTCCGAATAAAGAGAGATAAATGATCCTATTTATTTTATTGATTCAAATTTTATTATAAATTTTTTTTTAAAAAACAGTCATATTTAAATTTTTTATTATAATAAAAAATTTTCACATAAAATTATATTTTAATTTAAATTAAAAACTTAAATTAAAAACGTCAAATAAACTAACTAAAGACTCTGTTCAATAGTGTGTGAAAAGTCTGAGAAGCTAACATATGCCGCTCACTAATTCTTATATAAATAAAACAAAAACTGAGATAAATATTCCCCGTGAAAATATTCTACACCTGAAATTAAAATTTAGCAAAATTTTAAAAATATAAAAAAGCAAAAATAATTAATTATTATCAAAATGATATCACATTTTCATTATATAATGATGCAGACATTAAATTGATATCAAAATTTTCTATTAGTATAATATTTCAAAAATTTTGTGACAAGAGCCCTTTAAGAAAAGAAACGTCCAACATGCTTTTGCCAGTATGATTTTTTTCTTATCTTTTTTTTTTTTTTAGGAAAATCTGAAAATTTAAGAACAATCTGTGTCTTTTTATTCTTTAATTAAATTTGACCTTTTTTTACAAAAAGAAAGGTCGTTTTTAAAATTAATCTTGTTTTTGTTTTCACATTTTTTAAAATAAAAAAATAAAAACGTTTTTAAAATGGTATTTAACACAATAAAGACAAAAAATAAAAATAAAAATAATTTTTTAGTTTAGTGTAAAATGAAAGATAAATGAATTTTTTATTTTTATTTTTTTATCTCTCGAGCATAAAGAGAAAGAGAGATATTAATGAGTTTTTACATTGAAAATAATCTTTCAATAAAACTGTTAAACGTATTTAAAAATAATTTTTATCTGATATTAAAAATATCATTATTTTTATTTTCATATAAAAAATAAAATAAATACTACACGTGCCCAAGAATTTGTACGTATATTGTGAAATAGAAAGACACTTTTGTCTTTAAAAAATGACTGAAATAAATATTTTAATAAAATGCAGATAGTATTTTGTAATTTTTTACATCATTAATTCAGATTTTTAAAGTTAAAAATTTTAATAATTTCAGAAAAAAAAAAAAGTCAACACATTTGTCCGTCTCTCGTCCACCAATTATTTACCCGCCAGAAGGTGAAATGCACAAAAACGCTCCTCTCAAGCTTTGTCTTTAACGCCTGGTTCAAAACTAACACCGCCATCATTTAAAAAAAAAAAAAACAAAATCCTTGCACCGCCATGGAAGCAATTGTTCTCTCACCTCGCGAGCTTCACCATCTTCATCCCATCAACCTAGGGTTTTCCTCCATTAAATCCACTTCCAGTGTTCGGCTCTGTAATCGTCCCAAGCACTCTTTTGTTTGGCCCCAATCTGGCCGTCCCAAGCTCCGTTCTCAGACGAATCTCCGATCGTCGGCGCCCGATTCCGTTTCGGAAGTTCGTAGAGACGAAGAGAAATCGCCCTCCGTCAGTCCTGTTTACACTCCGACCCCTCCGAATCGCGACCTTCGAACTCCTCACAGCGGGTAATACATTCAATCATCATTACGTTATGAAGATTGTAGTTTGAATTTCAATTTTTTGAGGTCATGAACTTGATTGTTTGGAATTGTGAGGAAAAGAAAAGAGAAATTGACGGAATGTAATGGAAAGTGCAAAGTGAGACAATTAATCAAGAATTTAGTAGGCTTTTTCTAATGATTTAAGGCGAACATGGTTTAATTGCAAGGTATCATTTCGATGGAACCGCGCGGAAATTCTTCGAGGGATGGTACTTCAAGGTGTCGATTCCTGAGACGAAGCAGAGCTTTTGCTTCATGTACTCCGTCGAGAACCCTGCATTTCGCCGGAAACTATCGCCCTGGGAAGTGGCGCAGCATGGGCCTAGATTCACCGGAGTCGGTGTACAGATTCTCGGTGCCTATGACAAGTATATCTGTCAATTTTCTGAAGAATCTCAGAATTTTTGGGGAAGTATGAACTTTTTCCTAATTTGTTCTAACTTTGGTTTATTGGAAGCTCCCTGTGATAGTGTTACTGTAATGAAACAATGTTATTGTAATGTGTTCTAAAAGTTATTTACTTGGTCTTATAAATCTTAATGTAGATTTTGTTCCCTGTGCACTCCCATCCATTTACTCAGTAAAACTTGGGAATTGATGTTTTAGCATTTCAAAATAATGATGCTATTGGGCTTCTATTCTGTCCAATTTAATCTCTCATTTCTTTGTTATCCGTTTAATAATTTTTTAGCAAAGATGAAATGACCTTCCTGTGTAACTCTATCGAGTCTGATGCTACTTAATGATCTTGGCTGCATAGGTAGGCATGAACTGAGTTTGGGGAATACTTTTACAGCAGAAAAAGGACAGACGCCTCCAAACAAAGAGTTTCCTCCTCAGGTTGATATATCTTCTTCTTTTGGTTCTCTAGTTTTATATGTATGTATGTATGTATGTATGTATTATATTTGTTATATGTCATGGGTTGTGCTGAATAGGAATTCAATAGGAGAGTGGTGGAAGGTTTTCAAGTCACCCCACTTTGGAACCAAGGTTTCATTTGTGACGATGGCAGGTATACTTTTCTTGTTTCCATTTTTTTGCTTTGCAACAGAATGTTCTGCTGTAACTATCTTGAACTTTGTCTGCTTGGTCAATTTTTCATGTTAACAAGCTTCTGACGACAGGTCAGATTATGTGGATGTTGTGAAGACTGCTCGTTGGGAGTACAACACGCGCCCAGTTTTTGGCTGGGGTGATGTTGGCTCCAAACAAAAGTCTACTGCAGGGTGGCTCGCAGCTTTTCCTGTATTTGAACCCCATTGGCAAATATGCATGGCAGGCGGATTATCAACAGGCACATGCTTTTCTCCCTAGTCTAACCTAGTGAAAATTCTTAACATTACTCTATTGTTTTTAATATCTTTGTTTTTCAAGGAGAATTTCTGTACTATCCTAATGTGCTTGTTAGTTTTTTGTTGGATCCGAGTCTGCTATTTTGAGCCCGTCGACATTGTAAATATGAGTTTGAGTTTGTGAAGCCAGTGTTGTTGCTACTGTGTATGGATGTGCACCCTTAGAGAGAGAGAGGTGGTTATAGCTAATGGATTTGTGTGTTTTGTTTGTTTGTTTTCTTTTTTGTTCGTTTCTATTTCTTTTTTTTTTTTTTTTTTTTTTTTTCTGTTTCTTTCTTTTTTTTTTTTTTTTTTTTTTTTCTTATCCTTTTTAAAGTTATGGCACCCTGGCTGCAAATATGTTATTGATTTTGTGGTGGTTGCAACCAAAATGTTGCTATCAACTTATAAGTGTAATTAATTATCATGTATTATTTTTTCCATAGCTTTCATCTTTTGAGGACATACTATTGAAATGTTGAGCTCCCTATCCTCTTTTTTTGTTTATAAAATGCAAATTTTTAACACTATTACAATTCTTGTTGAGACAATTATCTGCCTTACCCAAAGTTTGTGTGTTTGATATTCACTGTTTCACCTGCTTACATTATTGGCAACATTCCCTCATGTTTCAAATTTATATTCAGGTTGGATAGAGTGGGATGGTGAAAGGTTTGAGTTTGAAAATGCCCCTTCCTATTGTGAAAAGAATTGGGGCGGAGCTTTTCCTAGAAAATGGTTTTGGGTAAGTTCTTATCCACCCATAGATATCAACTGAAATGGGTTCGAAAAAGTTTTGCAATTAGTGTTTTGAAAAGGTGGTGACACTGGTGATGTTTCTTTCCTCTGGCCTCTCGGTAAGTTATTGCTGTGAGAACAGGTCTATGAGGAAGAAATATTGCCTGCTAGATACTGAAAGAAAGAATAATTAAGAAAAATTTTCTAACTACCATTTTCTTAATGACCTGATTAACAATGTTCTTTTACATTGTATCATTTCATGGTGAAGTCTCTTTATTTGGAGATTTAATATTTTATGGGTATGTCATCATTTATATACTACGCAAGCAATCGTGTTCACGTCTGCATCCTTGCTTATTGCGGTTGTACTGCAGGTTCAAAGTAATGTTTTTGAAGGCGCAACTGGAGAAGTTGCTCTGACTGCAGCTGGGGGATATAGGCAAATACCTGGGCTGACAGAGACTTTCGAAAATGCTGCATTGGTGAAAATCATCTACTAATGGTCTCCTTACTTTTCCCACAATGTTTTCAAATCTTTAAGTTTTTCAAGATATTTTCCATGAAGGGAAAGCTGTTATTAAAGAGAAATGATAAAAGGAGGGATATGAACAGTGCAATAACGAACCTGACTTTTTTAAGCACATGTGTTGTTTTTCTTCCACTTCAGTCAGATTATTGTTGAATGGAAGTGGTATTGCGATCTTTCTCAAGAATATGGTATTTACGTTTATTTTCTTAAACAAAGAGGTCAAAACGATTGCTCTTTTGCGTACCAATTTTGCTAGTCACTGCTTCAATTATAATATGCATTGAAACTTGTGTAGCAATTTTCCTGAAAAGTGAGAGCAATAGCATACTTTAACAAAATTAGTAGTCTCATTGTTTTTGAGTTTGTTGGTTTATGCTGATACATGGATGCAGATTGGAATCCATTATGGTGGAAAATTTTATGAATTTGTGCCATGGAATGGTGTTGTGAGTTGGGAAATTGCTCCTTGGGGTTACTGGCATTTGGCTGGAGAAAACAATACACACATGGTACGGAATCTTGTTTAACTATAACCTCATGTTGGAGTAGATTTTACGTTCTGTAACTTGCAAAGATTTGTACTTCCATTCCTGCAATTAGTTAAGTACTGGTTAATTATTTATTATAAATGGGCTATTCATTCACAACAAACATGGGGAAACAGAGAGAGGGACTATTCCCTTAACGATCAAGAAAGAAACACAACCTAGAAAAGGGAAAAAAAAAAAACTAGTATCTGAATTTAAAACAAGCACACAAATTAACCTAGATTTAGGATGGAAAAAAAAAAAAAAAAAAAAAAAAAAGAAGAAAAAAAAAGACATGTCTTGGAAATGGAGAACGGGCCATCAGCTATGCAGATTGAATTTGCACATGCCCAATTCCAATGCATGTGCTCGGTGCCCTTTGAACTAGAAATAAATAATGTTTACGAGCAGGTTGAATTGGAGGCAACTACCCAGCATTCAGGTACAACATTACGTGCTCCTACATCAGAAGCTGGACTTGCTCCGGTTTGTAAAGATACTTGTTTTGCTGTATTAAAATTGCAAATCTGGGAGCGAAAATTTGACGGGAGTAAGGGGAAGGTGCATTTTTTCTCCCACTTGAAATATTTTCTTCTTTTTCTATACTACTGTTATGATCATTAGCATTCTTGCTGTCATAATTACTATTACTATTGTTATTATTGTCATCATTATCAATTTATACTATTGTCCTTATTGTTGTTGACTAGATGTCGTCGTTTTCATTTTTCTCCTTGTTACTGCTGTTGTCATCTTGGTTTTGGTCTTTGGATCAAGTGAAGCATCTTTTGACTTGGTAGTTATGACCCAAAAAAAAAAAAAAAAAAAACCGGCGTCTTATCTGCTTAGTTTGTTTGATCAAGTTCTTTTCTCAATACATAATTTTCATCAAACACCACACACACACACACACACACGTGTGTGTGTGTGTGTGTGGTGGTTGGAGGGGGTAAGCAGCAAAGGAACTAAGTCCATGAGATGGGAGGAGGGGTGACAAGGGCATTTCTGAGACCTACGGGATCTGGGCAAAGAGTGGGCAATAGAAGAGGCTCAACAGGCTCGGTGTCAATGGGAGGAGGTGTGATGGGGCAGGGATCACGGTGCAGGCCATGGGGTGGCTGGGTTCAAAAGTTCTTCCCCAATCTGTCATCAGTTGGATCGTGTCCTTTTCTTTTTCTTTTTTCTTTTTTTGGAGGTCGAGCTTAGGTTCAGATTTAGGAGCTGCAATTTTTGGTCTGCAAGTGAGGGAGATGAAGAAGAAGAAAAAAGGGTGTTGATTTATTTGGGGGTATTTTAGTCTTTTGAAGCAAATTAAGGTCTCATGATGAAAAAGCCACCCAAAGTTGGATGTCTGTTGGCAATCTCGATCTTTTTACAACCATCTTAGGACTTCAAAGAGCTTTTTTTTTCAAATAGGAGAAAGAGTTCGGTGATCAGGATTTCGCCACTTAATAGCACGAGACCAAATGAAATGAATGCCCTTCTTTTTATTGTTTGCTTGCCTTGTGGGCATATTCGGGATTGATCCTATACGAGTCAGATAGGTATGTGCATTTTTAATGTGATGGGTACATGTTCTGTGCTTTTCCCCCTTCGGAGTATAAAAATGTTGAAATAATTCTCCCCAACTAGTTTGCTCTCTTTTCTTCTATTGCCTGTGTTTGGCGAGTACAATTTGGCTCTTTAGTGGTGGCCATTTAGTGAACATCTTTTAGAAAAGCTTGTAATCTTACTAGTCACTATTGTACTTCCATGAAATACACTTTGCTTTGATGATTTTTAACACGCTGGATTTGGTAAACTATGTAGATTATTTTGGACGTGACAAGCGACATGGCAGCGGCAGAGGTTGGTGGTGGACCGTGGTTCAACACTTGGAAGGGAAAGACTGCCACACCAGAGTCTGTTCGCCAGGCTCTTAATGTTCCAGTTGATGTGGAAGGATTTTTCAATTTGGCTCCATTTTTCAAACCCCCAGGTCTATAGTTGTAGTTTTCACAGATTATGTTGCTGAAGTTGTTTTTTTCTCCCTCTTTTTTATAGTTTCATAACTTTTACCTAAAAGAATTTTTTTTACTTGGTTAGAGCTTTCCTTGAAGACTTATTTTCACAACTAAATTCATTTGTTACAATGTCTTTTCTCACAAAAATTTAAATTTAATTTTTTTATTACAGTATTTTCTCTCACACAAAAAAATTTAAGTTGTGACTTAAATTGTAAAAAAATACACCCCGTACAAGTCTACAAGGTTGTAGGGATAAATACGATTTCTCAAAAAATATATAGGGTGCGTTTGGAATTGATTCCAAAATGTTTTTGTTTTCTGTACGAAAATGAAAATGAAAATGTTTTTAGTTTCATTTTTGAATTATTTTTAAAAATGCGTTTGGTAGTTTTATTTAGAAATTGATTTCAGTTTTAAAAAAAACTAAAACGCGTTTGGTGGTTTCATTTTTGAAAACATGTAATAATATATTAAATAAATAGTATTATTAAATATATTAAATAATAATATATTAAATAAACATATATAATACAAAAACGGTTTCAGAAAAGAGGGAAAAAATGAAAAAAAAAAAAGCGAAATTCGGTTTCAGAAAATAGAAAACGAAAACGAGAAAATGAAAACACCTTTTTTTCGTTTTCATTTTTTCACAAAAAGACAAAAACGTTTTTGTTTTTGTTTTTTAAAAAATTTTGTGCCAAATACGTTTTTAAAGTGTGTTTTTATTTTTTAGTTTCGAAAAATGTGAAAATAAAAACAAAAATAATAACAAACAGGCTCATAAAGTTCATGAAGCTTGGTCAAGCAGTAAATTCCTGCGCACACATGTTTACGGGTTTAGTCTAGTTGTTTGAATTCTTCGGTACAAAACTTGAGAGGAGGGGGATTCAAACCCATGAAATTAACCGTGGATTTACCACGTCAAAATTTATTTGGACCTTGTGAGCTCGGTGGATGACTTGAACGTACGCGTACAAAACCTTTGTTGGAAGACAAATATCTAAAAATGCAGACATTGTGGCAATTGGATACATATAGGTCTCGTTCTTTTTACAGATTTGAGTTTTTAATTTAAGTTGAGATGTGACATATTCTGAGAGTTTTTAACTGTAACAGAAAAAGTTAGATGTGATATTTTTTAAGAGTTTTTAACTGTAAAAATTTAGAGTTAAAAACTCGAATCGGTAAAATAAATGATGTTAAATTACGTTAAATATATTTGAGCCTATGTTTTCATCTTTTCATTTAAAGTAGAAATTGCAAAGCTTCGTTTAATCATCTCAAATAAATTTTGAATAAATTTAGTGGACTTTTTCTGGGCGTCAGTAGGTCGGGTTTTTTTGTTTTTTAGATTTGTATAAAATTTTGTAAAAATTTAAAAGTATGCAGATCCTAAGGTTAGAAAAATCAAAGAATCTCCCCAAATTTAAAAGTACAGAATTATATTTTAAAATTAAAAGTAAAGTTAAGTAAAGTTAATTAATTAATTAGGAAATAGTTTTTACTCAACAATTGATGTAAAAGTTGACATAGAAAAATTATGGGTGCGTTTAGAACTCATTCTAAAATAATTTTATTATATGAAATTGAAACTAAAAACGTTTTCAATCTCAGGCAGAAATCATTTTTAAAAATATATTTGGTAGTTTTATCAAGAGATTATTTTCAGTATAAAAAAATCCATTAATGTCCCTCTCTTTACTTGAGAGAAGAGAAAATGGGAACAAAAAATGAAAAACGATTAAATCGTTTTTCATTTCTTACATATTTTACACTAAATTAAAAAATCATTTTTATTTCTATTTTTTATTTTTAATTGTGTTAAATATCGTTTCTCTCAATTTTTTTTTGAAAAACGTGAAAAACAAACACAAAAACAACTCCAAACTTTTTGTTCGAATCCTGCTGGCGACAATTTTTTTTGGGTTGTTTTCATCTCAATACGTCTTTTTCTCTACAAACTTTTTGTTCTTTCAAGGCCGTCTAAATTTCCTATGTCCCAAGCATAGAATAAGAATTCTTCCCTTGCTTGCATGAACAGCCCCAGGATCCCAAACATTTATTCCTCCTTCAAACAATTACCAAAATGCTCATTTTTCATCTTTGCATGAATATTTTATATACTTCAAACGCCTAAACTTGTTTCTTTTAATAACCAAATCTCATTACTACTCTTAAACTTCTTTTTTTTAATAATCGAATGTCATTACTTCAACCATTGCTCCACTAGATGGCGTCCAACTTGGAGCTTTTCTTCCTCATGTTCCTCCATGGCTCTTTCATCGCCACCCGCTTTCTCCTCGCCATCTCTCTCTCTTCCATCGGCCCATTACTCTCATTCTCCATCGGACTTTTCTCCGTCGTTGTAATCGATTTGCTCAATGTCTATCTAATTATTTCTTGGTACTTTAAAGAAGCAAAAAGAATCTCAAATTGAGCTTGGTTCTTAGTATTGCTTTGGGGATGAAACCTTTGTTTGGAGGGGTAGTTTTTAAGTTCAAAGCAAATGCAAGACGGCTCAGGGATCATATTGATGCCTTGAAGCTTGCTTGATTGAGTAAATTATTAAAATCTCATTGTACATTTGTCTTTTCTTAAAAAATCTTGTTCATATATACTTCTCATTAGTTTTCTTGTGGCACTACATAATGGTGATTTTGTTAATATCAGAATTTAAATAAATGTGTTTGGACTTTGGATGTCTAATGATATGTCAAGCTCCAAGATCATTGATTACGCCTAAACGTGTAAAAAAATAAGCGGTCAATTGTAGTACAATTAGGACGGTCGATCCCACAAGAAGGTGATAAATTGAACAAGAAACGATTAGCAAATAAATAATGTTAGGAAAGTAAGCAATCAAACAAAGAAGAGAAATGAGTATTTTAATGATTTTTTGAATAATTTAAAATGGAGAAAATTCAATAATTAAAAGTGGTAAGACATTGAGAATCTTCTATATGCTTTGTTCACCTTTTTGGATTTTGATTCATAAATCGACTTAATTGAAAGTTTTATATCCCAAACAATCAATCGGAAAATAAGATTTGAAGAACTTGTGAATAAAAATATATTTGAGTAAATAAAATTTTTACGTTTAGAACTATGAAAAATTATCTTATTAGAAATCTAAAAGTGACAATATACCTCAAGGTGATATTGTTGTAAAAGACCACTCATAAAATAATGTCTACCAATATACAGTATCATGCAACAATCACATAAAAAGAGTTTGATTAGATTTATATAAAAGTTGACAATAAAATATATTGATATGAGGAAGAAATATGATAAAAGAAAATTATATTACTTAAATGTATAAAACTTACAAACTATTAGAGAATCAAAACCCAAACAAGCTTACCACACATAGGATCATCTCTAGCCTCACCTAAGAACTCTAGCCTAGCTTGCACATAATTCTCACAAAATTCTAAAAAGAAAATGTGAGAACAAAAGCAAGACAAAAAATGAGAGAAAAAAGTGTTTAAGTCTAGGCTAAAAATCAACAACCTAATACACTTAACAAATGCCCTATTTATAGAGTTTTTAGGGCATACGAAGAAAGCATTCAGCAAAGGAGAAATAAAAACAAAGAGATAAAACGTTCTAATCCACTTAAATTGGATTTACAAGGCTTTATTTTGAGAGTGAATGCTGAAATTATCCCAACGGAACCAAAACAGATCGCTGGCTGAAGAATCTCAAACGGGTGGGACACATGTCGCGCGAAGAGGGACTAAGAGGAGAAAACCGCTGACAGATGCATCATTCCGACACGTGGTGCGGTTGATTCACGGAGAGGAAGAAATGTGACACAGTTGGTTCCATGCAGAGGAAAGGTTTGACGTGTGCATGGAAGGAACTCGCCCAGGGGGAAGGAGTTGCGCGCCAAGCGCGCGTGTGTAAGGGAGCTTTTGGGTCCCATGGGACGCGTGGCGGGAGCTGGTTGGAGAGCTACTGGAAGGCGGGACCCACACAAAAGTGGATAGAAAATTGGCTGACGTGCGCATGGAGTAAACTCGCCTGGGGAGGAAATCGTGCATGCTAAACGCGCGTGCACGAGGGGACAGTTAGGTCCCACATATCTCTGGTGCAACAGAAAATGACACATGGCGGAGCTTAGATGACTGGCGCGGCTCGACAGACAACTACTGATGGGCTTTATTTTCTTTTTCTTTTAGTTTTGGCCCAAATATCTTATTTCCTTACAAAACAAAATAAATAAAATTAAAATTAAATACTTTCACAAAAAATTAATTCCATGAAAATATTTAATTAAAACTTAATTTATTTAGTAATTATGAACAATTTAAGTGCATTTTCATGCACTTATCACAACCCCCAACTAGCTTATTGCTAGTCCATAGCAATTCTAGAGAAAGAAAAATCATGTCAAGCTGAAAATTCAAATCAAAACAAGTAAAAACACCTATTCAATCAAACAAAACATTAGTAAGTGCTCAGAAAATGCTATCAAAACTACTTCAGTCCTAACTCCAGAGTTGTGTGTGTGCATCAAACCGTATCCCTCATACCACAGCTCATAACACAAATAGCATCGAAAGATTCTCCAAGAAAAAGTCTCAACTCCATTTACCTCACAGGTGTTGGAAATATTTTAATGCAAAGGATTTTCACTCATGGAGTTGGAAGTCAATCAATCAATGCTCAAGTGAGAGAAGACAATTTAAGGACAAGCTAATAAACAAACACTGATCAAATGATAGCCTGATCAAATATCTAGAACAATCTATCACTCAAACCATTAACAAGCTTTCAGGATTTTATTCTGGTCAAAAATAAAATCTAATAAACAAATAAAGAGCCGAGAAATACAAATAAATATACCCACACTTTTTTTCTTTTTTGTTGTTGTTTTTTTTTCTTAAGGCAAGATACAACATACATTTGATGAAGTTGATGTAGCAAGGCATTATTTTGACTAACTGCTATGCGGCACAAGACGTGAGTGCAACCAAACTACGTAAATATTGATGATAAAATAATGCTCTTGCTCTTTTTTTTGAGAAAGAAATACAAAAGAAAAATGATAAATATTTACAATACATGGCTCAATTCTAAAGATTATTTCTAACAAAAAATCATATCTCAAGCAAATGTCACAAGTCAAGCAATAGTGCTCTGTTAATGATTTAACCAACTCAAAAGATCAATGCAAATTAAAAAAAATTATTTTCTCAACTCTCACAACTCACAAAAAATGAAAACTTTAAATTCGAGATTTTTTTTCAACTAAAAGTGTTAACAACTATCTTACCACAAGATTTGAAATGTGCTCAAAAATAACTTTGAAAATCATTCCTTAATAATTAGTATAATATTTAAAAAATTTTGTTATATTTAAACTGTGTTTAAATTTTGTTATATATGATAAGAGCCCTTTAAACAAAGAAACGTCCCCCATGCTTTTGGCAGTATTTTTTTTTTTTTTTTTTTTTTTTAAGAAAATCAGAAAATTGTGCTTATTTTTTAGTTTTCTTATATGAACAAATTGTGTCTTTTTATTCTTTAATTAAATTTGACCTTTTTGACAAAAAGGAAGAATTTGTACGTGTTTTGTGAAATAGAAAGATACTTTTATAGTTTTGTCTTTAAAAAATGACTGAAATAAATATTTTAAAAAAATACAGATAGTATTTTGTAATTTTTTACATCATTAATTCAGATTTTTAAAGTTAAAAATTTCAGAAAAACAAAGTCAACACATTTGTCCGTCTCTCGTCCACCAATTATTTACCCGCCAGAAGGTGACATGCACAAAAACGCTCCTCTCAAGCTTTGTCTTTAACGCCTGGTTCAAAACTAACACCGCCATCATTTAAAAAAAAAAAAAAAAAAAATCCTTGCACCGCCATGGAAGCAATTGTTCTCTCACCTCGCGAGCTTCACCATCTTCATCCCATCAACCTAGGGTTTTCCTCCATTAAATCCACTTCCAGTGTTCGGCTCTGTAATCGTCCCAAGCACTCTTTTGTTTGGCCCCAATCTGGCCGTCCCAAGCTCCGTTCTCAGACGAATCTCCGATCGTCGGCGCCCGATTCCGTTTCGGAAGTTCGTAGAGACGAAGAGAAATCGCCCTCCGTCAGTCCTGTTTACACTCCGACCCCTCCGAATCGCGACCTTCGAACTCCTCACAGCGGGTAATACATTCAATCATCATTACGTTATGAAGATTGTAGTTTGAATTTCAATTTTTTGAAGTCATGAACTTGATTGTTTGGAATTGTGAGGAAAAGAAAAGAGAAATTGACGGAATGTAATGGAAAGTGCAAAGTGAGACAATTAATCAAGAATTTAGTAGGCTTTTTCTAATGATTTAAGGCGAACATGGTTTAATTGCAAGGTATCATTTCGATGGAACCGCGCGGAAATTCTTCGAGGGATGGTACTTCAAGGTGTCGATTCCTGAGACGAAGCAGAGCTTTTGCTTCATGTACACCGTCGAGAACCCTGCATTTCGCCGGAAACTATCGCCCTGGGAAGTGGCGGAGCATGGGCCTAGATTCACCGGAGTCGGTGCACAGATTCTCGGTGCCTATGACAAGTATATCTGTCAATTTTCTGAAGAATCTCAGAATTTTTGGGGAAGTATGAACTTTTTCCTAATTTGTTCTAACTTTGGTTTATTGGAAGCTCTCAGTGACTCAGTGTTACTGTAATGAAACAATGTTATTGTAATGTGTTCTAAAAGTTATTTACTTGGTCTTATAAATCTTAATGTAGATTTTGTTCCCTGTGCACTCCCATCCATTTACTCAGTAAAACTTGGGAATTGATGTTTTAGCATTTCAAAATAATGATGCTATTGGGCTTCTATTCTGTCCAATTTAATCTCTCATTTCTTTGTTATCCGTTTAATATTTTTTTAGCAAAGATGAAATGACCTTCCTGTTTAACTCTATCGAGTCTGACGCTACTTAATGATCTTGGCTGCATAGGTAGGCATGAACTGAGTTTGGGGAATACTTTTAGAGCAGAAAAAGGACAGACGCCTCCAAACAAAGATTTTCCTCCTCAGGTTGATATATCTTCTTCTTTTGGTTCTCTAGTTTTATATGTATGTGTGTATTATATTTGTTATATGTCATGGGTTGTGCTGAATAGGAATTCAATAGGAGAGTGGTGGAAGGTTTTCAAGTCACCCCACTTTGGAACCAAGGTTTCATTTGTGATGATGGCAGGTATATCTTTCTTGTTTCCATTTTTTTGATTTGCAACAGAATGTTCTGCTGTAACTATCTTGAACTTTGTCTGCTTGGTCAAATTTTTCATGTTAACAAGATTCTGATGACAGGTCAGATTATGTGGATGTTGTGAAGGCTGCTCGTTGGGAGTACAGCACGCGCCCAGTTTTTGGCTGGGGTGATGTTGGCTCCAAACAAAAGTCTACTGCAGGGTGGCTCGCAGCTTTTCCTGTATTTGAACCCCATTGGCAAATATGCATGGCAGGCGGATTATCAACAGGCACATGCTTTTCTCCCCAGTCTCACCTAGTGAAAATTCTTAACATTACTCGATTGTTTTTAATATCTTTGTTTTTCAAGGAGAATTTTCTGTAATATCCTACTGTGCTTGTTAGTCTTTTGTTGGATCCGAGTCTTCTATTTTGAGCCGTCGACATTGTAAATATGAGTTTGAGTTTGTGAAGCCAGTGTTGTTGCTACTGTGTATGGATGTGCAGCCTTAGAGAGAGAGGTGGTTGGATTTGTGTGTTTTGTTTGTTTTCTTTTTTTTTTTTTTTTTTTTTTTTTCTTATCCTTTTTAAACTTATGGCACTCTGGCTGCAAATATGTTATTGATTTTGTGGTGGTTGCAACCAAAATGTTGCTATCAACTTATAAGTGTAATTAATTATCATGTATTATTTTTTCCATAGCTTTCATCTTTTGAGGACATGCTATTGCAATGTTGAGCTCCCTATCCCCGTTTTTTGTTTATAAAATGCGAAGTTTTTACACTATTACCAATTCTTGTTGAGACAATTATCTGCCTTTCTTACCCAAAGTTTGTGTGTTTGATATTCACTGTTTCACCTGCTTACATTATTACCAACATTCCCTCATGTTTCAAATTTATATTCAGGTTGGATAGAGTGGGATGGTGAACGGTTTGAGTTTGAAAATGCCCCTTCCTATTGTGAAAAGAATTGGGGCGGAGCTTTTCCTAGAAAATGGTTTTGGGTAAGTTCTTATCCACCCATGGATATCAACTGAAATGGGTTCAAAAAAGTTTTCCAATTAGTGGTTTGAAAAAGTTGGTGACACCGGTGATGTTTCTTTCCTCTGGCCTCTTGGTAAGTTATTGCTGTGAACACAGGTCTATTGAAAAAGAAATATTGCCTGCTAGATACTGAAACAATGAATAATTAAGAAAAATTTTCTAACCACCATTTTCTTAATGACCTGATTAACAATGTTCTTTTACATTGTATCATTTCATGGTGAAGTCTCTTTATTTGGAGATTTAATATTTTATGGGTATGTCATCATTTATATACTACGCAAGCAATCGTGTTCACGTCTGCATCCTTGCTTATTGCTGTTGTACTGCAGGTTCAAAGTAATGTTTTTGAAGGCGCCACTGGAGAAGTTGCTCTGACTGCAGCTGGGGGATATAGGCAAATACCTGGGCTGACAGAGACTTTCGAAAATGCTGCATTGGTGAAAATCCTCTTCTAATGGTCTCCATTATTTTCCCACAATATTTTCAGATCTTTAAGTGTTTCAAGATATTTTCCATGAAGGGAAAGCTGTTATTAAAGAGAAATGATAAAAGGAGGGATATGAACTGTGCAATAACGAACCTGACTTTTTTAAGCACATGTTGTTTTTCTTCCACTTCACTCAGATTATTGTTGAATGGAAGTGGTATTGCGATCTTTCTCAAGAATATGGTATTTACGTTTATTTTCTTAAACAAAGAGGTAAAAAATGATTGCTCTTTTGCGTACCAATTTTGCTAGTCACTGCTTCAATTATAATATCCACTGAAACTTGTGGAGCAATTTTCCTGAAAAGTGAGAGCAATGGCATACTTTTAACAAAATTAGTAGTCTCATTGTTTTTGAGTTTGTTGGTTTATGCTGATACATGGATGCAGGTTGGAGTCCATTATGGTGGAAAATTTTATGAATTTGTGCCATGGAATGGTGTTGTGAGTTGGGAAATTGCTCCTTGGGGTCACTGGCATTTGGCTGGAGAGAACAATACACACATGGTACGGAATCTTGTTTAACTATAACCTCATGTTGGAGTAGATTTTACGTTCTGTAACTTGCAAAGATTTGTACTTCCATTCCTGCAATTAGTTAAGTACTGGTTAATTATTTATTATAAATGGGCTATTCATTCACAACAAACATGGAGAAACAGAGAGAGGGACTATTCCCTTGACGATCAAGAAAGAAACACAACCTAGAAAAGAAAAAAAAAAAAAAAAAAACTACTATCTGAATTTAAAACAAGCACACAAATTAACCTAGATTTAGGATGGAAAAAAAAAAAGAAAAAGAAGAAAAAAAAAGACATGTCTTGGAAATGGAGAACGGGCCATCAGCTATGCAGATTGAATTTGCACATGCCCAATTCCAATGCATGTGCTCGGTGCCCTTTGAACTAGAAATAATAATTGAATACTGCCTCAGAAGTCAGTGAAAATTGTTGCTTCGGGTTCTTGACAAAAATTGGCAGATGTTAATATTTTAAGAAAAAAAATGAACGACTATCAAGAGAAGAAAAAGTCATTTAGGGTAAAGGGTTTTAAAATGAGAGAATATTTTTCTCCTAAGTCTGCTTCTTTGTTGTTTTATTCCTTTTTTTTTTTGCTTTCAGTTTTGTTATTCTTTTTTCTTGGGCTTTTCATGTTTTATTATGGTTAGACCTTTTCTTTGTTTCTTTCTAATAAAGTTTTTGCTTATATTTATATATTTAAAAAAGCTCGCTGCCCTTTGAACCTAAAGTAGAAATACTTTGATAGTACTCGTGGAAGCAAAAGGACAAATATCAGTCTACCCGTTGATGCAAGCTACTTAGGAGATATTAATACAATTACGTCTAAGCTTTTCATTGAAGATATCACAGTTAACATCAGTGTAATAACAGATGTAGTTTCTTGTTTACGAGCAGGTTGAATTGGAGGCAACTACCCAACATTCAGGCACAACATTACGTGCTCCTACATCAGAAGCTGGACTTGCTCCGGTTTGTAAAGATACTTGTTTTGCTGTATTAAAATTGCAAATCTGGGAGCGAAAATTTGACGGGAGTAAGGGGAAGGTGCATTTTTCTCCCACTTGAAATATTTTCTTCTTTTTCTATACTACTGTTATGATCATTAGCATTCTTGCTGTCATAATTACTATTACTATTGTTATTATTGTCATCATTATCAATTTATACTATTGTGCTTATTGTTGTTGACTAGATGTTGTCGTTTTCATTTTTCTTCTTGTTACTGCTGTTGTCATCTTGGTTCTTTGGATCAAGTGAAGCATCTTTTGACTAGTAGTTATGACAAAAAAAAAAAAAAAAAAAAAAAAAAAAAAAAAACGGGCGTCTTATCTGCTTAGTTTGTTTGATCAAGTTCTTTTCTCAATACATAACTTTCATCAAACACCTCACACACGTGTGTGTGTGTGGTGGTTGGAGGGGTAAGCAGCAAAGGAACTAAGTCCACGAGATGGGAGGAGGGGTGTCAAGGGCATCTTTTCGACCTACGGGATCTGGGCAGGGAGTGGCCAATAGAAGAGGCTCAACAGGCTAGGTGTCGATGGGAGGAGGTGTGACCCGGCAGGGATCACGGTGCAGGCCTCGCAGCAGGCCATGGGGTGGCTTGGTTCAAAAGTTCACCAATCTGTCATCATTTGGATCGTGTCCTTTTTTTTTTTTTTTTTTTTTTTTTGGAGGTCGAGCTTAGGCTCAGATTTAGGGGCTGGAATTTTTTGTCTGCAAGTGAGGGAGATGAAGAAGAAGAAAAATGGGTGTTGATTTATTTGGGGGTATTTTAGTCTTTTGAAGCAAATTAAGGTCTCATGATGAAAAAACCAGCCAAAGTTGGATGTCTGTTGGCAATCTCGACCTTTTTACAACCATCTTAGGACTTCAAAGAGCTTTTTTCTCAAATAGGAGAAAGAGTTCGGTGATCAAGATTTCGCCACTTAATAGCACGAGACCAAATGAAATGAATCCCTTCTTTTTATTGTTTGCTTGCCTTGTGGGCATATTCGGGATTGATCCTATACGAGTCAGATAGGTATGTGCATTTTTAATGTGATGGGTACATGTTCTATGTTTTTCCTCCTTTGGCGTATAAAAATGTTGAAATAATTCTCCCCAACTAGTTTGCTCTCTTTTCTTCTAATGCCTGTGTTTGGCGAGTACAATTTGGCTCTTTAGTGGTAGCCATTAAGTGAACATCTTTTTAGAAATGCTTGTAATCTTACTAGTTACTGTTGTACTTCCATGAAATACACTTTGCTTTGATGATTTTTAACACACGCTGGATTTGGTAAACTATGTAGATTATTTTGGACGTTACAAGCGACATGGCAGCAGCGGAGGTTGGAGGTGGACCATGGTTCAACACTTGGAAGGGAAAGACTGCCACACCAGAGTTGGTTCGCCAGGCTCTTAATGTTCCAGTTGATGTGGAAGGATTTTTCAATTTGGCTCCATTTTTCAAACCCCCAGGTCTATAGTTGTCGTTTTCACAGTAACTTAACTTACGTATAAAAAACAGCGACATGGCAGCAGCGGAGGTTGGAGGTGGACCATGGTTCAACACTTGGAAGGGAAAGACTGCTTCGCCAGGCTCTTAATGTTCCAGTTGACGTGGAAGGATTTTTCAATTTGGCTCCATTTTTCAAACCCCCAGGTCTATAGCTGTCGTTTTCACAGTAACTTTATTTACGTATAATAAATATGTACGAGATTTTTGTAATTTTATCGGTTTTCATTAAAGAAGAAGATGTCGTTTTCACAGTAACTTTAGTCATGACAGGACTGAGCATGTAGTACGTAATGTATATTCTGATACGTTTTGATCATTTTTCTTTATTTCTCTAGCTTTGCTCCATTTCTGACTCTTTTAGGTTCTTCATTTTGGCTAGTTAAATACATGTGTGTGTGTGTGTAGATTAACGCAGGTACAACCACACAACTTCTGCTGAGCTTTTTTGATATGGAAGGAGTGGTGCACTATGGGATTGCTGGGAATGCAAACCCTTCCCTCAATGTTGGAGATGTGGCCGTTCCTCAGTACTGGTCGCATACTGCTCTTTGGAATTGGCAGGTAAATTATTGTTATTATTATTAATATTTTTGAAAAATATACAATTATGAACTCAATTGGGATTTTAATTTCTATGATATATAGTAACATTCTATTTCTGACCAGTAATTTTGATCACTAAGGATACTTCAAAAAAAAAAAAAAAAAAAAATCCTTACGGGAAAGTCTTTAGGACTTTAAATTTTAGGACTTTAAATTAAGAAAGTCTTTACCTTACGGGAAAGTCTTTAGGACTTTAAATTAAGAAAATCTTTAACTCGTGTTTCTCTTAGATGAGTTTTTTTTTTTTTTTTTTTCCTGTTTAGTTTGCCTTTGGTTTTACTTTTCCTTCTTTCTTTTTGGCCTTTTATGACGTTGGTTTATTATAAGTTCTTCTTTTTCTTTTAAATTAATAAATCTTCACTTATTCCAAAAAAAAAAAAAAAAGCAAAGAACAAAGGAGTTGTTTCAAGGTGAAAAAAAAAAAAAAAAAATGACCTCCTATTTAAATGGGAAAGAAGTACTTAACTTAATCTGATCACTTGCGAAGAAATAGACTTTTAAAAAAAATCTACTCTCACCACCAAATACGTATATACGTCAGATTGTAGAAGTCCATCACATAATCAATATAAAGAAGTTTATAATGGGAAAATTAATTTTGCAACTTTTTTTCTTTCACAAACAAATATAACCCGCCTTTTGGGTCCCTGTTGATTCTCACTTTTATTCTATCGCCAAATCTTGTACTTTATAGTGAAAGCACGAACTTATATTATAATGGTAACAAACGAATATAATTAATCCTCTAAAATTTAGCATGCATATAATTGATGGGCTAATACCACTTATTAATTAGGACCTAGAACTTGAGGGATGCCTCGACTCAACGACATGTTTGTCTACAACACCAAAAGTGTACACAGTTGACAACGGAACAAGCGCTAGCATTTACCTAGACAATGCTGCTTACCGTGGCTTCATATATAGAAAATTTGATATTAGCCTGGTTGACATGGAGAGTGCATCAGTGGCCCTCCTCTGCTTTCAGCAAACAGTGCCTTTTATCGCTAACTGGGCCCTCTCCTCTCCGGCGGTGGCTCTGCCTGCTACAACGAGGCTGACACCTTCATCACCCTCCCTCGCTGCTAACAACTCCATCGCGGTTGTCTTGGCGTTTGTGAATAACTTTTAAGGTCTCGTTGTTTTTATCGATTCGAGTTTTGTTATAGTAAAAATTTTTAGAAATAATCACATTTAATTTTTTTGTTACAGTAAAAAAATCTCACATAAAGTCACATTTTAACTCGAATCAGCGAACTAAAAGTTATTATTTTGATCTTATCTGAAATAAATTGGGAATGTATGAATTATCCTTTTCTAAACCTTTCTAGATGAGATAATTTAAAAATTAATAAAATAACAGTTGATATTGATAGTGGAAAAGAATAAATCTTTCCTTAAGTTTCCTTAGAGATTTAATAATAAACAAAAATGTTATCCAATGACATAAATGTACAATATTGCTGAAAGCAAAAGAGAACAGATAAGAAAAGATACAAACAATTCACCTCCCTAAGTGTTTGTGTTCGTGTTTTCTAGCATTAAGTTTGTGAGAGTTATGTTGCTTAACATATCGATAGAGTGCTAAAGCCGCGCGATTACTGTAGGAGAAGAAAAATTTTGTGACATTTTATTTTAATAAGTAAGGAAAACTAAGGACAATTATGTGTAACAAAAGTATATTTTTAACTTTTCTTGCCTGTAATATATTTACAATGTATGTACTCAAAAATAGAAAAGAACACATGCTAACAAAGTGACAAAAAGTATTTTTTTAAATCAGTTTGAATCACTATTTTGACATGAATAATGCTCAAAATAACTTTAAAAGAGAAAATAAAAAAGAAAATCTAAAAATTTTGAAAAAAGGTTATGTAAATAATCTAAAATCTAAAATCTATTTTTTTCAAAAAATAAAAAATAAAAAATAATAGTAAATATTTCTTATTTCACTATTATTTTTCATTTTTTGAAAATATTTTTAAAGTGTTGGACGACTAAAATGTATAGATTTGTGTATTAAACGCAATTAAATAACGGGAAAAAGAGGAAAATATGCCAAAATTTGAGATGAATTAAAATTAATAGGCCAATAGTTTACATAAATTAATAAATAGGCCAAATTATTATTTTCGTCAATAACTTGTCTGGTTATATGAACCATAACTTGACAAGTTATTATTCATAATTGTCCATAACTTGTCCGGTTATGAACCATAACTTGACAAGTTTGTCCATAACTTATCTGGTTATAACCATAACTTGACAAGTTATGGCCTATTAATTTTTATAACTAAAAATTGGCCTATTTTCTTTCTTAAGCTTTTCATATTGGCCTATTTTCTACTATTTCCCTTAAATAACTGTCTATTTGTATTTTTTGAGTTATGGTGAATTGAGTTCAGATCTTGATTTGAGTTAAGGTATATTTAAGTATGATTTGAGTTGATACTCTAATATAAGTTTGTGTTTAGATGTGCACATTTTGAGCTATGATTTGAATTGAGAATCTTTTTGAGTTTGTATTTGGGTGAGTCAAAACTTGAATTTGTATTTAGGCGACGTTTGGTTTATGGATTAGAATCATGAGATTAGAACCATTTTTTATTTACGTGTATTTTTTGTGAGAGAAAATATTGTAACGAACCACGAACCATAATTCGAATCAGGGACCAAATTCATCTTCCAAACGTCCTGTAGACTTAACGGTGATGGAAAATTTTAATATGGTATATAAGTGGAGTTTTATTTATCTTTTTGTTGTGAACGTATAGAAAAAAAATCATTTCAATTAGAATTAAAACGAAAAAAACTACGATGTCTTTAAGAATATAAAAAATATTGTTCATTAACTTGAGTTTAAGTTTAAGAACTTGAATTGAATGAGGAACTTAAACTCAAATTTTAATCTTAAACTCAAGTTAAATCTCAAATTTAAACTCAAATTTTACAAAAGAACATAAATTTAAATAAAGTTGTAACTTGAGTTTAATTATTATTATTATTATTATTATTATTATTATTATTATTATTATTATTATTATTATTTTAGTTTAAGTGTAAATGAACAAGTTCTAAAAGTGCTGGATTTCGAAGCCAAGATATATTTTTTAAATAAAATCAAAATGTATGGTTAAAAAAATATTGATCGTGTTTAGAATTGATCTAATTTCTATATTTCATATTTTTTGAGAAAGAAAAAATGAAAATGTTTTCAAAGCGACGTTTGATGCAATAAAGACAAAAAATAGAAATGAAAATAATTTTTTGGTGTAGTGTAAAATGAGAGAAATGAAAAACGATGGACGTGTTTAGAACTTGTATGAAAATGAAAATGAAAACGTTTTTAATCTCAGACATAAATTATTTTTAAAATTGTGTTTGGTAATTTTATTAAGATATTATTTTCAGTATAAAAAAATCAATTAATGTCTTTGTCTCTTTGAGACAGGAGAAAATGAAAATAAAAAATGAAAAACGACTAAAAGTCATTTTCATTTATCTTTTATTTTACACTAAATTAAAAATTTATTTTCATTTCCATTTTTTGTCTTTACACTAAATGCCATTTTGAAAATGATTTCATTTTCTCTTAAAAAACGTGAAAAATAAAAACAGAATCAATTCTAAACACAACTGATTTTTAGTCATTTTCATTTTTTATTTTTATTTTATCTTCTCTCGAGTAAAAAGAAAAAAAAGACATTAATAAATTTTTACACTAAAAATAATCTTTTAATAAAATTACTAAATAAAATTTTAAAAATTATTTTTATTTAAAATTAAAAAAATTTATTTTTATTTTAAAACGAGTTCTAAACGTGCCCATTAAACGGGCCATTAAACAAACCAGACAGCCTCACACTCGCTGGCGGCAAAGCCAGAGAGAGAGAGAGAGAGGAGTCAAACGTTCCAGACTCGAACTTTCTAGAACTTCCTCCAATCCCCCAATTTCAAGTCTCTCACGTCTCAATCGATTCATCGCTGGTGCAGATTAAGGTAAGCATTCCCAAACCTACTCCTTGATTCACATCTCTCTCTTTGTTTCGCACGTTTTCTAGTCCTCGATTTTGCTCTTAATCTCCCGAAAATTCGACCAAAAAGGCTTCCAAAATCGTTCATAATTCATTTCGTGTCTCAAATACTTACTTCTCATCAAAACCCTAGCTTTGGGTTTAGGTATTTCTTATGGAGAGGATTGTTGGAGGAAAGTACAAGCTGGGTCGCAAGATCGGGAGCGGCTCCTTTGGCGAAATATATCTCGGTACGTGAATTTTGATTGATTTTATTTCTCGTCTTAGCTCCAATTATCGATTTTTCGATGTTGATTTTTCCCTCGATTTTTGTTTTCTCAGCAACCCATGTCGACACCCGCGAGATCGTCGCCGTCAAGATTGTGAGTTGTTGATTATTTTCCTGATTGATAATTTTTCTTTGTTTTTTAGATTGCGAATTGATTGTTTGATTCGTTTTTGAGCTACGTAGGAGAATAACAAGACAAAGCATCCACAACTTCTGTATGAGGCCAAGGTGTATAACATTCTCAAACATGGAAGTAAGTATAGTTTTTTGTTCTGAAACTACATGCTTACATTAAGCAAGCTTTTCCTTCGAACCTTATGGTGGTGAGCAATTGATTTTTTTATATTGTGAACATTTTAGGCGGTGTCGCGAGCATTAGATGGTCTGGAGTAGATGCAGACGACAATGTCCTTGTCATTGACCTTCTAGGACCTAGCCTCGAAGACCTGCTTGTGTACTGTGGGAGAAAGTTTTCGCTGAAAACTATTCTAATGTTGGCTGATCAGATGGTAATTGTTAATATATTTGATGATGGTTCTGTGAATATATTGTAGAAGTCTGTCTTTGCTGCCATGTATTTTGCTATTTGAGAGCTGCTCGACACTGGATTTTTTTTTATTTTTATTTTTAAAAAGCAGTTTGTTGTGTTTCTTCACAGATTTATATTCTTTTCTAAAGTTTTCGTTTTTATAAGTTTTTAATATGCCCTATTGTATTGTTTCGTGATTAGGACTAATCTTCTTAGGTTTTATTTAGAATGACTTTTGCTTATGCTTGTAGGCAATACGAGAAGTTAAAAGGAAAATTATAGCTTTTGAATCCGTGTGTAGAAACTGAATTTTGCAAGAGTTCCTATAAGACTTAAAGTGAGGTTTTTATTTTTTATTTTTTTTCTCCGTTTAAAACGGGTGTAATCATTCTCGCTCTATTTTTGTGCAAAAAGACCGAAGTTGTTCATGTAAATTATGTAAACACTCCTAGAAGTAGCTTTTTGAATCTTAAAGAGCCAAAAGAAGCTTTATGAATAGAGCCCTTGCCTGGCCTGGAGTTGTGAGCCCTCCTTAGTTCCCCTTCACTCAGTTTGGTCTAAGTTGTGTATAGATGTGATAATTGTTTCTTTAACTGAATGCAGATTGCAAGAATACAGTACCTGCATTCCCAGGGGTTCTTGCATCGAGACATCAAACCGGATAACTTCCTCATGGGTCTTGGCAGGAAAGCGAATCAGGTAATGTTCCTTTGAGTGTATCTTTGTGAACCTTCAACTTGCAGGGTTAATGTGTTCTATCGGGTTTGTTTTCCTTTCTAATGCTGATAATTTTTTACTATTAAATTCCATCCTAACGTGCAGAGACTCTTGTTTTCTATATGGTCACTGTCTTTCTGTTTTGCTATAGTAATATTTATTTTTCTTGAGTATTTGTGTAGGTTTACATTATTGATTTTGGGCTTGCAAAAAGATACAGGGATTCTACCACAAACAGACATATTCCTTACAGGTAAATATTTGACCACTGGGTAATATGATTAAAAGCTGTTGACGTTTCTATTCAATTTCAATAGGGACAGTGTTATTTGTATTATATCAATATTAGTTGTGTTAATTTTAAGTTCCTACCTGTCCTGGTTGTGCTTGTCTGAATTTTCCTTTTATAAACTCATGCAGAGAGAACAAAAATTTAACTGGAACTGCACGTTACGCGAGTTGCAACACTCATTTGGGTATAGGTAAGCAGACCTTTTCTTTTTTTGTTTTTTGTTTTCCTCTTTCTTTTAGTTTGTTCCAAATACTGGATAACACTATCAACTTTTTTGTTTTACTTCCCAGAGCAAAGTCGTCGCGATGATTTGGAGTCACTTGGCTATGTTCTTCTATACTTTCTGAAAGGAAGGTATTATTCTGCATTCAATGCTGTAAATACAGGCTTTTAAATCTTTCTTGTTAGTCTTATGGCGGTGAATTAATTTTTGTCGAGTGCTTTTGGCAGATCAATGGCCTTGACAGTCCTTTTTTCGATTAGATAATTTGGTCCCACTAAATTGCTTCTGACTGATTGTTTGTTTTCTGCATTTAGCCTTCCTTGGCAGGGTCTAAAGGCTGCCACGAAAAAGCAAAAATATGACAAAATACGTGAGAAGAAAATAGCAACGCCCATTGAGGTATATATGTGTTTGTTTATTTTTTTTTTTTTTTTTTTTGCATACATGGCTTAGAGTGTGAAATTCGTATGTAGATTCCAATTGGTTGGCTGTTTGAACTCTTCAAAAGTGATCACTCTCGTTTTCATCCCTCTCTCTCACTGAGCTCTTGACAATAAGTTAATACTAGAGTCTAGACTATTAAAGCAACCTGAATCAATTTGAATGACCAGAAGGGTTAACCTGAGGAGTTTCTTGTAGAACAGCGTGCACTTTTTGTTTTTGGAAACTACTTTTTTAAAAGAAATCTAGTTCATTGGAAGGCTATGTAGAAATTTAGAGAGATTTTCAGAAGCATCTTGGAGAGCCATTGTTGTTTGCAAATAGTATATTGTTCATACTTCACTTATTATGTAGCTTTTATCATTTGATCATAATTTCTATCTAACACTTTACTGTTCATAGGTCCTATGCAAGTCACAACCTGTGGAATTTGCATCATACTTCCATTATTGTCGCTCCTTAACCTTTGATCAGCGACCTGATTATGATTTTTTGAAGCGCCTTTTCCGTGATTTATTTACTCGCGAAGGTATTAATATTATACAAATGTTGTAAGAATAGATATATTGATGTCTTTTAGTACGAGATGTGTCTTTTACTTCATCTGTTAGAGTTGATGACTGGTATTGACTTGAAAACTATTTTGTCTTTGAAGCACTTTATGTGAGCTACAAGTTCTTTTACACAATTAATTAGACTACAGAAGAATCTATAATTTATCTTATTACACTATACAAAAATTTTTGTTATACACTGGATAATATATGTAAACTTTGCGAATGAATTTATAGTGGTACATAACCCTTGGGACAAAAAGAGTCTGGATATTGATGGTGGAATTTATTTTTCCTCTATGAAATTAAGTTCGAGATCGAGAGAAATTCTGTTCAGAATCAGCACTTAGGCCTCTTAATTTCGTGTAAACTATCTCTCCATCTGAACTTTGATGGTTCTGGTGCCTCATCTACATGTGACTGAAGATTCTCTCATGTGCATTCTGAATTTGAAAATTGTGTTTGCTTCTTAATTTGTTTTTGTCCTCGTCACTTTGTCAATTTTGCTATTTGCTATTTTTTTTTTCCCCTGATGGACAGCACGTTTGATTTTATGTTTTTTTCCCTCACATTTTTGACAGGATATGAGTTTGATTATGTCTTTGACTGGACAATTATGAAGTACCAACAAGCAGCACAACAAGCAAGAGTGCAGGCTCAGTTATGTGTTAGTATTTGCCATTACCTTTCTGCTATTCATTTTGCAATACATCACTTCCCAAATTTGTGTACAGGACCATTTTTCGATTTTTCACCCATAAGTTTTTCTGGTACTTAAGTTTTAATTGTTATAGCTTCAGGATTTTTCTTAGATAACATTAAATTATTAATTGCATTTCTAGGAAATTTTGATTTTCAACTTGTATGACCTTCTATCTGTGTTTTAGAATTTACAGCCTGTTGGAGTAAGCAGCGGTCAAGCACAGCCAACGGCTGTAAACAAGCATAAAGGTAATCTCGATTTATAACCTTCCTCTATCTGAGCCAATAATTTTGTTATCTTTGCTGGGCTTTCAAATTTTGAATGATGAATATAGTTACATCATGAAAACATGGAAGGAAATTGTCCTCCTCCCCGACCTGCTCTCTCTCTCTCGGTTTGAAATGATATCTCCTTCCTTCAGTTTCTGTGATTATGGTCCCCATACCAAAGCTGTGTTTTTTTTTTTTTTTTTTGTCTGACTTTGCATGAAGCGTTCAGAAAACATGAAATGTTTTGCCGTGTTTTAGAAGCTTTAAGTTTGCAATCTCTTTGTTACTAGCGAACTGACATTATGTCCAATTAGTAATACTTTTAAGAAAAGTAAGGTGAAAATCAACATCGCCTGGAAGAAGGCAGAGAAATTTGTAAAATCTTGATCTGTTTCTTCTCACATTTTATGGGTCAAAGACTATGATCGCTACTCGTCCTCCTCTGATTGAACTTTCAAAGATCCATCTGATATGTTTCTGATTCTATTAATTGGTTTCATTTAGTTCCATTACAACTTTAGAGCTTGGTTTGAAAATCCTGTTAAGATTTGGCTTTGAATGGATTGTGAAAAAGGTTTTTGGTATGCCAAAGTTCTTGTATAGGAGACTGGAGAGTCCTGGTTATCTGTGTAGATTAATGATGTATTTGATGACTTAATAACGCTTCCTTCTTTGTTGGGTTTGCATGTTGCAGAACCAAGAAGCTCAAGTAATATTGCAAATCCAGATGTTCATGCACATTTTAGATCATCAACGACACACGTCTCAAGCGCTGAAACAATAGCTAAAAATGTAAGTAGCATTGTTTTGTTTTTATGGTTCATTTGCCTATATTCCGTTTCCATGTGATCAAGTGGCTATATGCATGAAAAGTATGTTTAGTGTCAACCCCTTGCAGTTTGCAGATGGTGCACTGAATTCAATTTTTCATATGGTTATTCAATTTCTTGTCCATTTCCTCTTCTCCACCTAGTTTAGCAAAAGAAGTAAAAACTGCAAAAGAAATACGGTTATTATTATTGTTGTTGTTGCTGCTAAGGAGGGAATGGGGATGATTGGGGTCTGCGTTGTATTTCACTTATGTTCTTGTACACCTCTTCTTTTATTTTATGTACTCAAAAGGAAAAAGGGTAAAGGAAAAGAGCTTGTTGGTACGTGATGGGGTTTACCTTGCAATGCTAAGGATTAATAGAGTACGCTTACCTTGCAATGCTAAGGATTAATAGAGTACGCTTTGGTAAAAGTAGTTGTTTCTCTTTTGTTGCTTTCTATTAGTTGTTCATCACTTATTATGTTGTTACACAGGCAGTGAGCAATGTGCCGGTTCCTTCCGCTGCGTTTGTCGCCAAAAGAAACTTTCCTTATCCAGAGGGGCCATCGTCAAATTCAAACTCGGGTCGTGCATATGGGAACAAAGATGTAGCTTCAAGTAGCTGGTTATCACCATCAAACAGAATATCTTCAGCAAAGCAATAGGTATTCATTTTATCACTAGTTTAGAAATGATATTTATATGCTTGGACATCACAAGTTGTTGCTGTCATCTGAGCATTTTAATGCTTTTCCAGCTACAGTATGAAGTGTTGTGCTATCAGTTTGGTTGCTTATTCTTCCAACAGAAGGTGACATATGGTGGATGGTGCCTTGCGAAGAAAGAAGCCTAATCGAGTGGTGCCTGCCCAAAGTCAGAAGAATCTACAGGACATTGCTTGGACTCGACCTGTCAGCACATTGAGGTTTTCTGCAAGCATAAATGGCAAAAATGACAACCTAATTTCGTATTGTGTGGATGATGTGTAAAGTGTCTTCCCCCAGCACTCTGTTGTTTAAAGAGCATAAAATGTTTCTTTGCTGTTATTCAGTTGTTTTGACCATGTATTTCGTTTAATTCAGGATTGAGTTGCTTTCTGTTCTTAATGCTGTATCTTTTTTGGATCAAAGCCTTGGATGTTCACCTGGATCAGTTTGAACCCAGGTATACCCTGGCACTTCAGAGTTCTCATGAATAAGTAAACCTTTTGTTTCAGGTACTCATCATCTTGCTATTTTCTCAAGTTTTGTTAGATTTTAGCGGTTCGAAAAGGCCTTGCATTCAACTTAATAAAATGCTCATTTGCATTCCTCTTTTTTGTTTGCTCCAGATATTGAAATGAGAGAAGGGAAGGTTTATACAGGATGAATGGGAGAACTTCATTGGATTGTTGATGTCAAATGGAGAATCTTTCTAGTTTTTCCATTTTCTATTGTTCTTTTTGATTATTTGTGCCTTAATTAAAGGTTTCAATGTAATCACTAAAGTCCATAAGTGTAGAGTACGGTTAGTTGGGAAAGGTTTTTATTTTTTAAAACTCTTTTTGGTGTTTGCCAAGAAAAAATAATCTAGTAATAATTCCAAAAAAAACGCAATATGTTTAGGCTTGTCCTTCATTTGACTCCTACAGTAAATAAGAATCTTTTGATGCTCAACGTGCTTTTACAGAACTTGTGTACATTTCTCTTTTTGGTTGTCTTAATGTCCATCCCTTCAGCCTTTCTTTAGGGATATGCCCTGCTTTAACTCAAGTCAGCACTGTCGGATCATTTTATTTTATGCATTTTAGTCATCGTAGTTATCATTGATCTTGGTAAAAAAAAAAAAAAAAAAAAAAAAAAAGAAGGTGAAAAAGTGAAAGAGAATGCCTGTAATGCTACTCTAGAAATTCGGTGGTGGAAAAGTTAACAAAAAAAAAAAAAAAAGTCTGTAATGGTACTTTAGAAATCCGGTGGTGCAATCCCATTGTTGGAGAAAGTGCTTTTTGGCTGCAGTTGTATTATGATAGGATCATTGCATAATAGAGTTTCTTAAACAATTGAACTACCTCTGAACAAAAGTCTAGAGAAGTGTTTAAGTGCCCATTTAGTAAAAATAGGTTCGAGATGTAGGTCTCGTTTATTTTATCGATTTGAGTTTAAAATTTGAGTTTTGTTACAGTCAAAAATTCTCAGAAACAATCACATTTAACTTTTTTGTTACAGTAAAAAATTCTCACATAAAGTCACATTTCAACTCGAATTAAAAACTCAAATCAGCGAATTAAACGAACCCGTAGTGATTTGAATTTTTAGTTTGAAATATTAAAAATAAGGGGGTGTAAACTCCAAATTCTTAGGATTTTTTTGGTTTCAAAACATAATTTTATTGGTTTGAATCAAGCTAATGTTCGTTCAAGACGACTTTTTGATTCGCTTGAATCTGTTTTACCTACGGCCTTGAAGAAAATGAAAGGGGGAAATGGAGTTACTGGCTTTGGTGTAGAGTGCAGACCCTTTTGTCTTCCTAGTGTGTGTAAGTAATGGGTCCTCTCAAAATAAACAAATCCGTAGACAAACCACAGAATAACGTGGAAGGTTTTATCATGACAGAGGGATCATAATTGCACGAGCTTAATTATTGAGGATTACTCATGAGCTCAATCTTGCGGGTGTAGGGCCTTTAGTTGCAAGTATCAACCTCGTAAAGCTAAGAAGTAGTTGAATATTGCTAAATTAAGATTTGCAGTGCAAAATATTGGGATTGTGGGGCCTTGGAATATTGGTAAGTGCGCCATTTGCACGCACTTAATAACATGATCAATCTTTAATAAGAAATTATTAAGGAGCTATGCCACACGGGTATCCTCTGTTTGGTGGGTGGGATAATGTTGATGTCATATAATGCTAGCATTGCATGCAACAAAAGTGGCTGAAAAAAAAAAAAAAAAAAAAAAAAAAACGGGGTAAAAACAACAGCTTCTTGAATTATGTTTTTGTTTATGATAGGTTTAGGAGAAATTTCCTTTTAAAGGAAAATTTTGAGTGCATTTTGATAGGGAAGCATGGAATCTTACCCCTCAAAAGAATCTATATGAATCCATCAATTGAAGAGCCGGAGTAGAATGGATGTGGCATGCTCAATAATCTAATATAATAAGTAATTACTTCATATAAATAACAACCAGGTTACTTTAAGTAATTAGGTGGGTGAGTTTGAACAAAGCAATAGTTGGATTTCTTGCCTTTTAGAAAATGAGCACGCTGTGTTTCATCTTCTATTTATCATGCTAATATACAAAAAATTCTAAATATACGATCACTGTTTACATAAGTGAGAGTGCATCAAAATTGTCACATAGTAGTAGTTTAAGACTCATTTGGTCTCACTTTTGTCACGTGGTGTTAATTCCGATATGTTGTAACACATACATTAACGCATCACAAATGTTGATGCATAACACTTCTTTTACCTTCTCCTTCTATTAGAGCTTATCAAAATAAATAAGTAAAACAACAAATGAAGGACAAGATAGAATTCAGAAAGCGTGCCTTGTGTTTGTTACTAGGGAAGGTAAAAAGGTAGCAACAATCAGCCTCTTCTTCTTGGTCCTCTAGGCATGCATAATTGCACAGAATTTGTTTGGTTGCATTTATCCACAGGGCACTATAATGGACCCGCAGTTTTCACTTTAGACCCATTAGTGATAATGGTGACAAGAGAACCCTAGCAATGATGAATTCTGCCGCTCAAAATAACAAAAAAAATAAAAATATAATATAAAGTTTCTTTAGCTCTTTATGTCCAAAGCACCAAAGAGTGGAAAAGAAAAGAAAGGATGTAAGGTGGGAGCAGAAGATGATTGACCTTTGATGGGGTCCTCTTATTTAGTACATAGAATAGAATTTTGTTTTCACTTCCTATTTTCTCAATAAACAAAAAATGCAACTCACTTTACCTTATTTCATTTTAAATATCTCACTGTGCACTTCTTCTGTTTCACCATCTTCTTCTCTGTCTTAACTCTCCAAAGACCGAGTGATCATGAGTGTTTTAGGCTTGGAAAGTAAGGCATTCTTGTTTGTTAGATTTTAAGTAGAGTTTACCCTTTAGTCTGCTTTGGAGAGTAATGGAAGGTAAGTGTATAGAAATAGTTAAACTCAAAACCAAGCAAAGCTTTTCAGTCATTTTAGAGTTCATTTTCAATGAGAAAATAGTGCTTGCTTTTTATTTTTATTTTTTTTGGGTGACAGTGAGTTCTTGTGCTGCCAAATGCGCATTGCATAGGCTGGAGAACATAGACGAAAATGGTCCTGCAATTTGGGAAGCAACCTCTTGCCCGCCGCCCGAAACGCCAACCGAATCCATGGAGTTTCTAGCGAGATCATGGAGTGTTTCTGCCATGGAGCTCTCCAAGGCTCTTTCAAATTCTCACGTTGGCTCTCAAAATCTTGTGCAGTCAACATTGTCTTCAGCTGGCTCTGAAGTTCATGACGCAACTTCTACAACTCTGAATGAATCTGTAAGACTTATTAAGAGAATATATTGTGTGTCACTGAACTTACTAATTATCAACACACCACTCAGTACAGTATTTGTGTTTAACATATACCATAAAAAACTAAAAGTGAGTGTGTTTGATATTCTTAAATGAGGCATTTATCAATGTGTTTGCTTGTCTTGCTATTTTTTAATACCTTCTGTTGGTTAGAATTGTCAATTGAATTATTTTTACTTGTAACAGCTACTCCAGCAGTTACCAAGTGAAAATAGCCCTCCAATATCCCCAAGAGGCAGCGATGAAATGAAGGTAAATAATATAACTCTCTCTCTCTCTCTCTCTCTCCCCCCTATATATATATATATATATATATATATATATATATATATATATATACTGAAATCGTGGCCAGATTAACATGCCATTAGTAGTCCAGCAATCTCCCCTGTTTCTCTAAGGGCTTTATCATCATTTCGTTGTATTTTGTTTTATTTTTATTTTTATTTTTTGTTTTTCAAAAACCTCCAAAAAGGAAGGAAATTGCATGAGGATAGACAAATGAACCTCAGCAAAGGATTGGGGTCTATGTCATCATCATTATTCATTTGCATGCAGTTTTATATTGTTTTGTTTTGTTCCCTTAAAAAAAAAAAAAAAAAAAAAAAAAAAAGAAAACCCACTTTGGAATGACTTCAAAGAAGTCAATAATTAATCCTCTTGAAAGGTTGACTTTGTTTTGGCCCAGGATGAGGTTTGGACGTATATATGAACCTTCCCTCTCCTTGTTTTGTCCTTCATGAACGGCTAGCTTGTTTTGTTATATAAAAAATTAAGAGAAAGCCAGGTTTTCAGCCCCATTTTCCGTGCAGGAGTTATTGCTACTTCATCAAGCACTAAATCCAGAGTTTCTTTCGAGTCAACAGCTCCTAAAAAATGGGGTAATCTCAAATATTGTCTTCTTTAGGATCAATGCTTTTTTATTACTAGTATAACAAATTTACCATCTAATTTTACTACTATGATAATTACTCTGCAGTTATATAAGAGCATACTGAGGAGAAAAACAACGGGTAGGTGGTTAAAAGATCAGAAGGAGAAGAAGAAGCAAGAAATCAGAACCCAGAATGCCCAGTTGCACGCAGCAGTATCCGTGGCAGGGGTTGCCGCAGCTGTTGCAGCGCTTGCAGCCACGGCTGCATTGCCTGAGACATCAGCAGCCCACCAGAAACTGCCTCCAAATACATCCGCCGCAATGGCATCTGCAGCTGGTCTAGTAGCGTCTCATTGCATTGAGATCGCTGAGGAAATGGGAGCTGATCATGACCAAATCTTTGCGGTGGTTAACTCCGCGGTTAATGCAAGGACTAATGGTGATATCATGACCCTGACAGCAGCTGCAGCTACAGGTATGAACGACTTCTCTAAGCGCTTCTTAAATTTAGATAATATTTAGAGTAGGCATAGAAACTTCACAAAATATCACATAATTTGAAATTCTATCAAAACCAAGTTGAATTATGAAGAAATTGATCTGAAATCTAGTTTAACAAATGAAGTCCAAGTGTTGCATTGTGTTTTACAGCCTTAAGAGCAGCAGCCATTCTAAGGACAAGATTGCAGAAAGGGTATGGAACTACAGCATTTGCACTGCATGATGAAAAAGGTGAAGGCAATGATTCAAATATCGTTGCAGCTCTGAATTTTGTTTCCAAGGGAGGAGAAATTCTCAAACGCACAAGGAAAGGTACACTAGTTGGCATGCAATTCCCTTTTCTGTTAATTAGATACAGTTACCCAACCAGTAAGTTACATATTTACAATTAAAGTAATACTCTATGATTACAGGAGCTCTCCATTGGAAGCAAGTTTCTTTCAGCATTAACTCAAACTGGCAGGTAAATTGCAAAAAGGGGTATTTTTAACAAAAGAAAGTATAAGACAAACTTGATATTTAATAATAACCATTTATTTGGGTTTTGTTTCGTAAAACTTCTCTTTTGTTCAAACTGAAGTGAAGGTTGGAGAGATTCTCAAGAAATTGCTTTAGAAAATCTTTACTTTTCACTTTTAAAAGAGGGAAAAGAAAAAAAGAAAAAAAAGGTGGAAAGTGTTACTATGCAAGGCCTATACGTTTAAAAGATTTTGAAAAGGAATGAACTGAAGAACCTTCAGTTTTGAGCTTTCTAGATAGCAAAGATTACAAATAAGTAATGGGTTTTTGTCCCTTTTTCCCCAATTCTTCTGGTGGCCAATCATTTCAAATTACTGTTGGATACGAAATTGGAAACAGGTTGTAGCCAAAATGAAAAGCAAGTACATGGCCGGAACATTTACAAAAAAGAAGAAATGTAAGCAAGTACTCCTACCCAGAAGAATCTATTATTTTTGTCTCTACCCCAGTCAGCTGTTCTAACCCATGCTTTGGTTGCAGGTGTGGTCACTGAAGTCTGCTGTGACATCCCGGCATGGCCCGGAAGGGAGAAGGACAACGGCAGCGAATCAAAGGCATACTTTGGAATAAAGACAGCTGACAGGATTATAGAGTTTGAATGTAGAAGTAAAGAAGACAAACTAATGTGGACTGAGGGAATCCAACATATGTTGAATTGTCTGTTGTCATGCTAATGTAACATTTGTTCAAGTCTTGCACCATGGCATAACGATTCCTACCATCTTTCTTTCACAAAAAGAAACTTGCAATGCATAATCCTAGGTGTACAAAACAGTTCTTACCCGCCTTTTTTCTGTTTTTCTAAATTGACTTTTACAATAAATGTACAGAATGACCTATGTACGAATCTTCGGTAAGTTCTCTAATGGTGTGCCTCTGGAGAAATATTCTTGAAACTGTAAGCTACATACTACAGAAAAATTGCAATGAATCTCATGGATTCAGTGTAGACATTTGGAAGCTGGAGGTTGATACTTTGGTCACTCTAGCTCCTTCAGAAAATCAATATTATCAACAAAGACCTGCAAAAGGGACAATATCAAAAATCAAATCACATAGATCGATGGCACAAATAAGATGCATTAAATTTCCCTGGGATTTAGAAATTAAGATCTTGTTAACTCTCAACTTCCAAGGCGTGCTTATATTAATGAAAAGCTTGCACCAGACTAATGATTTCTAATTGCTCTAAAAATGTGTTTTTCTGCAAGCAATCACCCTTCAATTTGTAATATTGGCTCTATAGAAGGTGTTTTCCTTCCTAGGTAAAACAAGTATGAGAGCTAGTATACATGTCTTCAACCATTTGAGTATAAAAATACTGTTAGAAGAAAAAAACTGAGTTGACTTCTGGTAAGCAAAAAATCTAAGATATAATGACAAAAGCCGCAACTGAGCATAACAGAGGATTATAGAATGAGGGGACATACAGTTTTCCAACCATCCAGATCCAAACAAGCAGTAATCTTCGTATTGATACCCGGCAAAGAACCAGGTTCACGAATAATCGTCCCTCCGCAAAGTTTGATTGCTTCTGCTGTCTTATAGACATCATTGGTCCCTATCGCAATCTGTTAAAGGTTTTAAACTCAAGCTCTATTACATGATAAACAAAAGCACAAGGAAGGGAGTTTATATATATAGTAGCTACCATGTTCCCAAACAGGAAAATGGATCATAGGAAAAGGAAAAGCATTTACCTGTGCATAACCGTTTCCTTTGTCATAATCCGTGACACCATAGTTATACGTCAGTTCTAGAACTGCATTCTTATCTTCTGGACCATAACCCAGCATAGCCACCGTATACTGGAGAACACGCATAATCAATAGAAATTTGAGTAATAATACACAGGAAAGAAGATATAAGCAATATATGTGATTCAAAAGAGGGTAAACTATAACTAGAAAGTGAAAAACACATAAGGTTTTGGAAGAATAATCATTTCTTAGAAGGACAGAATGCCAAAAGTAAAATTGCCGGCTAGCAACTTATCAGCAGGCCACAAATTTCTTTGCCGGAGACAGGGTTCTAATTTAAAGGGGAAATAAATTGACGTTTTCAGTTAGCTCTTGAATACATCTACTTCCAAACATCTCATTCTAGGAAAAACTTTAGCAGGGCCTTCATTACCAAAAACATAAACAAACTGTTTTGCGCCAGTCAGCAACTTGTATGGCCATTATAGCTATGGAATGTTTTGGTCACAACTAGCATTGTTTGTCATGCATAATTATGTAATGTATTTAGCTTTCTCATTTGAAATTCACAATGCAGAGAAAGTATTTTACCTTGTAGTCAGGGTTATCCTTTATGTGGAGAAGTTCCATGCCAAAAGCCTAATAACCCAAGAGGGGCAAACGGGCAAAGATAAGATGATCCAAACTAGCAAGAACTAATTGTTTAAAATTTTTAGAGAAGTCGTTATGCTGCATGGAACATCATGTACCTTCTTATAGAAGTTAATAGCACGGTCAAGATCACCAACACGAAGCATAACTTGGCATAGTGGCTCAGGAGTAGGCCCTCTCTCCAAAAGCTCAAACTTATAACCGTCAGGATCTTTGATGAAAGCAATTACTGTACTGCCACCTTTGATGGGACCAGGCTCCCTCGTAACGGTCCCTCCCTTTGCCTTTATGAGTTCAACTGTTCTAGCAACCTGCAAGAAAAGTTGTAATGGAAAACCATAAGAAGTTTGCAAAAAACTATCTTCCCGAACAACCTTTGACAATTGAAATGACGAAAACTCACATGATTCATTAGAGGGTTAAGGTTGGTTAAGGTGACATCTTTTGTCACAATTTTCTTGTATGAATGTTTTGTTAGAGAAGGTGTTGATCAAATATTCACATTGGAATTACCGTTAAGGGATTTGGTTGAAAATGCAACCCCAATATAATAGCTTATGATTTTTCATTTTCTATAATAACATAAAATGCTCCATTTCCTGTACGTCAAGATCTTACAGCTCCATTTCCTGTACGTCAAGATCTTAAGCTCCATTTGGCATCATTCTCTAACAACTAATGAATTTGGAAAAGAACTAAACAGACGCAATGTTTTGACAAAATGCAGAATAAGAACAGTGAACTAGAGCTAACTTGAGATACATGAATCACTCAAATTCGCTGTTAATGCAGAAACACAACATCCCCCCTCCCCTGCAAAGGGCTCTGATAAAATAAAAATTCCAGAAAATGTAAGAAACCATAAGCATCTTCTTTCAAGTAAGCATGGATTCCAGTTAAAGATACTGTAAAGCAGTGTCAAATGAATTGTAATTTATTTGCAAAAGATACAGCGAAAAGCTTATTGGTTTTCTATAGGAACTTACATCCTCAACTGCAATACCAAAATGGCCAAAACCGGTACCAATGTCATATTTGTCCACTCCATAATCTAGCATTGAGAAAACACAGAACAAAAAATTCAAGCAAGAAGTGATTATACAGCTTGGGAGATGGTTACAAATGGGTGAAAATTCATATAAATTGTAATCAGGTGAATTTGACTTACTATACGTGAGTTCAACAACAAAATGAGAATCTTCTGGCCCAAATCCTAGAAAAGCATTGGTGTATCTGTCCTCAGGTAAGTCACGCTTTCTTAATAACTTCATTCCCAAGCATTCAGTATAGAATCTGCATCTCAAGAAAACAATAATTAGCTACCTGTGGAAAACTTCATAATTGATATTTGAAGCAACTGCAAAATAGACTTACTTTATAGTCTTATCCAAGTCCCCCACCCGATAGACGACATGGAGCATTCGTCGTTTGTCATTCTTGACCCACTCCAACACATTTTCCTTGGTAGTAGTAGTTGTGGCTGCTTGTGCCATTATCCTATCTGAGGCAGCCTCTATAGTGTTCCCTTCTGTCCTCAAAATATTTGATGCTTTTACACCTAGTAACTGTGACTGTGGAAGAGCTGAGAAATCAACCAAAAAAAAAAAAAAAAGTGTTACAAAATCGGGGCATGCTTACATATACTTCACATGAATGAAAAGGGAAAAGGAGGAGTTTATAAGTATTCCTTTTTAGCTTTCGAGACTCAATCATGTGTTTACTTACAAAATCAAAAATAGTAGTTTGACGGCCCGCACGATTTAGGAAATAAGAAATAAGAATATCAATCCTATCATCCTTGGTATTTTTTCCATTAATAGGAATAAGGTCAAATTTACTTAGATACACTTCTAAAGCCTTAGTAGATAAATTGATGAGCCTCCCATTCCTATGTTTAGTAAGCACCAGAAAATGGAATTAGATTGTTTCCATTTTCACGTCCTAAGAGTAAGAGATAAGTAAATGTTAGAAAGTAAATCAATGATCCTCATTCTTACTCTTTCATTTTCCTTCTAATATATATATATATATATATATATATATATATATATTGGAAAGGACATTTTCCTTTAAATTGATAATTCTCTGTTAATTAAATTTTCCATTTCCATTCTCTCTAGTTTAACATTACAAGTCATTTAGGTTGACTAACATGGCGTGTACTACTATTTTCAACAGCAAAAAGACAAAGCCAAGCTTCCTCGTAATTACCCTTTTTCCTTAAGCCCCTATTTCCTCGGAAAATACTAAGAAAAAAATTAGGCAGAGCCCAGAGCCAACTGTACAACATTTGTAAGAAAAGTAGAAAACTAACACAAGACATTGAAACACACACATTACTCATGACCCCACTTTTACCTTCATAATATGTTTGCTCATTTCACATTAAAACTCTATTGTCATGATTCATGAACAAACAAAAAAAGAACCAGAAGCATAAAACACAGGAAAATAAGAAAGACATTGGTATAGCAGAAAATGAGTATAGGATTGGTTACCAGAGCCGAGGTGAAAAAGAGCGAGTCTTCTAGAAGGAAGGTAGGAGGAATTAGCAAAGCGCAAAGAAGCAGCGGTTGAAGATGATGATAGAGGAAGTGAAGCTCTGAGATTTGGAGCAGCCGAGAAGAGAAGAGATGCCATTTTAGTCCGTCTTTCGTTGTGTACTTGTGTTTCGATCTTTTGCTGTTTCAGCTGTTTGTAATCTGTGAGGAAGATATTTGGGAGATATTGTGGGTGGTGCCATGTGTAGGGTCTTTGGGTGGCACCATAAAACGACAACTAATTAACCTATTGAGTTAGAGTTAATTATATTTGAATTGAATAATATTCAAGTTTGTCGGTTAGATTTATAAAATATATATATATATTTTTTTTAAAAAAAACAATTATTTATTTATTTTGAATGAATTATCATTCATTTATCACATAAGAAGAATAGTCATTTTAAATTATTTTTTTATTTTTTTTTCATAATTATTTTTTAATATTATAATATAATTAAAAAATATTATATAGTAGTTATAGGAATTATCATTAATCTAGTATCAAATTAGAGTGACACATATATATTTCTTTTAAAAATAAGTATATTTTCTCTTAAAATATGTATAATGTAGGGAGACACCTATAATTTGTCTAAACAATTTTTTAGATGAAATATACATATTTTAAGAAGAAATATATATTTTAAAAAAAAATATACACGTGTCGCTCCAATCCGATACCGGATTAGAGACTTTACCAATAGTTATATCTTATAATATGTAATATAATATAATATACAATAAAAATATTATAATATAATATAGTTATAATAATATAATAATTAATTTATAATATAGTTATAAATTATAATATATTTATTTAATATTTTATAATAATATATAAAATATATAGTAACGTAATTATATCTTATAATATAATATAATAATACAATAATATGACACAGTTATAAAATTTTAACAAATAATATCACAATTATATAAATAATATAATATAATTTTTTATTGCATAATATTATATTATAATTATATTATATAGTATTAATATAATTATGTTCATTATATTAATAATAATTAATATAATCTTTTAATTATAATATTTTTATTTATTATAGTGTATTACACACGACTACATAATATATAATATGTTAACTATTATATATTATATATAATATAATAATTATATATATATATTGTAATTATATATTATATTATATTATATTATAATATAATTGTAAGTTTTAATTATATTATCACTAAAATATTATTGTTTATTATATAATTTTATAATATATTATAAAATATTATAATTATATTAATAATTTTAATAATATTATTATATTCTATATCATAATTATATAATATATTATATAATAATAATTTTATTATATTATATTAAATATAATAATTATATATTATATTATAGTATAATTATAATATAGTTGTAATTTTTAATTATATTATAACTAAAATAATATTATTTATTATATAATCTTATAATATATTATAAAATATTATAATTATATTAACAATTTTAATAATATTATTATATTCTATATCATAATTATATAATATATTATATAATAATTATTATATTATATTATATTACATTTTATATATTATATTAATTATATTGATATATAAAATATTAATGTTATATATAATATATATGTAATTTTGTCAATATGAAAATATTCATTCCGTTTCATAGTATTTCAAAAATTACAACCTAACAAATGAATCAATTTTCTTTTCTATTCCATTATCATTACTATTACCATTCTCATTCTTATTACTATTACCGTTTTCCTACTGCAACCAAACGCATCTTAAATTTTTTATCTTTGGTAATTCAGATTCTGAACTCTCAATTTTGAAAAATATCACCTTAAATATTAAACTTTATTGCAATGACTTTAGTAGCCAAAAATTGCCCATGTTTTTTTTAAACATAAATACATCCGAAACTTTTCGTTGGTAGGTAAGTTGGATGTTCCGTTTCATCTGTTGATTGACGTCCATTATTGATTGGATTGTACTGCCAAGGATTGCAAACTTTAGGATTCTAAATGCCAAGATGCAACATAGAAATAAAGATAAATTTAAGGTGCATGAATGCAATTTACCGTGTCTGAGTTATTAGCCGAAGCTCTTAAACTATAAGTATTATGATACTTTGAATATTGAACTTTTAATTTTATTAGTACTTTGTTTCTTGAACTTTTATTTTTTAATAGTTTTAGTCTCTAGATTGATAAATAGTTTATGAAATTTGACATAATAATTACATTACTATGGCATAATAACAAAAAAAATTTACATGAATAATTACATTAAGTGTGAGATATTTTAATTTTCAATGGGTTTTAACAGTAGTGGAGATAACCAGTTGAACATGATTGTTGAGTAAAACTTTAAATTATCAGGTAATAGATATATGGTTACCTATGTTAAATTAAAAAAAAATCAATTTTAGTGTTAAAGTTGAAAACTGTTAAAAAAAAGTTCAAAGTAATCTATAAAATTAAAAATTTTAGAGCCAAAATGTGAACTAAGTTTGAAGCAAAGCTCATTACCAATGACGTGTTTGGTTGGAGGGATTAGGGATGGAAGAAAATTGCACGAGGAAAAGCAAGGGAATGAAGAAACTAATCATTTGTTTGGTGTAGAGGATTGTCAAAGGGGAGAGACTAGGATGGAGGTTTGCAATCTCTTGTTTGGAAGGAAAGGGAAGGACTCATATCATCATGTACAATATTTACAGTTTTATTCTTTATTTTGTTTAGTTCTCTCGTTCTCAGTTTTTTGAATTCTATTACAATCTATACTATATTTTTATTCTCTTTATGTTTTCTCAGATGGTACATTTTTTGTGTCTAGAAACTTAATTTTCTAAAAAACTATAAATCTAAATTTGTTTTTACATAAATATTGAACAAAAAAAAAAGATCTCTTTGTTTTTACATAAATTTGTACCAATTATTGAACAAAAAATGAGACATATACTTAAATATATTTTTATAGATATATCATTAATTCAATCTATATAAATATCAATACAAGTTAATAAATTTAATACTTTTTCCTTTCAAAAAAAAAAAAAAAAAAATTGATACTTTTACAAGTAAAAGTGAATGACTCCCTCCTTTTTTGTTTTCCATCCAGTACTAAACAAAGAGAATAGACAATCATTATTTTTGCTTAATAAGAATAGATAATTATTTTTTCTTTCCTATCATACTAAATAAATTTTAGAAAAATTACATTAATCTTTAATCCCCTATCTTCACACTCTGCCTCCTTCATAAGCTACTTATACTTATGATCCATCCTTCCTTTTCTCTATCCTACCATTACCATTAAACACTTAGAATAGCTAACATACTTCTAATTAACATTACTATATTGAGAAATATTAGCATCACTTTTTCTGTTACTCTTTTTATTACTCTCTGTATTTAGTGTTTGACATGTGGACTCCACTAACATGATATATTTTATTTAAATAGAAAATAAAATAGTGAAGTTCATGTGTCAAACAATAAAAGTAGAAAGTAAAAAATTGAGTGACAGAAAGAGTGATACTAATATTTATCGTCATGCTTAGATAGCTATTTGTGGTTTCTAATATCCTATCATGATATTTGGGGATTGTCCACCATGCTGATCAGTTACCAATTATAGGCGTTGTCACCGCCTTTGTCGTGCACGGGGATCTAATTAAAAATAGAAAAGCACACAATGTGGGAGAGATCACAACACATTATGAAAATGAAATCTTCCTGAAGGAGTAATTCCAAGTAAAATGATAGCAATTCAATTATCAGTTTCACTATTAGATCAAAACGACTTGCCGTTTTGCAAGAGGGAGAGCTAGTGTACAGCCAATCATAGATGCACATGTGGATGGCTTAATGAGTCGGTGTTGACTATTTCAACTTCTGATGTATAAGTTCATTCTAGTTTCTTCGAGAGAATTCTATTCACTTCTAGAGAGAGAGTTGAAAACAACTTGTAGAGAGAGAGAGAGAGAGAGAGAGAATTTGGGCGTTTTGGGTACTGAGAGAAAAACAGAGAGTTTCTAGGGTTTTTCTCCTTTAAACGTTTTTGGGATTTTTTCTTGTAATTGGTTTTTGATCGGATTGTTTGTCTCTCTGAGTTTGTGAGTTGTGAGGGTGCAATCTTTGATCTAATAGTAGAAGAGCTTCTTGTGAGAGAGTTCAACGGGGACGTAGGGCAAATTCTTTGCTCGAACCTCGGTAAAATCTGTTGTGTTGATTGTAATCTTTCTCATTCTGATTATCAGAGTCTTGTGTTGGTTTCAACCCAACACTTCCCCTGCGAAGGAATCTAGCCGGAGATCCTCATAGCGCTTATGGAGATGGTGGTAGAAAGAGGATATGATCTTTTCGTGGTGGTGACAGTCTAAGCGAGTGTAGGTGCAGGGAGATGAGGAGAGGGGGAGAGAGAGAGAGAGAGAGAAAGAGGAAGGAAGAGAGAAACGCTAGGGTTATTTTTGTAAGCACAATTTTAATTATGTGAATGCAAAATAAAGCTTGCATCTTGATTATTGTCGGTCAATTGAAAGCGATATTATTAGCATTTAGCAAAGAGTTGTCACACTTGGCTACAAAGAGCTTTTACGCCGCTGGCCGGGCATTGTCCAAATCCTGTACACTTTTTGTGGTTATTATTTATCTTATTTTCCTTTATATGTATGTGTGTGTCTATATATATATATATATATATATATATATATATATATAAATGATGAGTTTTTGATAGTTACATTTTTATTTGTGGTTACTTCTAAATATAAAAATTTAATCATGTGACATGATAAAAATTTAATTTTATTAATTGTTATTAATTTTTTTGATCAACTATTTAATTTATTTTTTTGGTCAACATTAATAAGATTTTCTTTAAATAATACCTTCAGATTTAAGGCTTGTTTGGGATAGTTTGTGCTTGCATTTTTAAGTAGTAGAAGATGCTAAGTATAAGTTGGGGCTTTTTTTACTAGTGTTTAGATAGTGTCTGAAAAAATGTTTTTATATCTAAAAAGGGCTTTTAAACTTGTTTGGGTAAAAAAAGTCAAAAACACTTATTTGTTATAAAACATAATATAATAAAGGATATAGATGAGATATTTAATTTTTTCACAAATAAAACGTTAAAAATGTAAATAAAAAAACTTTTCATAAGCTCTTTTTTCATAAACACTAAAGAGATGACTTGTTCTAAAAATACTTAAAAAAGTGAAAAACACTTAAGGTTGTTCATCCAAATAAGTTTACAAACAGCTTTTAGACTAAATAAGTCAAAAACAACTTTTTTTTTTTAAGCCAATTCAAACGGATCCTTACATTTTAATTCAAAATTAATTTTAATTGCTTAATTCTCTGAGATTCTAAGGATCTTCTGTAGCTTCTAAGTTTATCTCCGTTTGACTTATCCTTCGACATATAGATTTCTATTGTTGAAGATCATTGATTTGTTGATTCCTCTGAATTTGTATGGTCGAGGTTTTGTATTTCCTCGACCATAGTGTAACTAGGTATAATGAATGTAAACTATCATATTTTTATGAAAAACTGTTAAATTGTTAATACTATTTATATAAATATGATCTTATTGTTTAGACTTCTTTCTTCTTCTCAGTATTATAAGATCACATTCTATTATTATATATCATAGAGGAAGAAAAACGACTTTTGCCTTCACAAGACACAACCCTACCACAAAAGACGGATTTTGTAATTTGATGAGCATTGAACATCGATAGAGATTACTTTTGCCACTAAATCTTGTTCTTCTTGTAGCTTCGAAAGATAATCAATCATTTAGAGCAAGCAGTTTGAATTTTGAGATGGGAGAATTCTAACTCAAACCCGCTAGATGTTTGTATTTATAAAATAATAATTTAAACCGAAATGAATATATGCTCGTTCATTTTTGTTGATTCAAGTTTATAGTTCGAGTTGAGATGTGATTTTATGTGAGAGTTTTTTACTATAGCAAAAAAGTTAGATGTGACTGTTTTTTAGAACTTTTTACTGTAGTAAAATTTAAATTTTAAAATCGAATCGGTGAAGTGAACCGGGCCGTAAATAGTGCATGAATTTAGATAATAAGTACTCGTTAATTGATACATGGGGTATTCCTTTTAATTTCATGCTAACTGCCAAAAGTACAATTGCAATTTTTTTTTTTTTTAAATACAATTAAAGAATACATTTCGAGTTTGATGATATAACGCGTCGGGTAATGTACTATAGAGTTCAACACAATGCAAATAGTTTTTCTTTTTCCTTTTTCTATAAACAAACCTCAAAAAAAAAAAAAAAAAAGGCAATTTTATTGAAAGAGAAGAAGGAATAAAAGTTAACTAATCATAGAAAGGAAGTGAACTATAGTTCAAAAAAACGCAAATAATTTTTCTCTTTTGCTTTTTCTGTAAAACGCGTAAAAAAAAAAAAAGAAAAAAAAAAGAAGAAGATATTTTTATTGAAAGAGGAGGAAAAAGAAGATGGGTACAGTTCGATAATAAATGGTCAATTAATTGTTAAGCATGGAATTCAATTTAATTCACATTTAGTTCCATTCTAACCACTGCAATTAAAAAATAGATTGCAACTTTATACCGGCTTTTATCTAACCAACCAACAGAGGTTATTTATATATATAATCATTATCAGCGATGACGTGCTGAAGAGAAGTATAGTGCAATATACTTTACGTTTATCCTACAGTTTTGTGAGTCCCGTTAAGCCCTTCAACCCTAATTGGCTATTGATCAAATTAACCCCCAGTAATTTCAAAATGACGAAAATGGCCTTGGGAACCAGCGGAGAGGCTACTCAGCCGGACTGTATTAGAGCCCTTGTGGTGGAGTTCATCTCCACCTTTCTCTTCGTCTCCGCCAGCGTCGCAGCCACCGTCGCCGCAGGTAAAATTCCCAAATTATACGCATTTAAGTTTATTTTCATTAATTTAATTACGTGATTAATTTGTTTCACTCCTAGAATTTACACACACTTAAAAAAAAAAAAAAAAAAATCATATGTATATATATAATATATAATTATTTATGCAGCACTTGTTGGTGTATTATAACTTCTGCTTTGCTACAATATCAGAAAAGCTAGCGGCTGGCGCGATGGTGGGGTTGATAGCCGTCGCAGTGACACAGGCGCTGTTTGTGGCCGCGGTGGTACCTGCCGCCCATATTTCTGGTGGCCATCTTAACCCAGCCGTCACTCTCGGCCTCCTCGCCGGCGGACATATCACCGTCTTCCGGTCCCTTCTCTATTGGATAGACCAGTTGTTGGCCTCTTCCGCAGCTTGTTTTCTTGTCCAGTATCTCAGCGGAGGATTAGTAAGTCATAATTTTCCGGTTCTCATTACATTTTGCTATTTTATAGTTAATTAAGCATGTTTATCAGGATCATATAACTTTTTTTTTTTTTTTTTTTTTTTCATTTTATAAGACTTTTTATTTATTTTTCTTCTGATGAATTTAGCTCCCTTATCTAGCTAGCTAGTGACTTTGTGGTCCGGGGAATTTACTCGTTGATTGCGGCGTTTCAAGCCCAAACGGAAAAAACATTTTTGTTTAATTAGTTCTTAAATTATTAAAAAGGTTAAATATCTTTGTCAATTATTTATAGTACTAGCAGATAATTGTGCACGTAATTGAAATTGTGAAGGTCGAGTATTATGATTGATGTGGATGGCCATACACATCTATAGTAATGAAAAGCACTTATACCAATACGTATGTTTTTTTTGATGGAATGACACAAATACATATTGATTTAAAAAAAGCTTATTGATGACATGTGTCCTAGAAAGATTTGTTAAGTTTTTTTTATGTTATATTTTTGGAAAAAAATTATATTGTCTTACCCCACACTAAATAAGAAAATCTAACAAGCAAAAAGAAAAGAAAGAAATTATATAGTAGTGATATATATATATATATATATATATATATATAAATAACAAGTACCCCACACGATAAAAAAAAACACTATTGAAATCCATAAAAAGTATTTCTAAAGCAAATCAATCTAACTTGTTTATAGATTTGATTCTAGAAAAACACATAGAACTAAAAAGGGAGAGAGAGTTGATAAAAAAAAAATTATACTAATTTCAATGAATCCCTCATTACCAAAAATAAAAAAAATTATAGCTTTCCGCTGCATACCTATTATTACTATTTAATACAAATAAGCTTACAAAAAGATCTTTTAATAACTTTTGTTTTGTTTTTTGTTTCCTTGGACGACAGAGGATTCCAGTTCATTCACTGGGAAGTGGGGTAGGACACTTCCAAGGAGTATTATGGGAGATTGTCCTTACTTTCTCCTTGCTTTTCACGGTCTATGGTGCTATTGTGGACCCCAATAGGGGAGCTGTTGATGGGCTGGGCCCAACTCTTACTGGATTTCTGGTCGGGGCTAACACCATAGCCGGTGGAGCCTTCACAGGCGCTTCGATGAACCCAGCAAGATCATTTGGGCCTGCTTTGATCAGCTGGAACTGGACAAATCACTGGGTTTACTGGGTTGGGCCCTTGATTGGTGGTGGACTCTGTGGGCTTATCTATCAAAATTTCTTCATTGTCAAATCTCATGTCCGTATTTCCACTGAGGAAGAAGCTTATTAGGTAATTCTCTCATACAGCGTGATTTTGGATTTATATATATTTTAATTCTTGTTAAGCCCTTCATTTGGTACTCCTTTTGTTTTCTTCTCCTTTAGATTGCGATTGTTTGGATTGCATGCATATGTCTATATCTGGCATTTTATGAGGGTTCTCAATAAATACAAATCATTATGATAAGAAAGATTTATTGTATTGGTACACATTGAATTTTAGAGTTATCATAGCTTGTTTCTCAATCTTTAAAAACTCTTGCTTTGTCATTTGTTGAATTTTAAATTAATCCTACTCAATCTTTTTTGTTTGAATTTCTGTTAAAATCAAATAAAAAAAGGAGGATGTCAGATCATCTCTAATGCAAATGCTAATACTAATTGTGTATTTAACATAAAAAAAAGTATAATATGGTATGTTATCTTTATTTTTATTCCAATATATAATGTTATTTGAAATGCTAAATTTATATTTTTTTTCATAATCATTAAGCTTTGAAAGTTATAAAAATAAACATTAATTTTTAAAATAATTACATAAAAAAATAAATATTTTAACCAATAGTAATCAAATGTTAAATTTTTCATATACTACACTTGGTGATAAATTTACTATAAAGTATAATATATGAGAAATTTAACACAACAAATTACATTATATTGAAGAATATTTTTTACACTCAAACGTTAAATTTATAATTAACACATTAAGTGTGTTTATGTGGTTTTTTATGTTTATTTTTAATAAACATTCTAACAGTATTTAATGACAGTTAAAAAAATATGCGTCCTAACGTAGAAATTCCCAAGTAAAAAAGGGATTGAAAAGAAACAAAAGGTGGAAGCATGCACTAGCTGCAGTTGCGAAACAAATAGAATCCACACGTTCAACCCAACTTGATTGAGTTTTTGCAGATCGAGCGAAGTTGCAAATTAGACTTGGGTAGTTAGGTTGTCTTTAATGTTTCGTTTCTTTTATTGATTTTCATTCCTTTTATTGATTTGAGTTTTTAATTTTAAATTTTTACAGTAAATTTTTTTTAAAAAATATCACATTTAATTTTTTCTGTTACAGTAATTTTTTTTTTTAAAATGTTACATCTTAATTCGAATTAAAAATTTAAATCTGCAAAATAAACGAAACACAAACTACTCGATCGATTCGTATCCCCAATGTTCGTCGCATTGTTTGTGCCTTTTTGACTCACGGATCGATCATTATTGGCGCACTTTGTTTAGAATAGAATCTAAAATTATTAATCGTTAGAATATGGTGAAGTCATGATGTACTAAATGACAACCAAAAAAAAAAGACAAATTGAGTCACGGCTACCCAGTTGTTCTTCACTTCTTTGGTTCAATAATTTAGGACAGACAAGACCTATATATGAATGTAGCTTTCCTTTAAATTTCATAATGCAAGATAGGATACTGACAGAAGAGTTTAAAATCGATCATTTCATAATCTAGTGGAATTTGAATTTTTCAAAGTACATTTTGTTTTGTCAAAATGTCCAAATGTTTCCTGGGATATTATTATTTTTTTTTCCCATAACAACTCATTAAAGAAAATAAATGAACTTCAGTCAATCACATTTAATTGGAACCCTGCATAAAATATTATTCCACATCCTATAGCGGTACAACCTTTTTTGAAAAAAAATAATAAAATAAAATTTGTGGGGCACATCCTTTAGCTTTGGATAACTGTGCTGACTGTTTCACCTAACTGGTTTGGTATATATACGTATGATTTATAGAGTCGTTTATGTTTTTCATACATATATGTTAAGATTTATGGTCCGTTTTCTTTTCTTCTTTATCATGTCATCTTTTTTATCTTAAAATGAAATATGAAAGGCCAGATTATGTTCTCAAAATCATTTTAACAAATACAATTAGAACAAAAATTGATCAGCTGAATAATCTTTTTCTTTTAATCGTCTCTTTAATTGTGCTTTGCTTAATTAATTTATAACATAATATTCAATTGATCCTCGTACGTTCCTTGATGCTTCTAAGCTGATATCATGGTAGAGATGTCGTTAAATATTAGGTTTTACAAATTTTGTCCAAGTGACGAGGGTTTTACAAATTTTGTTCGCATTGTATTATTGCTTAGTAGAAAAGTTACTATTTGAATGTCAACTAGAAATAAAGATATACTAATGTCCAGCTCACGATGAGAAAATGACATTTATTTAATCAAGACATGAGCACAAAGCAGCATTTTCCTCCAATAATTAGAAGAAAAAAAATAAAAGTAAGCACGTTCGTTCGCTTTAATATTAGTGGTTGTAAACATTGTAAAGTGCGGGCGTGCTTGATTACGCAGTACTTTTTTGCAACAATTAAAATAAAAACCCTCAGAACTTTGAATTCCAATATTTTATTGCTAGCTAATTTATAGTCTTGGAAATAATTTACAAACATTTCATTTTTATGTTATCATGTTAGTTCTATTTTTTGTTCCAGCATACTCTCCAATAATATATATAATGTTTCTCCAATAATATTTTATATATATATATATATATATATATATGCTAATTAAAAATACAGTATCAATTAAAATATTATGTCTTATAAATTAAAATAGGTCAGTTAAATTTTTTTTGAAGGTCAAAATTTCATTCAACTAAAATGTCATACAAACACCAATACTAATGTAGATTATCCTGTGATACACAATACAAAATACTCAATAAAAACCGATTCTATCAATAAATTTTGATGAGCAAAGGGAAGACAACACAAGACGAGATTTGATACTTGAAAAATTCCTCGACACATTAATTTGAGTACGCATAAGACTCTTTTTGAACACTACAATTAATGGAAGCTTTTGATCCATCAAGAGCATATAACGTGTAGCTCTAAGGCCACCAACATCTCCGTTTAAACTTAGAGCTAGCGGAACTACTAACACACTAAGACCGAAATCTAGCGGACAAAAACCAAATACAAACGGTGGAAGAACCACCTTCATTATAACAAAGAAAATACTAAAACTATGTGGTTAAAATATCAACACCTTTATTAAACAAAAACATAAACAACTAAAATTGCAAGTACGATTGTTGCAAGCTTTCAATTATAGTATAGCAGACAAGAGGACCATTTGGGTAAGAAGAGCACTTCAAGAGACAAGAGGTGAAACCAATGAGATGCTTTTAAACAGTAGAACGTTAAACACATGTGCCACCACTACAACATTCGGAGTTGACACCACCACCGTTCAGAACAAAATCCCAAAAGAGTACAACCACTAGACGAGAAAAATGCCAAAAAAAGTCTCCAATCCATTCGGAATTCATCCTCTAAACGAAATGAGATCCACCCCAATAAAACCACCCTACCGAATACTACCACTGCCATCAAAAAGTCCACAATGATACGAGTCTCGTAACCAAGTTTTAGGGACGTAAATACAACGACGCGCTTGGAGGCACTTTCAGAACTCCAACAGACTTATTCTCTCTTTTTCTCTCTCGCATGGTTTAAAATATTTCAATTAACACGACATATTAATATTTTTAAAGTGACATGCAAGGGACAAAGAACATGCACATAGAAATAAGAAATCGTATATAAAAAATGTTTTATAAAAAAAAAAAAAAAAAAAAAAAGAGACCAGAAAAGAATATTAATATTATTGAGTTATTTTCCCTTCACGTTCATGAATCAAGACGCATGATATATATGTATGACCTCATATCGGTATTCTTAATAAACTAATTTTAAAAATAATATTTCCTTTTATTCTCTCTTAAATGGCAAAAAAAAAAAAAAAAAAAAAAAAAAAAATCGAAAGTCAACGGGTGAATTTGTAATTTCACATAAAAAGAGAATAGTTAGACTCCACCAAAACTGGGCCGCTGATGATCATTGATCTTGATATCAAAAGAAATAATAATGAGCATATAGATGTAACGCTTATTATATATTGATTGGCATTCTCATTGTACTAAACAGAGCCAGGTCAAGCAAACTGCATGACAAAGTTCACTGGCAAAATTCTCTTGACCATATAGCCAAAAAATAATGGCCAAAATAGCCTTGGGAACCACCCGAGAGGCTGCTCAGCCTGACTGCATTAGAGCACTCATCGTTGAGTTCATCGTCACCTTCCTCTTCGTCTTTGCCGGCGTCGGAACCGCCATCACTGCCGGTAATTATGAAAAGGCCTTTAAGTTTTTTTTTTTTTTTTTTTTATTTTGTGGGTTTTTGGACTAAAAAAATCCATTAATTATTGATATTTGGTGGATGTAAATACTTGCAGATAAACTAGGGGGTGGTGCGCTAGTGGGACTATTTGCTGTGGCCGTGGCACACGCGCTGGTGGTGGCCGTGACGATCTCCGCTGGCCACATTTCTGGTGGTCATCTCAACCCTGCCGTCACTATTGGCCTCCTCGCCGGTGGACACATCACCGTCTTCCGGTCTCTTCTCTATTGGATCGATCAATTGTTGGCATCTTCATTGGCTTGTTTTCTTCTACAGTACCTTACTGGAGGATTAGTAAGTCCAAATATTTATAATTTTGAAAATAATAAAGTTAACATGTATTTTTGACTATTAAATCTTTAATGGATATTGATTTATAAAACATATTTATGGAAAACAAATCAAAGTACCGTTTCAACTAAATTATTTATCTACTTATTTCTTAATTAATTTCAATTGTATTTAATTCCGAAATTTTTCCATTTATCTAAATTTAAGTGTGTTAAGATTTTAAGGATGAAATGATGATTCATAAATATATATGATTCAATAGATAGTGGGATCCCACAATATAACTCATAAATGGAGAGCAATCTTTGTTAATTGTGGTTCTCAACGCGAATTTTAATATTTTTAAGCATTTTTCTAAAGGATTCTTTAAGGTGACGTTTGTTTAAAAAGTTATGTTTAGTTTAAGATTATGATTCTTGGTTCTTTTATAGTGTTTTTCTCTCACAAAAATTTAAATTTTAAAAATCAAAATCATAAACTATGATTTTAAATTCATGAACTAAACATCACCTAAGTATTGCTGGCTAGGATTAATCAACCAATTTGCATAGTAATTTCCTAGTTAAGTAGTATAGAATTGTTACTTGTCGTTTCTCCTCATATTCAATGACCAAAGCAGTCATATACTGTGATGATCATTTTGTTGTTTTAATTCCAAGCCAACAAATTGTTAAAAACTTTCTTATTAACTTAAACCAATGAATATGTTATTCATATTTTCGTCCACTTATTAGGTTTTGTCTTTTTTATTTGATAACAGAGTACTCCAATTCATTCGCTGGCAAGTGGTGTAGGCTACTTCCAAGGAGTGATATGGGAGATCATCCTCACATTTTCCTTGCTCTTCACCGTCTACGCTACTATGGTGGACCCCAAGAGGGGAGCACTTGATGGGCTGGGCCCAATGCTTACCGGATTCGTCGTCGGAGCCAACATTCTTGCCGGCGGTTCCTTCTCCGGGGCATCAATGAACCCAGCAAGGTCGTTTGGGCCGGCTTTGGTGAGCTGGGACTGGACCGACCACTGGGTTTACTGGGTTGGGCCCCTGATCGGTGGTGGGCTTGCTGGGTTCATCTATGAAAATTTCTTCATCATCAAATCTCACGTTCGTATTCCCACTGATGATCAGGAAGATCAATCTTATTAATTTTCACGGCTTTGAATTTATAACAAGTTGAAGTTTGAAGAACTGTTTTTATTTTTTGAGAGTTGGAAGTAATGTTCTATTATTCTACGTGTTTTCTTTCCACTAGGCTGGGCTCCAACCCATCACCGTGTAATATTCTGGTCCGTCTTTTTCTCGTACGCATGTAGGTGCATGTATCCAGCTAGACCCAGTCGCTTAATAAGACAGTTTAATTTCAATAAAATACTATTTCTTTTCCGGTAATTGGTGGTCCCTTACTCCCATGTGACATATCACGCAGAAGACTATATTATATATAAAATATTCTATAAAACTTGTAAATGACAAAGCATGCATGTTGGGTGTCTTTTCAAATTTCAGTATGCACAAAAGTCTACCCGATAGTTAAATCGGAAGCACCGCTATTCATTTCAATTGAGTTAAAACTCTACGCTCCTAAAATGGTGGGATCCAACCTATTTATGTAATGGGCTCACTTCATATGAGTAGCTGAGTTTTAATTCTAAAGGTGAATACCATTTTTGTTAAATTAGTAGAAAAAGTTATATGACAAGCCAACTAGATATATTGGGCGGTTAAGCCTATCCTAACTATTTTGATTGATGAAGAAAAGAGCAAAATGATAAATATGAAGAGATTAAGGGAAACATGATAATATGATATTGTTGATGTCCGTAGTGTCTATGATGATTGAGTATGATAAAATAACCCTACTTTTTATTGATAAACTGAGGAGAATAGACTACTGATCATATTTAGGTTTGTCCAGACATCCCAATTAGGTTAACATCTCTCTTAAAACCTATCCTCTATTTTGATAAAATATCCTACTGATTTTCCTTATTTAATCTATTTTATTTTTATGTGTGTTTGTATTTTATTGGTTTGATTCGTATTCTAATTTCAATTTTATTTTTTAAATTTTAAATGAAATAATAGACATTTTTGAATTTAAGGTGCTATTCTACACATTTATGTCAATGGCCCTAATAAAACGAGAAAAATCAATAAGAATTTTTAAAGTAATTAGGAAATGAACATGTCTATAAATATAACGTTTTTTTAAAAAATTACATATGACTAGAATATTGAAGATAACTATCAATTAGAAGGTATTCTTGAAGTTTATTTTTACAATAAAGTATTTAGATCAAAAAATTTCTCTTCTATATATGTCTTCATCGAAATATTTTCTATTGAACAATATTGTTTTTCTTGGCGTGATGATTTAATTTAGCTATCACAAAGCTGGAGTTACATGCATTTAGTTCCCTACAAAAACAAAAACAAAAAAAAAAAAAAAAAAAAAAAAAGCATTTAGTTGCCACAACATACTCGATAAAAGCGACAATGGGGCGGACTCTTATTTATTCCTTGGCATGAATCCGGTAGTTAACCAAGCTGGCTATTCTGGTCATCATTGAAACTTTTCTCTGCCTCGTTCTCTCTCTCTCATACGTAACTTTTTTTTTTTTTTTTTTTAAGACGAATAAAACAAGCAATATGCAATTGTGCATGTAACAACAATATTATTATACATTTTGATCGTATGTTTACTTAATTAATTACCATATTGCTCTGCCAGAATCTATTGAGAAAATGAACTAGTACTATATGATAGAAATAATAGGTTCTCACTCAATACATATAGATTAGATCAAAACAACAATCAAACTATTGAACTCAAAAACACACTATCTAATTGAATTTTGTAGCATATAGAAAAGTGATGGTTCTAGGATTACCTCCTCTATTTGGCAAAGGAACGGCGTCACTCATGGTAGCCGGAAATCGTTCAAGGCTGGCCGGAAATCAAGCTCAATAACCTGAGAAAATCAAAAGGGGTTTGGAGTGTTTTGAACTCTTCTCTTCTCTACCTCTCTCCACCCACACAGACCACACACACACCCACAGGGGGAACAAAAAATCTCACCCATTGGTTTTGTCTGCCACATTAGGTAAAATGGGCCTTAACCAAAAAATGTTAATAGAGAGGAAATTTAACCTAATGGGTTGGCCAAATATTTAAGGAGAATGAATCCAAAAGTCTCAAGCACATTAGAATTTAAATTGTCCATCCCAGTCCTTGTTATAATGCTATGGATAAACCATATTACAATATAATTGTCTATAAAATTATGCTCTAATTTTATGACATATTTGAGTGAATTAATAATAAGTTGTGCTAGTTCATACAAATATTCCAACACTATATATATGTAATCAACCAAAAAAACTATCACGGTGATCCAATGGAGTTGTGCCTTTCCAATATGCCCTAAAACCTTAAAACCCTAAATGATATAACCGGGCATCGATCTACTGAAAATAATGTTGACCTAATTGACGCTTCTTAATCTCCACCCACGACGGCGACAAAACTGGGCTCGTCCCCGTCATCGTCTCGTACTCCACCCCCGCCGTCGCCGACGCTGCCGTCTTTCTCGAATCATTCCTCTCAAAGTCATAATCCGCACACACCATTATCCTGTCGGATGTAGTCTCCTCGTCGGGCAAAACCTTGATCCTCCAGACCTTGAAAGTCTGGTCCAAGCTCGCACTGTAAACCAGAAACCCCATCATCACCACTTTCTCGACCTCCAAACACGCCGCTAAGCACTTTACCGGCCCTCTGTGCCCGTCCAACACGGCCAAACACTCGTGCAAACAGCTCCCTTCCTCTCTCCTCCATATCCGAATCGTCGTATCCTCCGAACCACTGAACACCATCTTCTCAACTGCCACCAGGCAAAGCACGGAAAATCTATGGCCTTGTAAGAACCCGCCATGGTTGAACCTGTAAGAAGTTCTCTCTCTTTCCCAGAAGTTTATCGTCCCGTCCGAAGTGCCCGAATATAGAAACCCAGAACCGAAAGTAAATGGTGAAGAAGTTGATGAAGAAGAAGTAGAAGAAGAAGATGATGACGATGAGCTTAAAGCTATGGCGTTCACCGGGGAAGGTTGGAATCTGAGGATCATCGTTAGAGTGTGAGAGTTGTCCCTGTAAATGCTTCTCCAGATCTTCACCGAGCCGTCCGATGAGCAGGTGAAAACACAGCCGTCCTCTTGGTTGACCAAAATGGCGTTGACTTTGTCCTCGTGGGCCAAGAACGAGTCAACGCATTTTCCGCTCGAGACTCGCCAGGCTTTGACAGTCCTATCGTGGGAGCCGGTGTAGAGAATCCCTTCCGCGTGATAATACGCCAAGCACGAAACACACTCCTTGTGGTGTCGTTTGGCGTCGTTCTTGGCTCTCGAGAACAAGGAGGAAAACGACAGCGAGCTTGTTCTCGGGAAGGAACAAACCTTTTTGAAGCTGGCGAAGTTGTTGAAGTTCCATAGTCGGATTTTGTTGTCTTTGTGGCACGTGAAAAGCGTGTCCCCGTGGGCTAAGATTGCCCTGACCTCGCCGAATTTGGCCTTAAGAAGCCCACGCTCGGTGCAGTCAGGTTGGCGCCACGCGCGGATGCGGCGGCTGTCAGAGCCGGTGAAGACGACGCCGTTTGAGACGGCGATGGAGTGGATGGTGCCGTCGTGGCGGTGGAGGGAGGCGATGCAGTGGTAGAGGAGGGAAGGGGAAGGGGTTTGGAGGGGAGAGCAAGTCCACGGTGATTCTGGGCTTGGCGGCGGCAGCATTCTGGGCTGGGCAGGGCTTGCTGGGACTGGTGGGCTGAACTGGCCCAACTCAAGGTACTCTTGGAACTCATCGTCGTAGATTTCATCGTGGTTGAAGTTGTGGGTTGGGGTTTGATCTAGTGAAGCGTAAGTACTACTTCTCTCTTCAGAGATGATGCTCAGGAGAGAGTTTTGGTGGTAGAGTTCCATGAGAGAGAGAGAGAGAGAATGGAAAAAGAAAAGGAAGGGGTTTATACGTAGTGGATTAATAGAGTATAGTTAATATTAGATGTGGATTAATGAAGCTAGTTATAAGGTGGTTGGATTGATAGGTGTGGTCTTAGTGGCGCCATTGAAGTGGTGAACCACGGAAAGCGCTGGTTTGTGGCATAAATGCCATCCTTTACTTCCATGCATTAATACGGTGGTTCCTAACATTCACACACACAGATCTTTACCACTTTTTTCTTTATATCCATTACTTCAGCAACCTGGTTTGGTACCATTGGTAAGATTCGTACTTTTGGGTTTATTTACGTTGTCAGTTTGTCCGCTTTCCTCACTAGAACAATCCAAATGACAACTTGGATTTATATTATTATAAGATGTAACTATATGGACTTGTTTTTAGTTTTTAATGGTTACCTTTGTATTGATAGGTAAATTTGATATAAAATGTACACGCACACTACGTACCTGTGCTTTTCATGATTTTCTGCAGACTAATTTTTGTTATAATGAGTTAATATTGTTGGTTCCATATAAGTATCAATACATTTTTTTAAAAAAAATTAAGGGTGCGCTTGAAACTCATTTTAAAATAATTTTATTTTTTATATGAAAATAAAAATGAAAACGTTTTCAATCTCAAACAGAAATAATTTTTAAAAATGTATTTAATAGTTTTATCAAGAGATTGTTTTCAGTATAAAAAACTCATTAATATCTCTCTTTCTCTCTCTGCTCTAGAGAGGAGAAAATAAAAACAAAAAATAAAAAACGATTAAAAGTCATTTTTCAATTCTCTCTCATTTTACACTAAACCAAAAAATTATTTTCATTTCCGTTTTTTATTTTTATTACGCCAAACGCCGTTTTGAGAACATTTTTTTTATTTTTTTCTCGAAAAAATGTAAAAAATAAAAACGAGATCAATTCCAAACATGACCTAAGCTTCCACATACTTCTCAAAATTTCGATGTATTTTAGAGACCTCAATATATATATATATATATATATGTTTATATAGTAGTAACTAGACATTACAGTGGCATATTTAACATAAGACTCCTTTGAGTTTCCATATATTATCCCTTATAATATTGAAGTGCATGGAAGTTATTTCTTTTTTTTTTTTAAAATACTTTTGGCAAAGATAAATGTATTGTGATATATCAGCTTCAAAAAAAAAAAGAGGCTCGGCTATGTAGACGATATATAAGGAAAAGACCGAACCAAAGAGGGTTATTAGTATCAGCTAAATAATGGCGTCCATTTTTTATATAGGGCTATCACATCTATATTTTTGTCTGTCATATTATGTGATCTAGCAATATCAGTTGGTGACATTTTGATGAGCAAGCAGGACAATCATTAATGGACTGGTTATTAATAAAAGATTACTTGTTATGTGCAGATATATATATGTAAGAATTGCTTAATAATATTGCTCTCCAACAAATTCAATATCTATTATGATTTATTATATGTAGATTGTATATAGCTTGTTTAATTATTGTTACCTCAATTGAAGTTCATATATTATATATATATATATATATATATATATGATTAATGAAGCAAATGAAAGGAGAGGGAAAAAAAAAAAAAAAACAAAGACGAAAAGAAAGAATAAGGGAATAAACAAGGTACACATGGAAACAACCAAAGCGTGAGAGTTTTTTTACTCCCATTCCACTCCTATTCCTACACGACTCATTATTTTTTAGGATTTCATATACTCACTTATACCTTAAAAATCCTATTATCATTCCAAACTAAAAACTGAAATTAAATTTCACACAACACATCTTATTAGTGCTACTTCTAACACTAATCTTATTAATTCGAATGTTTAAATTGTTCATGACATGGGTATGTAAGCCCCGTGAAATCCGTATGGAACTCTGCATGGCAATGTTATTTTGCATCAATCACAAAAACCTGTAAGTTATATATTAGTTAAGAAATTAGTTAGAATGAAAATCATGATTTATAAGTCAACCTAAAATATATAGCAAGATTAACATGAAAAGCAACAAAAACAGTGCCGATTATATTTGGTAATTAATTATTAAAATTACTTGAGATGTATTGGTTTCTTCATTGTGAACAAATGTGACGATCCAAACCATCATCCTCTTGAAGGCCTCCTTTATTAGGGGACAAAAGCAGCTCCAGTGCAAAAAGTGTTCTTCTCAAAGCTCTTTTGTACTTGTCTATTTCACATAGAAAGAAATAAATTGTAGTAATTAAGAGAAATAAAGGATTATGAATGCTGAAAATAAGAGGAAAAAAAAAGTGACTGGAGAATGGCAGAGGCCTTATTTATCGAAGAAAATCTTGCATATGATTGTTCAAAGTGTAGCTTAGCTAGACCTCCATATTTAGCCATATTATCTGCAATATTAATCAGATTTAATAAAGATAAATATATATACCATATAAATAAACAACTTATAAATATTAAAAAATATAGATATCAGTCATTACTTGCATTTGAGCTCGCCGTAACATCAAGGACTTGGGAATATCCAAATTTGTTCTTAAGACCAGTCACATTGTCATTGATCATAGGAAAATCTATGGAAATTTCTGTATCAGCAGTGAGGTTTCTCTTACTAACCTCTCCCGTTCGCATGTTCAGTCGCCATTCATAAAAACGATCGTATAATAGTCCCTCTCCAAGTTTGGTGTCACAATTTTTTTTAGAGCTTGGATCTAAATCAGGTCCTGGCGCATGACTGATTCAAGAGTTCTACAACCCCATACTAAAACCTACACATACTAATGTTAAATCCAGCAACATTAATTAGTATATATATCGTGTGGTTCTAGTAGCTAGTACTAATTAGTTTTAGCAATCTAAATCTTGTTTTAATGAAATATGTTATATACCGCGATTAATTAAACGAAAGTACTATATTATAAATTTATAATTAATGTTGTTAGAGTTATATACGTACCTCGTCATCTCCATCTTCAAAACAATTAAAGAGGTGAAATGTGCAATTTGGTTCAACTTTGAACCATTTGATTGAATCTGCATCACCATAGCCCCCGATCCTTGCATATCCTTCCTTGCTATACTTTATTAATCTACGCATTACCACCCCACACACATATAAGTAGCTATGAGTAACGCTGCTAACGCATGTGTATATAGGAGTTTTTGCGCGTGCATAGTTGTATTGGATATTTAATGAGTACTAAGATATATATACTATGTGCATATGCGCATATGTACATGTTTGTATGTATGTATATTTGTATTGGGTATTTAGTGAATAAGTAAATTGCACCGTTGCATTCTGAGCTATTCGTTCTTTGTATAATAGACCCTGAACTTTTAATTTGGACAAAATGCATACCCTCTTTAAATTTAGTAGCAATTGAAGTTCAATAACTGTCACGCCCCCGAAACCGGGGTTGGTGACGTGGAGGCTCGTTTAGAAATTTAAACCTGTTTAAAAGAGAGATTAGCAAAAATTTTAATTTCATTCAAATCCAAAACATCCAGGTATTTCCAAACGAGTCCCCCTTCGATACAAGAGAGATTTAATTTCAAAACGGTGGTGGAATTTCCAACCAAACCAGTTTTAAAACCACGCCACCGGTACCATATCGTGAATTCCACAGGTGTTTAGCATACATGAATATAATATAAGTAAGTGTGACATCAACCACAATCTAGCAACATTTAAGTTTACAATCCAAATCTCTTATACATGCCTGAAAATAAAGATAGAGGGAATACAACTCTTTGCTTCCCGAAATCAAGTCCACGACACCGGTGAAAGCTATTTATTCCGCCCCTACTCCCTCACACACCTGGAGGGGTTTAATACATTTATAAACAGGAAAAGGTGAGCGAAAGGCCCATGGGATATAATTTTATAAAGCATTTAAAATAAAAGGCACTCACGGTCCGAAGATGTACACTGAACCGATCATCCCTTTTGAAAAAGGAAACACTCACATAGTAGAATATGTCTATATAATGAAAATGTACAACTCATCATACCACTAATCAAGAAGCGGTAAAATGTCTATCTCGTAAAAGTGCAGAGCCATAGTTCCACTAAACAAGAAGCGGATCCGTACGGGTTTCGGGACCTGCCCCCAAGGATGCGATTCCCACATCCCGATCTCTGAGGCCATCATGCATTTGTATCATTCCTTAAATGTTTCATTTTAAGAAATGATACGCTTTGAAATCTCATTCCAAAATCATTGGAAAACTTAATAGCATTATTCATGCTATTTCCTTTAAAATCATTTTCTCTTTAAACATGTTTTGTTCTAAAACATTTTCATAGGCCAAAATCATTTAAAATGAGGCTAACAATGATATGGACAAGAATATCCTACCTGTTGGATATCAAACCTGGGCTAGTCTTCAGTTCTCCTAGCCTCCGCTTTCCTTAAGCCTTAATGATTGACTTCTCCACTAGCTTTATCACAAAAGCAATATCTTAGGAAGTATTTCTCATTCCTAAAACGAATTAAGGTCAATCATGTTTAATTGTTTCCTATTAGTGTGCCTTTACTCAAATCCAAGTTTCACAATGACTTTATAATTCCATTTAGGGTTCTTTAAAATTTAGAATCCAATCCATAGGTTTGGTTTTCCTATTTAATTTCGTTTTAAAAACAAGTTTCTAGGAAATTTCGGGCATGCCGGCATAAATAGGAAAAATGCCAAACCTGCAATTCAAATCCAATTTCAATATATATCTCCGAATCCATCAAAATCGGTTTCTAATCAATTAAACAAGTCCAATAACTGAAAATCCCCAAATTTCATCTAATTTCAACAATAATTGTTCAAATCCAAACCCTAACTCAAATTTATTCAAATCTAACCAAAATCAAACTTTCTCAAGCTTATAATTCGAATTAGAGAGTGGGTTTCAAAGGGTTTTACCTCAATTTAGTTGATGAAGCTTTGTTTCTCTCAGTTTCTCCCAATTTTTTTTTTTTTTTTTTTTTTTTTTTTTTTTTTTTTTTTTTTGTGCTTCCCGGCCAAACCGCCGAGAGAGAGAGAGAGAGAAACCCGGAGAGAAAGAGAGAGCAAGGAAGAGAGAGAGAAGCCAAGAGAGAGAGAGATCCCGGAGGAAGGAGGTGGCAGCGTGAAGAGAAATGGAGAAAGAGAGAGGAGAGAGGTGGCCGGGCGTGGGAGAACCAGGGAAGAAAAGAAGAAAAAAAAAAAAAAAAAAAAGGAGAGAGGGGGTGTTTGGCGCATTTGAAGGAAGGAAGAAAAGAAGAAAAGAAAAGAAAAAAAAAAAAAAAAAAAAAGAAAAAGAAAAGGAAAGGAAAAAAAAAAAAAAGAAAAAATAGAAAAGGGAAAATGTATTAAATTTTAAGTGTATTTTCTAAAAATCTTTGGGGTGAAATTTTAATTACTAAAAATAACTTAAAGTCCCTTTATTAATTGTGAAAATCAAATTAGGCACACTAATAATCCACGCTTTTAGCATAATTAAACATGTTTAATTCTAGAGGGCGCTACATTCTAAAGAAATTTCGTCCCCCGAAATTGAAATTTACCTCACGATATGAAGAGATACGGATATCGCCTTCGTCGTCTCCAACTCCCACGCTGTTTCTTCAATGCCATGGTGCTTTCACTAACGATATCTAGGCTTTTCATCTTCCGATCAAGAATTTGGATGGGCACTTCCTCGTAAGTCGTGTCATATTGATCGGCACGTTATCAGGGTTGACACTTTCAAGCATTGAAACATGGAACACATTGTGCAAGACAATTCCGTCAAGGCGGTAAGCAACCATTACACCGACTGCTGTGTGATTTGAAATGGCCCGATGTACCTCGGCGCGAAACACCAAAACGAGTAACACCTTTGCGCGGAGAGACTTTCAACAAGACAAAATCACCCTCTGAGAACTCTAAGGGTCTTCGCCTCTTGTCGGCATAACTCTTTTTGACGATCACTACGAGCCGTTAATAGTCGTTCCCGAATCACGGCTATCTTTTCATTATTTTCTTGGATAACATCCGGTCCAAGGGTCGAATCTTGACTCAAGCCAACAAACCGGGCGATCTACAAGGTGATTCCCAATGCTACTCATAAATAAATGAAGATGCTTCTTCCAGTTTCCACTAAAATCTAGAATGCAAGCTGTCCTCCAAAATCTAATAACTCTCTCAAATTGTCCATCATCCATGAAAAGCGGTCTGAAATTCAGCTCAATGGCTTCTTGGAAACTTCTCCAATATCATTGAAACGAGTTCACGGTCTGATGTGATAACAATGGAACTCCGTAAGTCGACAACGTGCTCCGATACAACTAGAACTTTCCCGGAATAAGTTGAAGTACTTCGTTAACCTATCCACAACGACCCATATGGCATCATGTCGATGTTCAAATCCCATTAGAAATCCATCGTAATGTGCTCCCATTTCCATCCGAGAACAGGAAGAGGCTGTAGTTCTCCAAGAAGGTTTCGATGTTCACCTTGACTCAAGACAAGTCGCACATTCTGACACGACATTGGCGGACATCCTTCTTCATGCCTCTCCACCAATATTGTCTTTTTGAGGTCTTGATACATCTTGGTACTCCCAGGGTGAATAGCAAACCTCGATTTGTGAGCTTCATGAAGGATCATCTTTTTATCTCATCCACTTGAGGAACAAGGCGATTCTTGAAGTAGAATTCCATCTCCTGAATATTCCATTCGTCAAGTTTTTCTCCATTCTGAACTCGAGTCCAAATTCCCTGAAGATGCGAATCTTGCCATTGGTTCTGCTTAACTTGTTGTATAAGGATTGGCGTTGAAACCAAGTTGTACACCATCGCTTGATTAGAATCCTCATAATACTGAAGATCATAATCACCTACGATTTCACTCCGCTTCCAATCTTCCAATGCCAAAGATGCTAGGATTCCTGGGGTCTTTCTACTGAGAGCATCCGCTACCACGTTGGCTTTTCCAGGATGATACTGCAAGGTGAAGTCATAGTCCTCCATGTATTCCATCCATCTTCTTTGTCTCAGATTTAAGTCCTTCTGAGTGAACAGATACTTCAAACTCTTATGATCGGAGAAGATCTGGAATTTTACTCCATAGAGGTAGCATCTCCATATCTTGAGAGCAAAAATCATCAACTCTAGATCATGCGTTGCATGTGGCTTCAACGAGATGCATAGGCCACCACATGTCCATTTTGCATAAGAACACACCCAAGCCCTCGTCTTGATGCATCGAATACACCTCATACGGCTCATCGCTATTAGGAATCGTCGAATCGGGCGCTAGTCTAGTCCTCGGTTCTTGGAATGCATGTTCACAATCGGCATCCCATTCAAACCCCGACTTCCTTTTTAGTCAACCGAGTCATTGGAGCAGCAATACTTCCTTTACAAATCGTCGATAATACCCCGCAAGTCCTAAGAAGCTTGAATTTCATTTCGTTCTTGGTCGTTCCCATTGTAGCACCGTTTCAATCTTTGCAGATCCACCAAATTCCTTGTCCCGATATAACATGCCCAAGAACTTGACTTACGTTTTCTCAAGAGTCCGGAGAACGATCCTCAAATGTTGCTTGTTCTTCCCAAGTCTTTGAATAAACCAGATGTCATCAATAAAGACTATCACAAACCGGTTCTAAATATGGGCTATCAAGTCCATAAAAGCGGCAGGAGCATTTCCAAAAGGCATTACTAAGAACTCATAGTGCCCATAACGAGTCCTAATATCATCTTCCCTAATCTTCAACCGATGATACCCGGATCTCAAGTCGATTTTTGAGTAGTACCGTGATCCTCCTAATTGATCAAACAACTCATCGATCCTCGGCAATGGGTACTTGTTCTTCACGGTAAATTCCGTCGTGCTTTTTCGCAACAAGACACGGTTAAGAAGTGTTTTCTCGATGAATCCCTCATCAACTCTCCGAATTTCCTTAGCTCTTTCATCTCCTCGCAGCGCCATTCGATATGGAGCAATAGAAATCGGAGCCGTGGAAGTAAGTCGATGCAAAACTCGATCTCTCGATCGGTGGCAAACCGGGCAAGTCATCGTGGAATACATCCGTATTTCATCGACCACCACGGGACCTCAACATTCTTGCGATTCACCCCTCTAGTGCCGAAAGGAATGAGAAACAAGCTAAATTCCGTAGATCCTCCGACACTATGCCTTCGCTCTTCATGAATCTGCATGCCTCAGCATATCGTGTAGTCAAACTCATACGGTGGCAATCAACAATCGCCCCATATCTTGATAACCAATCCATTCCAAGCACCACATCAAATTGATTCATGGGAAGGATTATCAAATCGCCTTTAATTTCTCGCCTCAATCGTGATCACACCCGACCTACATATGCTAGTCACCTCCATACATCCCAAAGGAGAGTTTATGGACATTGGGGTCTCTAAGTCATCGGGTTTCAAACCCAATATTTTCACAAAAGAAGTGGAAACAAAAGAGTCGTAAAAGATAGGTACCATACCCTCGACGATCGGGTTTCCAATGAGCTCCAGAACTTCCCCGCCATGGTATGCATCGCCCCGGTTGCATTCTATTTAATGAAGTACTAAAATATTTGCTATTGAACTGTATACTAGTTTGAACTTTTGGCCTATTTGCCCTAGCTCCCCACAATGGTGGCATTTGAAGCTATAGGGTCCACTCTTCCCACTAAAATAGGTCCTCCCCGAAGTTTTTCCCGAAGTTGCTTTTGGAGGAAGGCGATGTGCTCTTGCTCAATTTCATAAGAATTAAAGCTACCAAAATTTAAGACCTCTGGAGCAAAACGGGACACCCATTGAACTTAATATTGTTCCTGTCAGAGGGCCCATGAACTCCATGGCCTTTTCATCTCGATAACTTGAGGAAAGAATTGCTCATTAAAGAGCGCTAATTGTTCCCAAGTCATCCCTCTTCTTGCATTCGCCGGATATGCTTCCACCATGCACCGCAAGACCTTCAAACTTGAAAGTTGCAAACTCCACCCAATATTCATTCGGCACCCCATGGTATGAGTCAAACCAATACTCGGCTTCCTCGGGTCCACCTGCTAGTGAATACATTCGAGCTAAATCATTTTCATTTTGAGCTCTAGTAGCCATCCCTTGAAAGGCGGCGCATGGCTTCCAAATTCATTCGGCATCGCCCGATAGGATTTCTAGATTTCCGAAAAGAAATCTAGATTGTTTTAGTGGTTTCTGATGTCATTCATGTATGCATAATTCCAAACCCTAAGGTTCTAAACCAAGGGCTCGATTCTTGTCACGCCCAAAACCGGGGTTGGTGACGTGGAGGCTCGTTTAGAAATTTAAACCTGTTTAAAAGAGAGATTAGCAAAATTTTAATTTCATTCAAATCCAAAACATCCGGTATTTCCAAACGAGTCCCCCTTCGATACAAGAGAGATTTAATTTCAAGAACGGTGGTGGAATTTCCAACCAAACCAGTTTAAAACCACGTCACTGGTACCATATCAGGAATTCCCACAGGTGTTTAGCATACATGAATATAATATAAGTAAGTGTGACATCAACCACAATCTAGCAACATTTAAGTTTACAATCCAAATCTCTTATACATGCCTGAAAATAAAGATAGAGGGAATACAACTCTTTGCTTCCCGAAATCAAGTCCACGACACCGGTGAAAGCTATTTATTCCGCCCTACTCCCCGCGTCACCTGGAGGGGTTTAATACATTTATAAACAGGAAAAGGTGAGCGAAAGGCCCAGTAGGATATAATTTTATAAAGCATTTAAAATAAAGGCACTCACGGTCCGAAGATGTACACTCGGAACCGATCATCCCTTTTTTGAAAAAGGAAACACTCACATAGTAGAATATGTCTATATAATGAAAATGTACAACTCATCATACCACTAATCAAGAAGCGGTAAAATGTCTATCTCGTAAAAAGTGCAGAGCCATAGTTCCACTAAACAAGAAGCGGATCCGTGACGGGTTTTGGGACCTGCCCCAAGGATGCGATTCCCACATCCCGATCTCTCGAGGCCATCATGCATTTGTATCATTCCTTAAATGTTTCATTTTAAGAAATGATACGAAATCTCATTCCACAATCATTGGAAAACTTAATAGCATTATTCATGCTATTTCCTTTAAAATCATTTTCTCTTTAAACATGTTTTGTTCTAAAACATTTTCATAGGCCAAAATCATTTAAAATGAGGCTAACAATGATATGGACAAGAATATCCTACCTGTTGGATATCAAACCCAGGGCTAGTCTTGATTCTCCTAGCCTCCGCTTTCCTTAAGCCTTAATGATTGACTTCTCCACTAGCTTTATCACAAAAGCAATATCTTAGGAAGTATTTCTCATTCCTAAAACGAATTAAGGTCAATCATGTTTAATTGTTTCCTATTAGTGTGCCTTTACTCAAATCCAAGTTTCACAATGACTTTATAATTCCATTTAGGGTTCTTTAAAATTTAGAATCCAATCCATAGGTTTGGTTTTCCTATTTAATTTCAGTTTTAAAAACAAGTTTCTAGGAAATTTTCGCAAAGATGCCGGCATAAATAGGAAAAAATGCCAAACCCGCAATTCAAATCCAATTTCAATATATATCTCCGAATCCATCAAAATCGGTTTCTAATCAATTAAACAAGTCCAATAACCGAAAATCCCCAAATTTCATCTAATTTCAACAATAATTGTTCAAATCCAAACCCTAACTCAAATTTATTCAAATCTAACCAAAATCAAACTTTCTCAAAATAATTCAATTAGAGAGTGGGTTTCAAAGGGTTTTACCTCAATTTAGTTGATGAAGCTTTGTTTCTCCCGTTTCTCCCAATTTTTTTTTTTTTTTTTTTTTTTTTTTTGTGCTTCCGCCAAACCGCCGAGAGAGAGAGAGAGAAAAACCGGAGAGAAAGAGAGAGCAAGGAAGAGAGAGAGGAAGCCAAAGAGAGAGAGAGATCCCGAGGAAGGAGGTGGCAAGCGTGAAGAAAATGGAGAAAGAGAGAGGAGAGGTGGCGTAGAACCAGGGAAGAAAAGAAGAAAAAAAAAAAAAAAAAAGGAGAGAGGGGGGTGTTTAGAAAAGGAAAATGTATTAAATTTTAAGTGTATTTTCTAAAAAAATCTTTGGGGTGAAATTTTAATTACTAAAAATAACTTAAAGTCCCTTTATTAATTGTGAAAATCAAATTAGGCACACTAATAATCCACAGTTTAGCATAATTAAACATGTTTAATTCTAGAGGGCGTTACAATAACTGCTGGTCTCATCAAATTGATAGTTCAAGATATAAGATTTGACGTATGTAACATCTTTGCCTTTTTTGTGCAAATCTCATGTCTTAAACTACTAATTTTATAATGTTTATTAGCTACTGGACCTCATGTGTTATTGATTTTAAAGGTCAGGGTGCAATTAGTAAAAATTAAAAGTTTGAGATCCACTATAAAAAACGAATAGTTTGAATTGCAATTGTACAATTTACTCACATCACGTTAATTGAGTCAAAAAAATATCATGTTAGTTGAAATGGGCTTTAGCACCATACTTCCTAAACTTCTTGTTTTTGGCGAATTACTCTTTCAACTTTGAATTTGACATTAAGCCCTTAACCTTATCATATAATTGCATGTTCTCCCAAATTGATAATGATGTTTAGACAAAATATCGATGTGCAACTCGGACTATTGACAGTTCACTCCTAACTTTATTATGTGTTGGAAAAACATCCCCTAAGCTTTTAATTTTAACAACTAACTTTCTTCTTTTCCATCACCAAATTAAACATGTTATTCGATTTGAAAAATGTACATTGCAACAATAGGATAAATTTTAGAAGTTTATTTTCAAAATTAAAGTTTAGGAGGTAATTTGTTGAAGTACAAAATATTTAGGGAAAAAGTGAGTAAAGTCTAATTAATTAAATACTCATGGACGTCCACAGAAAAGTCCCATTTTGACGATGTCAGATTTGGACAAAAAATATGTGTTTTTCTGAATGGAAATGGAGCAACAGACAAGAAAATTCCTTTGTTTAGGCCTCCAAAGGGTTTTTTTTTTTTTTTTTTTTTTAAATTTCTGTTTTTGTAATAAGTTGACCTAGGAAATTCGGATTCCAGTTTTGATTGCATTTCCTTTTTGCTTGCATCTAATAATTTCTGATTTAGTTTTCACTTCATAATTTTCCTTTTTTGAAAAAATACGTATTTTTCAATATTTTAATTATAAAATAGGTTAGTTTCCTCTTTCTATTTTACCTATTTATATGGACACCTTCTTATAATGAAAACTAATTCAGTCGAATAAAATTTCAGAGTTTTTCTCAAATATTCTCTCTTCCCAAAATAATGAGTGGTAATTCTAGTTTTTTTCTCTTGATTTCCTTTTATACAAAAGTCTATGGTCTGGTCTTGATTTTGATTTTTGCAGATCATCAAGACGGTCCGGTCTGACCAAGCTAGTAATTTGGGACCGAACCAGACAGTACACAACCTTAATGAGAAGGACATGTCAATGAGAAGATCAGCTCGGTGGCCTATCAACAACACGCACGCTTAATCCTGACATTTAGAACAATATTAACATTGTTGTCTTTTCTCAGGTTTAATAGCTACAAATTAAAGAATAATACATAATCTGTGATTTCGTACATCTTTCCAAAATACTTGTGCTCATAGAAATGCTATATTGTGGCTGATATGAAAGCTCCGTGAAATCCATACGGAACTCTGCACGGCAACGTAAATTTGGCAACTGGCTCACTAGAAAACTTCTTTGTATTAATAACAAGTACCTGAAAATGTCCAATTATAATTAAAATAGAAATAGTAAATATCTTGATTAACCTGTAATATACATGCAGCACTAAAAGAGCAAAGGAAGTTAGATGTGGTAAAATTATACTTGGGATGTGTTGGTGTCTTCATTGTGAACAAAAGTGACAATCCAACCATCATCTTCTTCAACGCCTCCTTCTTGAGGAACAAAAGCAGCTCCAGTACAAAAGGTATTCTTCTCAAACATATGATATTCCACTTTTATCGCCTCTTTAGATTCACTTTTAGTCTAGTTCACAGTATTCATAAAGTGAAAAGAAATCATATAATATTGCATGAAAGAGAAGAAGAAAAAGTGATCAAAATAAATAATATTATGGAGGATATTTAGTACCGACGAATATCTTGTATCTAGTTGATCAAAATGTAGCTTTGCCAGGCCGCCAAATTTAAATATATTATCTACATTGTTGATCAAATGGCATTTAAATCAATACCTATAGCCTTACTATGCTTGAAAAGAAGAGAAAAGGGACAAACAATTGTTGATTTGTTTCCTTATATAAATCACCTGAAGTATAGCTCGACATATGATCAACAACTTGTGTGTAACCAAATTTGTTTCTAAGACCAGTAAAATTTGGATTGATTATTGGAAAATCCATAGAAAATTCTGCATCAGCAGCGAGATTCTTCTCCTTAATTACTTGTCCCGTTCGCATGTTTAATCGCCATTCGTAAGGACGATGATGCAGTAAATCATCTCCAGTAGAGATATCAGTTTTTTCCTTGCTAGCTATTTCTGAATCTATGACCGATTCAAGAGCTCTACAACCCCAGATCACAACCTGGTTTGTTATATATGTCAAGCACAAATGTTTGGATCATATTTTCAGCATTTTTTTTTTTGGGGTTAAAATTCGCCATAATCAACTAGTAATTAATAATTTTGATCCTTTGAAAGAAAATCAATTAGGAAAATAATTACTCTCAACACTAATCATGTTACAAGTGATTCATACCTCGTCATCGCCATCTTCAAAGCAATTAATCATGTGAAATGTGGCATTTGGTTCAACTTTAAACCATCTGATGGAATTTGCGTGACCATAGCGGGGCATAACACCTATCCTTGCGTACCCTTCCTTGTTGTACTTTATTAATCTAGACATATATACCAACAAAATGATTTTGAAAGGTACATTATAACTTGTATAAACGAGCCACTAAGTTAATGATGCAGACACAAAAATATAGAATTTTACAAGGATTAAAGTGCTCACGGGCCTCCGCAGACAAGCCTTATAATGTCTATTGTAACTGGAAAATCCATGAACACGTTGTACCTACAAGCCAATGGAACATACAAATATAGATGTTTTATGAGCTTTATTAATTTTCAACTAACTATTAAATATATTAACAAATTAATAAGTAATTAATACTATAATATTTCTTCAATTGCTACGTACTATCTGGTTATTTGGGTGTGGGGGTGGGGGGGGATGTGTGGGGGGGTTTTGTAGCTAGCTTTTACCTCTTTGTAACTCCAAAGTCATGGCAAAGTGTACACCGATCGAGTTTGAAATCTGCTCTGTGAACTATTTTGTTTCCATCAGCTGAAGAACTCATCGGATTTGACAAATTAATTGAAATGTCTTGAAAGAATAATATCATTAACTTTATTCATTGTGTGACAAATGTTGGTTCTCAAAATCATAGAGCTTGTAGTGAATAAATACCAGAAATTACTCCTATTTCAGTATAAGGTTTAATTGCATCCATCCCTATAATAACCAACTCTCCAGTGCTGGGAGCTTTCTGTAATATGTTAATTTATAAGAAAGAAAAGAAGCAAAACATTATAACTACAAAAAAAAAAAAAAAAAAAAAAAAAAAAAAAAAAAAACCTACGTAATTAAACATTAATATTGGTATCAAAGTGTGCTAGGGGAAAAATAACAATATTGTACCTTTGGATGGCTCGTAAAAGGTCTGTTCCAAGCTCGAGAGAGATTCCAATTGCCTAATGTTTTTAACGTAGAAATGTCGATCTCTTGAGGCATATGATTTTCTGCGATTGAATATAACTTCCCTGAATGCTCAAACACGCTGGTGTTGCTCATGTATTTGTTTACCTTGCCAAACCTCGCCTAATAAAAGATGCATTAAAAGAAAATTACTTCTATTTATGAACGTGTGGATCTTTTGTTGTCAAGTTTATATATATATATATATATATATATATATATATATATATATATAAGTGTGTGTAACGCACCAAATTCAGTAAATAAGCAAATAGAACAGCGGATGAATCGCCTCCAATAGTAGGAAGAAAAGAGGGTTTGTTTCTTCGTTTTTCTAACTTGAAAGTTTCGGTTTCAACGTATTTGTTGTTGTAGTGAACAATCCAATTGGAGTCATTTTTATTTTTGCTAAAATATAAAGCATGAAGCATTCCTTCTCCTTCCACCCAAATGTGTTTCGACTTCCCAAACATAGATTTTGTTGATTTTAGTCCTCCGAAAAGAGGATTTGGTCCTGCAACCACAACATCAGAATACCAATTATGTTAAAGCAAATACACTTACCATGAAAAAAAAAAAAAAAAATTACCATCGTCTTTCTTCTTTTAGTTTTAATTTATATGTCTTTTTCATGGTAGTTCCAAGCTGTTAATTATTAATCTCTCTCCATCTAGTGTACGTGTACGAATTTGCTTTATAATTGTACGTGTACATTTTCTTTTCTTTTCCTTATTGAGATATATATATATATATATATATATATATGAGACTGTCTCTGGTAGGTCATCCTATCAATGAGACCAGTTGTTTTACTGCTAAATTTGCTTAAAATCAAATAAGATTAAAAAAGTATGTAAAACAGAAAGTTTTTGATACAGATTTAACGGCTGAAAACGGCTAAAAAAATGAAACTACCGGTCGTTTTATTTTTTTGGTCTTACGGGAGAAACTCCCTATATAGTACAACAAACACACAATGAACAAAGTCATCAAGCGACAAACAATTATATCCGCATCTAATACATTGGTTTTAACTAAATTTCATACCATAATATTAAAAAATTTTGTCCTAAATCAACACCATTTTCTGCTTCAGTTTCGTCAATTAATATAGATCTGACTTACAATAATCAATATTTTAGGTGTAGACGTGCATTTAGAAATAAAAGAAACAACAATAGAAACTTGGAATATTGATACCAACAAAACTGACCATTTCGTATGTAAACACCTTGGGGAAATTTATCAGGAATGTCCCCTTCAATGCTGGTGATAACCGCAGGCCCTCCTAACTCATCAACCGGCACATAGTTGCTCTGCAAGTAAGTAATTTATGTACTTAAATTACTTTGATATTATAAAAAATTTTGAATTTGTTTGACATCAATAGAAAGCGTCAAAAACATTGTTGAGTGCTCGCACGTACCTGAGATGGGAGCAATGGTTGATCAACAAATTCAAAGACCGAATCAACAAAAGCGTCCAGCATTTTTGCCGAAGTGTTCTTCATGGTTTCGGAGATCGCTTCTATTCTAATATCTGGAACAGCTTGTTGCAGTGGTCCCAACAATGGCTGTTCATCAATTTTTTTTTTTTTTTTTTTTATCAAATATATATGTTAGAAATACAGAAGGGTTAATTAGTGCTACCCAGTCATACATTTACGCGTACGTATACGTAAACTTGTTATAATATTATAATGACAAAAGAAAAAATACACATGTGACCGTCCACCTTCTACCATTGACAGTGATTTAATGGTTAGGAAAGGAGTATCAGCGTCGAACCTTGACGGCCGAAGACAATGATGACTTGAAGCGCCCGTAGTTGTCGGGGATCGGCGGCCTCCCATGAATGGAACAACTGGTCATATTCATTTGAAAGGCCATAGATGAGGAAGCCATCTCCTCTCTATGATCTAGAACTCTCTCTTTCTTTGATCTTTGATTTTGTTATTTGGAGATGTAATTGCCAAGAAAATGAAATTAGGATTACTAGTACGTCACTAAGGCATAAACTACAGCTAGCATATTGAGTAATCTGCCATAACCTTGCATTTATATCCATTTATAGTATAAAACCTCCAAAGAGTTAAGCCCTGATCACTTTCAAAGAGTTTGTGGGGCCTACCACTACGACTGACAAAATTAGAAATTCGCACGAAGTTAGCAGGTTTAGGTTTACTATAAATGGGTTTGAGTCATAATCGGATTGATACGATTAATACGATTAATAAATTAGTTGAGTTAGGGTTAACTTCTTAACACGAAGTGACACGAATGGATACGATTAATTATATGTGTTATCTGCAGGCTAATGATATGTGATATGACATGAAAGTTTATATGACATATTAAACAAATAATGTGAATTTTAATATTTGTAGGTAAAATTCATTTATTTTTCTTAAAGGAAAAGATAAATTGACTAATAAACATTTTAAATCTCTCTTGACCATGTTAAATAAGTTATTATTATATTAGTTATTTATTAAATATAATAATTTAAATGGGCTATGCGGATTAACACAATTAACACAATTAATAAATGTATCTTGTTTGAGGTTGATATTTTTGACACGTTTAATAAATAAGTCATGTTTGAGTTGAAATTTTCTGACACGATTAATAATCGGGTTCACACAAATATGACTAACTAACACAAACTGCGACCCTTACCTATCGCCTACCGAATATGCATGCTAATAGCTATAGAGCACAAGTGCATAGGCAAATTAGAAAATAAAAATTGCACCACTAGTATGTAATGTTATTCGAAATGAGTGGCTGTTTATCACATCCGATATTCAAAATAAATTGGCTAGCGGGAATCAATCTAGACGCGAAATGGATGAAGCATTTGGTTATTTAATTTTATTCAAAAGAAATCTTTTCTGAGATTAGTTAATTGTGACGTGAGTCCCTAAAGCAAGATTATAGATCAAAAAATTTGAAGATTCTCCTTTTCAAAGTGGCATCTTTTCCTACTAAATACTGCCAAGTTGCTTGGAAGATGAGGGTGGAAATCTTTTTTTTTTAAAAAAAAAAAAAGATCTATTAGTATTTCTCTAATTTTTTTTTTTTTTCGAAAGAGACTGGTAATAGAGCAATAATCATAAGGTTTTTATCTTCTTAACCATATTTGCATTCCACTGAGGTTTACACATTCCATTCCATCAGCACTAGAATAGTAATATTCCTAATACATATTAGACAAAATGAGCTATCAACTCTTACTACTTTTTCTTTTTCTTTGGTATATACTTTCTTTTAAAAAAATTATGATATCTAAAAAAACAAATTATGACACAGAATTTTATAAGCTTATTGGAGGTAAGAGCCAGCTGAAACAGATTAAGGTAGGCATCCTTTTCTAGTTCATGCTTTTTTACAGGCATACCCATTAATCAGTATCTAAATCACATAATTAAGAAATAATCAGCCAATAAACAAAGGAGGAATATCTGCATATAATTTTTCGACATGAAGGGCCAACAGGGACCCCTTTGCATTACATTTATTAAGAATATATTTGGATATGATTTATTAAATCCAGAAAAATTGACACCAAAACAACAAAAAGAACTCCCCAATTGAAATCTCTCGAAGTTAACTTCGATAAACATTCTAAATCACAAAGCTTTAGATATCAGTTAGCTTGGGAGTTGTGGTTGCAAGATCCGTCTGAGGAAAGCATACATCTTCTAATACGGCGCATGCCCCTCGTTCTACGCAGTGAAATTAGTCATCTACTTAGAATAAGTTCAAACAATTAGAAAAGAAATAATTTTAATTTGATACCTTGTGTTACAGTGAAATTGTCTTTTAGTATTCACGTTTTTGATAATTTTAATTAGTCGGCTTTTGAAACAAGTTTTTAGGGACAAGAAAATTTTAATTTGGTATCTGTCCTTTTTTAGATTGGATACAAAATTTAGCTATTCATCCATTTGACCGTTTAAAAATATTGCATATATAAAAAAAAAAATCAAATTTTAATATTATGATATTCTGTTGAGGCATAAGTTACGTATATGTAAACTAATAAAATTTGAGCTTCAGAAATTTCAGAATCCATCTACAAAAATTTGCTTATATAATTAAGAAAAGATTGAGGGATATTAGTATCGAGAATGTAATGCAGCAACAACAACAATAAAAATAAGAATAACTGCAACCCTCAAACTTTAAAGTCACTTCTATTTTGCTCTAAATTTTAAACTAGTCCCATTTAAATCCTGTTATTAGAATTTATGTTAAAAATAAATGAAAAAAAAATCAAATAGTACGATGACTTGGCCTTTCTATTAGAATTTGTGTCAAAACTAATAAAATCCCATATGACCACAATATTCCTCACTTTTCTCGTCTGTTGTTAGAAATTCTAATAAAAAGTAGTTAATGAAAGTAATTCATAACTCCAGAGACTAAGGGATTGTTCGTTTGGAGTTTAACTCAAAAAAAGTTTGAACTTAAATTACAACTTTATTTAAGTTCATATTCTTTTGTAAAATTTGAATTTGAACTTGAGTTCCCCCCTTCAACTCAAGTTTCTAAACTCAAACTTTAATTAATGAATAATATTTTTTCTATTCTTAAAAATGTCACAACTTTTTTGTTTTAATTCCTATTGAGATGATTTTTTTTATGCATTTACAACGAAGACACGAATAAAATCTCACCCATATACCCTATTAAAATTTTTCATCACCATTGAGTTTTTATTAAAATACAATCCAAATACAAATTCAAGTTTTGATCCACCCAAACACAAACTCAAATAGATTCTCAATTCAAACCATAACTCAAAATATGTCCATCCAAACACATACTCAAATTAAAGTCTCAACTTAAACCGAATTGCCACACTTACTTACTGCCTACCGAATATGCATGCTAATAGCTATAGAGCACATGTGCTTAGGCAAATTAGAAAATAAAAATTGCACCACTAGTATGTAATGTTATTCGAAATGAGTGGCTGTTTGTTTATCACAAGAAAACTCAAAATATGACAAATTACATCCCATATTCAAAATAAATTGGCTAGCGGGAATCAATCTAGAAGCGAAATGGATGAAGCATTTGGTTATTTAATTTTATTCTTTTAAAAGAAAATCTTTCTGAGATTAGTTAAGTGTGACGTGAGTCCCTAAAGCAAGATTATAGATCAAAAGATTTGAAGATTCTCCTTTTCAAAGTGGCATCTTTTCCTACTAAATACTGCCAAGTTGCGTGGAAGATGAGGGTGGAGATCTGGTGGGTATGCTGAGCAGCTGAAGCATGAGAGAGAGAGGAGCAAATAATTGAAATATCCAGATCTAGTCAGAAAATATTGAGATTCTTTCTAGGCCACCCAAAACGTGACTATGAAAAGAGGGTTAATTAAACTTGGCTCAGTACCACTTATATGACGTCTAATTATTAGCACGTACCACTTCTTTGTGTAAATTTAAGCTCAATTAATCTTTAAAAAAAAAATGATCTATTAGTATTTCACTAAATTTTTTTTTTTTTTTTTTTTTTTTTTCAAAAGAGACTGGTAATAGAGCAATACTCATAAGGTTTTTATCTTCTTAACCATATTTGCATTCCACTGAGGTTTACACATTCCATTCCATCATCACTAGAATAGTAATCTTCCTAATACATATTAGACAAAATGAGCTATCAACTCTTACTACTTTTTCTTTTTCTTTGGTATATATTTTCTTTTTCAAAAATTATGATATCTAAAAAAACAAATTATGACACAGAATAAGCTTATTGGAGGTAGGAGCCAGCTGAAACAGATTAAGGCAGTCATCCTTTTTCTAGTTCATGCTTTTTACAGGCATACCCATTAATCAGCATCTAAATCACATAATTAAGAAATAATCAGCCAAAAGAGAAAGGAGGAGTATCTGCATATAATTTTTCGACATGAAGGGCCAACAGGGACCCCTTTGCATTACATTTATTAAGAATATATTTGGCAATGATTGGGCCTAAAATTGACAACAAAAAGAACTCCCCAATTGAAATCTCTTGAAGTTAACTTTGATAAACATTCTAAATCACAAAGCTTTAGATATCAGTCAGCTTGGGAGTTGTGGTTGCAAGATCCCTCTGAGGAAAGCACACATTTTCTAATACGCCGCACGCCCCCTTGTTCTACACAGTGAAATTAGTCGTCTACTTGAATAAGTTCAAACAATTAGAAAAGAGATAATTTTAATTTGGTACTTTATGTTACAGTGAAATCGTCTTTTAGTATTCATATTTTTGATAATTTTAATTAGTCGTCTATTTGAACAAGTTCAAACAATTAGAAAAGAGATAATTTTAATTTGGTACCTTGTGTTACGGTGAAATTGTCATTTAGTATTCATATTTTTGATAATTTTAAGCCGGTACATTTATAAAAAAAAAAATCAAATTTTAATTCTTTGAAACAGTTTTTTGGGACATGAAATGTTGAATCTGTCCTTTTTTCAAATTTGATACAAAAATTTCAGCTATCCATCTACGGCCTAAAAATATTGCATATATAATAAAGATTTCTTGATTGAGGGATATTATGATATTCTGTTGAGCTTCAGAGAATAAAATTGGGCAACGTTATCAAAAATAAGAATAACTGCAACCCTCAAACTTTAAAGTCACTTCTATTTTGCTCTGAATTTTAAACTAGTCCCATTTAAATCCGGCTATTAGAATTTTTGTTAAAAATAAATGAAAAAATGAAATAGTACGATGACTTGGCCTTTCTATTAGAATTTGTGTCAAAAACTAATAAAATCCCATATGACTACAATATTCCCCACTTTTCTCGACTGTTGTTAACAGAAAGTCTAATAAAAAGCAATTAATAAAAGTAATTCATAACTCCAGAGATCAAGGGTTGTTCGTTTTGGAGTTTAATTAAAAAAAAATTTAAACTCAAGTTATAATTTTATTTAAATTTATATTTTTTTGTAAAATTTGAGTTTGAACTTGAGTTTAGAGGCTAAAATATGAGTTCAAGGTCCCCCATTCAACTCAAGTTCTTAAACTCAAATTCAAGTTAATGAACAATATTTTTTCTATTCTTAAAAACGTCATAACTTTTTCGTTTTAATTCCGATTGAGATGATTTTTTTCTATGCATTTACAATGAAAACACAAATAAAACCATACCCATATACCCTATTAAAATTTTCCATCACTATTGAGTTTTTATTAAAATACTATCTAAATACAAATTTAAGTTTTGACCCACCTAAATCAAACCATAACTCAAAATGTGTCCATTTAAACACATACTTAAATTAGAGTCTCAACTCAAATACACTTTAACTTGGGTTTGTTTATTTAAATTCATTTTAATTAGATGTAATTTTATGTCTCAACTCAAATAAACTTTAATTGTATTAAAACTCAAATTCTAAACTCAAATCGATAAAATAAACGGGACCTTAAATTAAAATATGAACTCAAATTACCGTAACTTAAAAATGAAAACAAACAAGCTTTAGAGCCTAAGAGTTTTTTAAAGCGTGAGTTTTTTAACAGCAACAACAACAAGAAGGAAGAGTACCTGCCCTTGTACCCTGGGTAAAAGATGTGGTGACCCCATGTTTCATGGGTTCACCTCCCACCTGCAATGAGCCTGCTGGAAGGACTGAGGGAACAGAGTTTGGGAAGACGAAATATGATCAGAAAGCCTTCATTTTCTCCCATTGTGAAATAGAAACAAGGTAAAATCAAAGTTTTAGGATTAATTACCAAAATTTTCACCAATTATGATTCATGTAACACTTTATTCTTAATTTTTAAAATATAACATCGTTCTTTCTAAACTATGAAACATTAACAAAAACGAGGCTCATGTTAATAAAATGGACACATGTCACACACATGGTGATTGTTGTTAAATAATTTAATACATGATCCATCCATTACTCTTAATTTATATTTTTGGAAACATATTTTAATTTTCAGTTAATAGGTAAAAAAATAAACAAAAAAATAAAATTTATAAATTTTTAATTTCACTCTTCTCATTAGTTAAACATTAATATTTTTCTGATAAAATTGGAAATTAATAATTTTTTAAGTTTACAACATATTTTGAAAACAATTTTTTTTTTTTTTTTTTAGAATTTGAAAACATTTCAAATAAATCACATTCCAAAAGATTTTGAGATTCTAGTACAAAATAAATTTGAGATCCCAGATCTTCTGTAGATCAGAGAATCAGATCTTTTTTCCTTTGTAAAAAATAAAATAAAAAATAAAAAAAAAAACCCTCATATTATATACCCTCATATTGTACCATGAGCAAATTTCCGTTAATAATTCTAATGGAAGGTCATTTTTTTTTTTTTTAACATGAAGAAGGATGTTACGCTTTGAATATCGAAAAACAAAGTGTCACAGAAGTCATAATTTATGAGAAATTTTGTAATTAATCTAAGTTTTATATGTATAAAGAAACGAAGAAAAACAAAGTAAAGGTATTAGACAACATAATTCATTTGTGAACTATTGACCTGCTCCTCTAGCTTGGTGAGGTCTAGTATTACATGTTGGAGTTAAATTTCGTCCAACACTTATTTAACGTCCTTAGAAATTAGAAGAACACTCGAAAAACACAAAGTACCTTACAAAAAGTAACAGGAACAAAGTGAAGACAATCACAAGGTAATTACATTCATAAATGAGTGCGTATATTTTCCTTTTAAACTGAGAGAATTTATAGTACATTGGGAATTGAGAGTTTAATTTCTCTCATTAATATAATAAGGCTCTTCACCTTTTTTGGGTGGTACAAATAATTAATAAACAAATTAAATTTAGTCATTAAATGTCTTTAATCGTCGACCGTTACTTGACATTGACGCTTGATGATTTTTAATCTTCTAACTTTTTCTCCCTACGCTCGGGTAGTTATCCTAACGTTCGCAGGGATGGTTTTCCTAACGTACGCTCGAGTAGTTTCCCTAGCATACGCTCAAATCACCCGAAAACTTATTATATTTTATTAACTCCAAAAAAATCCTTCCAACATTACATATCCGCTTTCTGCCAAACCATAACATATTGCAACTCTGCAATCAAGTGTAAACACTCAGTCAGCAACCGAAAATTCAATACAAAAAAGGAAAAATTGAATGTTCATGGCTAAGAAATTGATTAAATCAGCATTTTTCACGTACTACATCAAGATTCAAGAAGAATGATCTGTCTGCACTTGTTAATATTGCAATATAATCATAGAAATTCTAAAACAAAACTTAATATTTATGACGTTCAAGATGTTGAGAAATAGACGCTAAATACTAAGAAAAATTACGCACAAATTGAACTAGAGAAATAAGTTAATTAGATGCTAATAAGGAAAAAGTTGTGTTTTATACCAAATGAATGACTGTTGAGGGAATTTTTCAAGATAGTTTAAGATCACGACATGTGTTATGAAATCAACCGGAGACAAAAGACTGAAGTCGGGAAGTGCGAAGGGATCAATGCTGACCTTGATCTAGGGAGCAAATGGATCTTGGTTGAGGAGAGACTGAGACCAAGAGCAAGACTGAGACCAAGATTGAAATCGAGATTGAGACCGAGGCTGCATCGAGACCGAAGTAGACTAAGATCAAGAGGAAAGGGGGAAAATGCTCATGTCGGGGAAGGAATCTTGATGCAGTGACACGCATCCTATACCCTTATCTAATTAATACAACTAATACGAACGCGACAAATGTGAAATGAATAATGACTTGAAAGTGACTTTTTCTAATTAGAAAGCTTTCAATGGCAATCTATAAAATAAATGTCTAGAAGAAACCCTAAAGGAAATGATTGACGAAATGTCATGATTAGGATGGTTTAGGAATATCCATCCGATTATGACAATTAACATATAAATAAAAAATGATGAAGGTTGAAGAGAGATCTTTTGGCCGAAAAACAGAAGAGACCCATTGAAACCCTTTTAAAACCTTCTCTAATCTGAGTTCCCTCTCTATCTTTCCTTCATTCATTTTAAGATCCTTTAAATACTTGTCTGACTTGAGTGTCGGATCTTTTGCAGGGTAACTCCCAGCGCCTCTTGGCTAAGGAGTGAACGAAAGATGACAGAAGAGAAGGCGGAGCATTCTCAGAAGTTGATGTTTGGACAACCACACAAACAATGACTAACAAACAGAACGAAAGAAATAACATTAAATGCTAAAAAACTACGAAAAGTTTATGCTATACACCAAATAGATGACTGGGATGTAACAAAACAGGCATCGCATTGCAAGAGAAAACCATGCACAAAGAAGTGGGCATATCTGTTGGAAAAATTCCAGAAATAAACATTTATTTAGATGCAAAAATACGACACTCACAAGGGAAAGGCGACAATTAGATGAAGACACCTGAGAAGCTTTTAAGTTGATGCCACGTGAGCACCGTTTTCAGATGTAAATAGATAGCCGACCGTTATGTTGTTTAGTTGAGCATTAGTGGGGATTAATAGCTCTTTTAGTCCCTAAATTTTTAATTTAAATATGTTTATTCTCTGAATTTTCATTTTTCAACCGTTTTGATATTTGATAGTAAAATTAGTGAACAATCTCTAAAATTTAGTCTAAATAATCACATCATTGTTGTATAATAACATAAAATTTTACGTTACTAGTTGCAATATGGACAAAATATTATAGTTTTAACAGCTTTTAATAGTATGGAAGAGAAAATTTTATATATGACGTAATTCTTTTGAAACTTTAAATTTCATAAATTATTCATCAATTTTACTGTCAGTGACTAAAATTATTAAAAATGAAAATTTAGAGCAAATATTTCTAAATTAAAAAATTCAGAAACTAAAATGTTAGTATGCTCAAAATTCAAGATTGACAGAGCTCATAACCTTTCAAACTTTACTCTTTTTTTTTTTGTTGAATCAAATTTTACTTAGCTTATAGACAAAAATATATGGTTTATTAAGATTTTGTACAAGTCTACTATTTATATAATTCTAAATTATTTTGAGTGTCATTGGTTCTTTTATTTCTTTTTATTAATTAAATGATAATTATTTATGTTTTTAACATTTTGAATGATATTTCTAATATTTTCCTCACCTAAACTTTGGATTAGAGAGATGGACATCGTACGGCCAACATAACCAAAATAAGATTCATGTGCCGAATAATATGTTAAAGGAATAAAGTTGGGTCATTCAAAGTTCCAATGTATTGACACAGGAAGAGCCACCCCAAGGGCCCAAGGCTCAAACAAAATGTGGTCCCACCCATCCACCATCCAAATCAGATTGTTACGTCAACGTTTGTTCGATGCTTGCCTGTCTCGTGCGTCGTGTTCAACCTCAATCAATAGCGCGTGCATTTCACTTTCAATGCACACTGCTTTGCCCTTTCCTATTTATGTTTTTGTGCTGTTAAAATTTCTTACGTACTCTTGCCCTTTCCTATTTATTTATTTATTTTTTATGCTGTTAAAAATTCTTACTATTATGAAATGAAAAAAAACCAGAAAATGAAAGAAGAGCATTGTGAAGCGTAATCTTTCATTAATTCAGAAGTGAACTGTACTTTGGGATATAGTTTTTTAAAATTTTTTCATATATGCTCCTCTTTATTAGAAACAATTTCAAATATATTCCCGTAAAATCTAATCTCAATTGTTTTTAAATTGTTCTTTTGATATTTTTTCTATTAAATCTTATACCTTTAGATGTCTCTAATTGAATTTTTTTTTTTTTTTTAATTTACTTGAAAGAAACATTTTTCATTTTCAATTGGTCCCTTCTAAAATATTTTTTCATATAATCATTCATTATAAATCAAAAATTTATAGCCTCCATTAAAAAAAATTTATAAATGATCCATTAAAAAATTTTTGTTCAAAATGTGTCCCTATTTTTAATTTACGTAGTATTTTTGAGGACCTTTTTCCTCTTAATTACTATTTTTGCATAAACATATTTTCTCTAATTTGTCCTTGTTGAACTTTTTTTCTTCAATTGAGTCCATCCGTACTTAAACATATATATATTTTTATATTTTTACGTCATTCTCAACTACTATTTTCTCATTCGTATTATATACCTCTTAAATAATTTATTTATTTAATTTACCTACTAAAATCTTTATTACTCAAATATGATCTACTTATGTATACAAATATAATATATGTCCAAAATTATATTTTGATTAAAATGTGCATTCCAATCCCTTTTATTTAAATATATTCTTTTTACTAAACTAAACTCTTAAGAGAGTAAAAAACTCAAACAAGAAAAAACTTAAAGTTCTTTAAAATTTTGAATTCACGTATCAAAAAGTTTAATAAATTGATCAATATACAAGTGCAAAATATGCTTCCAACTAGTTAATATTATGTCATAGCAAAAAAAAAAAAATAAAGAGTTGATTTTGTTAGCGTTTTTAATATTTATTATTTTTAGTTTGTATCCACTCTTGAAATAAAATCTTAGCTCCGCCACTGTGTACAGCTAACCTCCTAACTAAGCACTGAGCTAACTACAATCAATAACTTGATCTAACCACAGTTAGTCTTAACAAACCTAAATGCAAGTATCACTTTTTTTTTTTATCACTTTCTCTATCTATTATTTAAAACGTGAATTGTACTAATATAAAATATTATTATTTAAATAAAAAATAAGATAATAAAATTTACGTATAAAATAATAAATGTAAAAAAATAATAAAAAAAATGATGCAACCATTTTTTTTCAACTAACAATTTACAACTAGCTTAACTTCCGTAGCATTTACGTGCACATATTTTGTTTTTCCTTCTTTTGTTGAGCAAAAAAGCTTTTATGTATTGGAATGTCTTTTTATTTTTGTGCAAGGAAGCTTCACTAGAAGTGTCAAAGGCTTATCTTATAAATTAACCCATTGTTTTTTGTTTTATTTTCTCAAATAAAGAAACATTTTTCATAACCATCTTTTATTTTCTTTTTGAAAAAAAAAAAAAAAAAAAAAAAAAAAGATACCACAAGCTGATGGGCTGAGATAAGTATCAGGACCATGTCAATGTGTGGTGACGAAAAGCAAAGTTGATTTGATGGGCTAACTCTGATGGTAGTGCTGGCCCATCGACTCGACGTCACGGTGGTGTCTGATATGGGCTATGTGTAGAATAAGCATGGTTGTTGTAGCCGGTTAGCCGCTATTCTTTTTTTATTATGTACAAAATCTTCTGTGTATATACAAAGCTGAACATTAGAAAAATCAAAATTAGGTATTGAAAGAGTCTATAGTACATATAATCACATCAAAACGCCTTCGAGCTTTCAAATACTTGGTTAGTGTTATTTTTGTTTAGATTTTAGACACTTCGTGAATATTTAGTTCATGGATTTAAAAATATAATTTAGAATTATTTTCATTTTACGTGTATTTTTTGTGAGAGAAAATATTATAAAAAATCACGAATTATGATTCGAAACATGACACGAATTTCCTTTCTAAACACACACTTACTTTTATTCATGTGAGATTTAGGGCATCATAAATTAACGGTAAACCTAACCCCAACCTATATCAAAAGTTCATTCAATTGATTAATTCATGTATCAATGGTTTTGGTAGGAGAAAAAGAAAATCAAACAATACTATCTAAGCTTTTCCGAAATCACAAGTTTTAGTAGGAAAAAAGAGTACGATTTTGATAGATAATTAACTATGTTTCAAACATTTATATATTCATATAAAAAACGGAAAAAAATTAATATCACATTTTGTTTTCCATTTTGTTCGATTTAGCTAAAACCCACATAAATAAATGCAATTTGCATCGCTCTTTTTGTCTGTTTCATGTATGCACTTGGCGGGTCTTGCAGTGGCTTTGAAAGAAGTTTTATACTAAGTAATTTTATGGTGCATTTAGTTAAGTTTAGTAAATAGCTAGGAAAAGATTTCCCAACTTTTATTTTTAACCTCGATTATTAGATTCTTATTATGCTTGGACTGAACCTTCTCTATAAAGTTTTTTTGGGGTTTTTTTTTCCCTCAATTTGAAGAAATAATTTAAATATATTCACCTATTTTGACCGTGTTTGGAATTGATCTAATTTTTATTTTTCACATATTTTTGAAAAAAATAAAAATATTTTTAAAATGACGTTTGGCGTAATAAAGACAAAAAATATAAATAAAAATGATTTTTTAGTTTAGTGTAAAATAAAAAAAATAAAAAATGACTTTTAGTCATTTTTCATTTTTTGTTTTTATTTTCTGCTCTCTCGAGCATAAAGAAAAAAATATAAACATTAATAAATTTTTTATACTGAAAATAATCTCTTAATAAAATTACTAAACGTATTTTTAAAAATAATTTTTGTTTAAAATTAAAAATATTTTTATTTTTATTTTCATAAAAAAAAAAAATTATTTTAAAATTAATTTTAAAAGCACATACTGTTTTCTCTTTTTTTTTTTTTTTTTTTTCAGGATACTTTTTGTTTCCACGTCTAAAAATAAATAAAGTTTAATTTTTAAGGCCGTGATTCATTAATATTTGTTCTCCAGTGTTACATTTCTATAATAGGAAAATATCTGCCATTAATGATTATGACCCTTCTTTTTAACGCAAATAATGATAACGATTTTATTCTTGGACCCACCAGCAAAGCCTTCATGCAGAAACGACAAAAAGCACCATAATAATTGTTTTCAGACTACTAAATTAAAATGAGAGTCCAATAATTCATCCCTTTTATAAAAATTCAATGTGATTGATTTTTTTAAAAGCCGCCAAACTTTTGTTATTTTTTGACGAATAAGACTCCATCGCAAGCTGCCAAACTCGAGTTTCGATAGGTTGTTAAGGTGTTATTCTTTTATAAATGTAATTTGAGTATAGTTTTTGAGTTAAATTTAAATTATAATTTGAGTTAAAGTTAAAATTTGAATAAAGTTGAATAAAATTAAGTGAAATTAAAACTTAAAAAAACGTAAACTTAAATAAAATTAAAATTTAAGTTTTTTTTTTTTTTTAATTTTATGTGTAAAGTTGAATAAAGGAGTCTACACCGAAACAAACGAAGAAAAACCTTATAATTAATAATTATTTTTCTTTGAAAAATTATATACAACACCTTTTCCTTCATCGTATTAAATTGGTGCCTTAAAATTTAAATACTACTAAACTAATATTCCGTATTTTTTTAAAAAAAATGAAAACCTTTCGATGCTTATATCCGTTTTGTTGGGCATACAATATTCTCTGCATTTTCTTAAGTAAGAATTTTAAATTATATTTCTTAATACAAACAAAAAAAAAAGAAATAAATAACTTTTTTTTATAATGGTATAGGTTTTTTTTTTTTATTTATTTTATTTTTTTATTTTATAAAGAAACGTTAACTTTTTTTCCTTTTAATATGTTTTTAGAATATTTAAAGAACGAGGACATTTACGTCTAAAATTGTAATTCTCATATTAATTTAACATAACACATGATATCAAAATGTAATTCTTCATTCCCTAAAAAAAAATGTAATTCTTCATTGTAACTATTGTAAATGGTAAATCTTTATCTACTTATGTTTAGAGGCGTAGAGTTTAATCTTCTCACTCTATTTTTTTTTTAAAAGAAATTCTCTTATTTTTCCTATAATTTAAATTTTCCTTGAGATCATTTTTTTAAATAAGTGCAAAAATGACCTTTTTTTAAAGTATACTTTTAGTAAACTAAATAATTTTACATGGTTAAAAATTAACATATTTCCTTAATTTGACAAAAACTATATGTACATCTGTTTAGATTAGACTTTAGAAAAAGACAAACATAAATTTCAAGTGCCTCGAATCATGTAACCTAGTTTAATATCCCTATAAAATTTGAATCTCATTCATTTTATCCTATGAACTTTGTAAAATGGTTAAAAATACATTGTGAACTAATAAAATTTCCTAAATATCCTTTAGAATTAATGATTTTATATCAACTTATTCTTATTCTTTTAAAAAATTAAGGGCATTTGAAACAAAATCAATAATTCAAAGAGTATGTTGACTTAAAATTAATAATATAAAAGCGTATCTATAAAATTATAAGTAGTGTCACGTATTCATTTATTAGTAATATGAAGGAATAGGTAATTTGAACTAAGGTACGTAATTTAAGGAACAAAATGAATCATTTTCATAATTCATGATCATGGTTTCAGGCATTTATAAAATTAATCTAAAAGTCATTCATCACAAATTTCTCATTTTTTATTGAGTAAATATAGTTGGGAAATTTTTTTATAATAGCAAATGCTATTTTATTTTTTCTAAAAAAAAAAAAAATACTATTTTACTTTTATCAGAATTACTGTTTTATTTATTAGATCGTGATAGGTAAATATTAATGTGGGCACTTAAATATGTCAGATGATTAAAAAATTCTATCGTGAGATTGCCCTTTGCTTTGTCTTTTGGAAATAAAGGAAAAGTCAAACGTTCATGTGTAAGCAGCCAGCCAGCCCATTCCACGGCGTACACGTAAACTTTTCCACTCGCTCAAAACGCGCGTATAGAGTCAAATCGGCTTTATTCAGCAGTGGCGTTGTCGTAATATAGGGCAAAGATCGTGGTCCTTTTCCTTGGTCCCCCCCAGGACGTATAGTTTGTAGCTTTTAGCGCACTCCAAGCATTCAAGGAAACAGAAGAAGAAGAAGAAGAAGAACGTCGACGCTCTCTCTCATTCCAAGGTAAATTGTTTCTCTTTCTTTCTTCTCAGACACTGTTTGGTTGCCGAGAAAGTTCGGAGGAAAAGGGAGACGAAACGAGGAAGAAAGAAGATTCCTAGAGTTTTCTTTTGGAACTGTCTCCTTGAAGCTAAACTCTGTTCGTATAGTTTGTGATCAAGCCTAGAATCTTCTTTGCCACTTTATTTTTTCCTTTTCTTTCTTTTTTGGTTATATGGTGGAATGTAATAAAGATCGCTTCTTTGTTTGTTTAGTGAGAAAGGCATATTTGGTTATTTGAATGCTTGAAGATTCTGTTTTGATTGTTCATTTATTTCTTCTTTGATTTTCTCAAGATACAGGGCTTGCATGAGGAGTTACTCAATTGAATTTGGTAATTTCTTGATAGTTTTAGTAATTCAATTTCTTTTCAAAAGAAAATTTTAGCTTTTAGCAGATTTTTGAGGATCTTGAAAGGTGATTTGGCTTTAATTTCTTGTTGGAATTGGGATTCTTGGGCTTGATCATTTATTGGTGATGAGTAGGAATTACTTCTAATTGGTCAACAACTTTCTCATTAATGCATTATTGCATTTTCTTCTGTTCGTTAAAGATTAGGAATTTGGATGTTCTGCAGATTATACGGTTACATTTCTTATCTTTTTATATTATTATATTTTTATTTTTTTCCCTTTTTTTGCTGGAAAAGTCGCGTTTGATTTGCTTATATAAAGAAGAAAAGTATTCTCATTTCAGTTTCTTTGTAATGACCACAAAGATCAAACTCTTCATGCTAGATAAATATATTACATTTATGCCTCCTTTTCCTTAATTTCTTTCTCAATCTGAACCTAATTTTCATGACATAAAAATAAATCCACGTGCTTCCAAAGAAACCATTTTCTGTACTGAATGAGTTTAGCAAGTCACAACTTTCATTTTTTTAGATGGTTTGTCACTGTCGTTGATTTTCTCAATATTGGCCTGTGATTTTTTTTTTTTTTTTTTTTTTTTTTTTTTTTTTTTTTTTTTGTGTGAGTGGTTTGATTAGAAAATATGAAATGCTTTGGTAATCCTAAAATATGGTTCATTTGCTGACTGTGCTATGTAATTTGCAGGTATGTTATGGTGGTTGAAACTTGAGAGTCATCAAGAAATCGGAATTGGGTTTTCAAAATGGTTCAGAAACTTTCAAATTTATGTCAGTTAGAAACGAGGAGATTGATTTGGATTATAGGGCTGTTGTTTGCTCTGATCTTAGCGTTCCAGTACTTTGAACTCCCCTATGGTAGTTTTTCATCTTTGACTTCCACTGGAAAGGTTCCGGTACAAGGGAAAAGTAGTCAGAAAAATGGAGATTCACTTTCTAGTGCTTCAAACTTCACTGATAGGCATGTAATTAAGGAGCCACTTAACGATACAAGGACCTCTAGTAGTGCACCAGAAGGAAATGGGGATGAGGATAACTCTGGCGGTGAGGATTCTTCGTTGAGGAATTTGGTGAAGCAAAATAAAACTTTGGAGGCAGAAAATGTAGAAAACGTAGATGGACTTGCACAAGATGAGGAGGCAGAAGAACCTGATCAGAGCTTCAATGGACATATCCATGCCACAGGTAGTGATAATTCAACAAGCAAAATTGAGAAGGATGCTACTAATCTTACAACTTCTGATAAGGGTGAGAACTCGGATTCTGGTCCTCCATCACCCTCTCCTTCAACACCCTTGATTGATTCACCACCATCTACAGCAGAGACAGTTTCACATACAAATGTTAGCACTCCTGCTACATCTAGCAAGTCCGATCCCTTTTTAGTGGAGAAAGAAAAGACTACTTCTGAGAAAGAAAAAGAAGCTGAGGGAGTGCCAAGTGATCTCAGCCACACTGAAAAAACTCCTCCAGTGACTGCAGTTCCTAATACAAATACTCGGCCTCAGATGCCGGTGTTGGATTTATATACTTTGTCCGACATGAATAATTTATTGCTTCAGAGTCGTGCCTCATATTATTCAGTGGTATGTTGAAACTGCAGCATCATGTTTTGAGGAGACACTTTCATCAATATTTAAAATAACTCAACATGTTCTTATATTTTCTATTTTTACTTGTAGATACCGCGATGGTCTTCAGCAATAGACAAAGAATTGCGAGATGTAGCATCGCAGATTGAGAATGCACCTATTGTACAGAACGATCCAAATCTTTATGCCCCGCTTTATAGGAATATTTCCATATTCAGAAGGTATTTTAATGGGATGCATTACTTCTATTCAATGCTTTATAAGTATTGCTCTTTTTACATTACTCGTCACTAATGAAAGCACTAGAAAGCATTTTATTTAACGATTGGTTCTGCACAGTCCATACCATGATTTTGTAATTTTTCAAATGCTAAGAATTACATCATTATTGTAAAAGCTTTGTCCTGTTTCTAACATATCTAACTAATGCATTTTCCTTTTTCGGTCTACAGGAGCTATGAGTTAATGGAAAAGACTCTTCAAGTTTACATTTACAGGGAAGGAGAGAGACCTATTCTGCACACACCAATTCTTAGGGGATTATATGCTTCTGAAGGATGGTTTATGAAGCAGCTGGAAGCAAATAAAAAATTTGTTACCAAAAATTCCCGGAAAGCCCATTTGTTCTACTTGCCTTTTAGCTCTCGAATGTTAGAGGAAACCTTGTACGTACCCAATTCGCACAATCATAAGGCTCTTATAAGATATTTGGAGAACTACGTGGATATGATTGCGGGAAAATATCCATACTGGAACAGGACTGGAGGTGCAGATCATTTTCTTGTTGCTTGCCATGACTGGGTATGTTTGTTTAATTCCTTTTGATTTTTGTTTAACTATTCACTAGAGGGCGTTAGGACTTTCTGAAAATTCAAAGCAATTCTTTTTTTTTTTTTTTTGTATATCTTACATCTTTCACCTTGAAAATACTTCTTGTGTTTGTACTTTGAGCAACATTGTGTCACTGTTTCAATGTAGACAATACCTCGACTTCTAATTTATTTTTACTTCTATTATTCGACTTAAATATATATGAAAAAAAACTTGATATGTAATCCATTTTTAGATTTTGGATCATCCTAAAAATTTGGCATACGTTTCAAGTGCTAACGAAAACCCATTTCCTCAGGCCCCTGCAGAGACAAGGCATATTATGGCCACGTGCATTAGAGCCCTTTGCAATTCTGACGTCAAAGAAGGTTTTGTTTTTGGCAAAGATGTGTCGCTTCCCGAAACTTATATTCACTTGCCTAAGAATCCTCTCAGAGATCTTGGAGGCAAACCTCTTAGAAAGAGGTCAACGCTGGCATTCTTTGCTGGGAGTATGCACGGTTATCTCCGGCCTATTCTGCTACAGCACTGGGAAAATAAAGATCCGGACATGAAAATATTTGGCAGATTACCAAAGAGCAAGAACAACAGGAACTATGTCAATTTCATGAAGACCAGCAAGTACTGCATCTGTGCAAAAGGTTTTGAAGTCAACAGCCCGCGAGTGGTCGAGGCCATATTCTTTGAGTGTGTTCCTGTGATCATATCCGACAACTTCGTGCCTCCTTTTTTTGAAATTCTGAACTGGGAATCCTTTGCAGTCTTTGTATTAGAGAAGGATATTCCAAACTTGAAGAAAATACTCCTTTCCATACCGGAGAAGAGATATAGGCAGATGCAGATGAGGGTGAAAAAGGTACAAAAGCATTTCCTGTGGCATTCTAAGCCTGAGAAATATGACATTTTTCACATGATACTTCACTCTGTTTGGTACAGTAGACTTCACCAAATAAGACCCATATAACTGACAGAGGAATGTATATTGCATTCTTGGTTGGTTTGGAATGATACCCTTGTGGAGAACCTCTTAGGTGAATTAAGGGAAGGAGATTTGAAAATTTCAACACATGAATAGTTAGTTAAATTTTTTCATTGTATTGTACATATAAGGATTGTGAAGTGGTACAAAAGAGCTGTTTTGTTCTCTTCATTTGTTTAACAGCAGGATGCAGAATTAGATCCGTTTAGTTCGCTGATTCAAGTTTTTAATTCAAGTTAAGATGTGATGTTATGTGAGAGTTTTTTACTGTAACAAAAAAGTTAGATGTGACTGTTTCTGAGTGTTTTTTACTGTAACAAAACTCGAATTCTAAACTCGAATCGGCGAAGTGAACGAGGCCTTAATATGTTTGTATATCTTTTTTCAGGAAATAAATTCTAATTATTATTTTTTTAAAATTTAAATCTTTGTGTTTTTAGTATTTAGCTTATGGTGAATGCTCCTATAAATCTAAATTATCATAATTAAGTAGCCAAATGAAGAGAGAAAATCGAATTCTTAATTTGAATTATGACTTAGTTTGTGAGAGAAAAATAATGTAATAAAAAAATTAAATTTAAATTTTTATAAGAGAAAAAAATAAAAAATTCAAATACAAAGAAACAAAGAAGAAATTCTTTTCGGGTGGAAGAAATTAAAAAAAAAAAAATATTTTGCGGGGGTGGAAATTAATTTAATTTTGTCCGGACAAGATCTAATAAATCAAACCGACACAGACCCATGACTTCGCAATCCACATTAACTCGTAACTTACAGTTGCAACACGTGTCGAAGTTCGAAACCACCGTTAACATTAAAGTGAGTGAAAATATCAGTTAACTATAGCCTTCCTAGCCTGAGGTCGCCACATCATAAGAAACGTAGGCTCTCAATTCTGACCGTTGGATATGACGTTGTCCGCATCTTACTTTCCAAATGACAAATTTAGCCCAGACTGATTAATCTCTCTCGAAATTCCAAGGGTACAACAATCATTTCATTGGCTTTCGGTTGTTGAAACTTTTTTTTTTTTTTTTGGCAAATCTTCGGTTGTTGAAACTTAAAGCTCTTCTTCAGCTGTTAGAAGAAGACAGAAAACCCAGAATTTAACAAGCGGAATCCGACAACTTTTAATTTTTAATTAAGTTATTTTATTTTTACAATTTTCTTTTGAATAATCCTTTTCCCAAATTATTACCGGAGTTCTTGTCTTTACACAAAAAATAAAAGTGGATTGATTCACTTTTTTATACAGAAAAATAAAATTGGATTCTGTAAAGATTGAAGAAATTATCGCAAGATCAATAGCGAAAAGGAAAAATTTGCAGAGATTTACATGGCGACGGAGACGAAAACTGCTGTTGTGAAGCTCAAGCCAAGCAACCTATCTGGTTCTTCGAAGGGAAAGCTTGATTCTTCCGCAGTTAAGAAGAAAATCGAGAGCTCCGGCAAGCAGATTACTGATTCTTCGAGGCCGAAAATCGTATCGACCATCGTAAAATCCGAGGTAAAGTTGATCTGTGGCTGATTCGATTCAGCTTGTTTGTATTCGTTTGATCGTGAATTGAGCGAATCGAATTATGAATTGCTTTAATTTGTCAATTCGATGATTTGGGGTTTTAGGGTTCATGGATTTGGTTCCGATTAAGATTTCGTGCCTTGTTTTATTGAATATTTATTATGTCGTCTGATTCTAAGAAAGATTGCTGAAAATGTGAAGGTGAAATCGAAAACGACATCAGTATCATCAAAAGCGGCAACAACAACAACAACAAAAACTAGTACTACTAAAGTGAGACAGAAGAAAGTTTACACTTTGCCAGGCCAGAAATATGATCCTCCTGAAGAGGTTTTGATTCCGGGACCAAATTCTCATCTTTCTTAAGTAGAATGAGTTGTGTGATAAAGTGTAATTAAATTCTTGTGCTTTTGATTTGTTGTTTCCTTTTTACAGAGAGAACCGCTGAGGATCTTCTATGAGTCATTGTCAAAACAAATACCAACCAGTGAAATGGCTGAATTTTGGTTAGTACCATTATTTATGTTCTTAAGGATTCACTAACATTCCTTAATCTAATTGGTTTATACTATACGAGCTTCCGAGAACTTTCCATCTGCAAAAAGAGAGCTTCCGATCTTCCTTAATCTAATTGTTTCGTTTATTAGATTGTAAAATTTGGCACTTGACAAAGGAACTAAATTTAATATCTGGTTTTGTTCCTTGCTTTTACTTTTTAATCAGTGATAGTATAGTTTCCATTGCTCGCAGGGGAAAGCAAGTGATTATCATTAGAGTATGATGAGGAGATTTCACGGGTTACTAAATTATTAGATTTCCCTTATCGAAGCTTAGGTAAGTTTGTAACACGATTAGGACAAGATCATCTTTTGATGTGGATGCTTGGTGCTAGGCTGTATTCTAATTAATTACTTGCCTGTTTGCTATTTTGGTCATGAGGTTGCAAAGTATTTGTTTGGATCTTCTGAGGAAACTAGTCATCATCTTAATGAGCAAATGAAACTGAGTGTACTTTGCTTCCCTTGCCTATGCTCATATTTTGTATGGATCCTTCTTAGTATAGTCTCTGCTATTCTTGAAGACAAGGGTTGATTCAGATTATCATTTTTTATGACTATTCTGGATAAATCATAGTTAGAGTGGCAAGCAACCTAAGCTATAGGAAGACTTTAAAATCAAGTCACTTTGACATTCAGCAAACTTCATCTACCTGGGCAGGCAATTTTAGGAACGAGTTACACCTGTTCATACTTATAATCTAGAGAAATCACGACACTTATCTTACAAAAGGTGTTTCGAATCGGTACTCGATGAACATGAGTTATCCTTTTCCTAAAATTCTTGGCCTCTTTAAGTTTTTAGAAATTAATGAGCTCACCATTTTGCTGTTGCATTCCCAAGTTCAGAGTGCTCTTGAGTGCATTAACGAGATAGCTTCTACTGAAAAGGTGGACTTTACTCGACTATTCTTTTGTAATCAGATATCTTTGCGCAATTACTTCCTCTTTCATATTGATCTATTTGAGAAGCTCATTTATTGGTATTTTTGTAACTTTTTGATTCGCACTTTACGACTTACTATTGTGTGACGTAACCTTAGTTTCTCTCATATCTTTTAAGAAGGAATTAGTTTCTCTCATATCTTTTAAGAAGGAAATGTTGCAGCTGATAAGTTGGCTAGGATTTGTTTAAGGTTTTCAGGACACGTTTGGTGGGGTTCTGCTCCCATTGGAATTGTGTGGGACACTCAGCAAGATGACATGATTAGCAACATATAGATTCAAGGATTTGTTTTTCCTTCTCTCTCTCTCTCTCTCTCTCTCTCTTTTCTCCTGCTCTCTCTCTCTCCTCCCCTAGACTATAGTTTTGTCTCGTGTGTATAACTTGCTTTTGTTTTTTCCTATTAGTTGTGTACAGCCCACTTTGCAGGGTTCAATGTCCACTGTCTAGATCTAGATGTAAATGTTTTTCTTTTTTAAGAAAATTTTGCTATCTATGGAGGTTTGAAGTAAAAGAAAAAACAAAGAGGATCTGTTCCCATCTGGTCTTACTTGATAAATGATTGATCAGATGCAGTTTTCAGCCTTCAAAGTATCTCAATTGAAGTGCTCGAGTACTTTCGAGTTTGACTTGAAAAAACTTTTTCTCTGGTATCTTCTGTACCCTCACATTCAGTATTTCATATTAAATTGACAAGCCCTTAGAATTGGACGTAAATTCTAGACATTACAATTCATTTTCCTTAGTGAGACTGTGTTCCAACCCTTAGGTAGAACTCATCCCCAAAAGCTAGCTTGTAGGGAGAGGGTGCCCAAGTGGTTATAAAACCCACATGCTAAGCCCATACTTTAGCAATGTGAGACTCAAACAGGATCCTAACATACCACCACGCTTCCGACACCGACGTCCACGACGGCCTACTCTGGCCTTTCTAGGTTGCCCCTTCCGCAACGTGAGCTCGAGGTGGGGCATGCTCTGATACCAATTGTTACAACCCTTGGGTAGAACTCATCCTCAAAAGCTAGCTTGTAGAGAGATAGTGCCTAAGTGGTTATAAACCCACATGCTAAGCCCATATGTTAGGATTCTAGTTGAGTCCCACATTGCTAAAGTATGGACTTAGCATGTGGGTTTAGAGCCACCTGGGCACCCTCTCCCTACAAGCTAGTTTTTGAGGGATGAGTTCTACCTAAGGGTTGTAACAATTAGTATTAGAGCATGCCCCACCTCGGGCCCACATTGCGGAATGGGCGACTTGGGAAGGGGCAACCTGGAAAGGCTAGAGTGGGCCGCCGTGGACGTCGGTGTTAGAAGCGTAGTGGTATGTTAGGATCCTAGTTGAGTCCCACATTGTTAAAGTATGGCATTAGCATGCGGGTTTATAACTACTTGAGCACCCTCTCTCTACAAGCTAGCTTTTAGGGATTAGTTTTACCTAACGATTGTAACATGCTGTTGGATAAGTATAGCAATGAAGCGTATGGATGCCCCTTAGACAAATGAGTGAACTTTTCTTGCACTCACAGTATTTCCAGTGTGAGGCAACTTAACTTAATTTTGTATGTTTTTTCAAGTATTTCAATTTTTTTTTTTTTTTTTTTTAATGCTAAACCATAACTCCTAGTTGCTGGAGCGTAAACTATTTGTAACCTTCAAACGTATTCGACCATGAATTATCTTGCTCTGGAAGAATTTACCAAACCGATGTAACTTAAAGGCCTGCACTTCACTTCTTTTTTTTTTTTTTTTTTTTTTTTTTTTTTTTTTTTTTTTTCAGGCACTTTTGTTGGGTTATGTTGTAGAGCCTGATGCTCACCCCTTATTTGAGCTTATCGTGTGTCCGACCCAGCTTACCTGAATTACCGTTTTGTCACATTATTTTGGTTCAGTTCTTATGTTGCTTCTCTTATGGTGGTGAATGCTTCATTAGTAGGTCCACACAATGTCTTCACATGAGAGTTGTGATGCAAAATACTTCATACTTCTTCCGCTATGTAATTGTTGTTTTAACTTCTTTCCAAATTCCTTCCTTCAAGCTGAAATAGTATCGTGTTATTGATTTAGAAAACCGAGATAATGGTACACTGTTGATATACGTACCATCATTTAGATATTTGATCCGGAAGAGTTGAATACAATTCATAGCCATTTGTTTATGAACATCAACATTCAAAAAGCCTTCCCTTCGTTTTACATATCCGATTATGCTACTGCTACTTATAGATTAGTTCATCCCACTATGGAAATAATGTCATGCAGATTCTGTACATGACACATTTTACAGTGTCCTGTTTAGTTTATGCAAATTGTTGTCCTGTGAAATAAGAAAAAATGATTAAACATTCTTACAATTTGCAGGATGATGGAACATGGTTTGTTGTCCCCTGAAAAAGCCAAAAAGGCATATGAGAGGAAGCAGAGAAAGCAGAAGCAACTTCGGACAGGAACTCCGATTAAACCTTTGAAACCACCAAGCAAACCCGAGAGTTCGCAGAAGCAGCTGCAGGCCTCAAAGAACGGCGATGTAAAAGTGAAGAGGAGAATTGTGAACGATAGTGACGATGATTTCATTTTAAGTCCCAAGAGAAGGAAAGCTTAAGCGACGTAGCCACTCATTAATCCCACCGTGGTGTATTTCTAGAAATCGCGTTTGGTGCGAACATTTAGATTATTAAATTGCAGAAGAAAGGTAGACATTCTTTGTTTCGCCCAACATATTACAGAAATAAGTGAGAATAAATAGTCACTTTTTTCTTCTACTTCATGAAGTTCGAAACTCAAAAGTTTTCCCCCATGCCCAAATATTCAGGGGGTTGATAGATGGAGTTATTGCTTGCTAACTTTTCCTGGCGTGCATTTTGTGTTAGAATATTTGTATGGACTAGCTTAATCACCGGACTCATATATATTAATATCAAATAATTTATATTGGAGCATGTTATGATAAAGTCATATTATTATGCATGGTATTATTTTGAGCCATAATGAGAAGAGACTTATTTTATTTATAGTGTGTGGCCTATGGGTTCACCTTGCTCAAAATGTTTCAGTCAGTCCATTGTACTGAATAACTCTTTTGTTAGGGCTTGGCCCAATAGGTTTAGGGTAACTTTTAATGTCCTAGAGAAAGAGAGAAATAAGTTAAGACTTGAGATGAATTAAAATTAATAAGTTAATAATTTATATAAGTTAATAAATAGGTTAAATGACTGTTTTTCTTTATAACTTGTCTGCTTATGAACCATAACTTAACAAGTTATTGTCCATAATTCACGATTTTTGTTCATAACTTGTCTGATTATGAACCATTACTTGACAAGTTTATCCGTAATTTATCTGGTTATAAACCATAACTTAATAAGTTATGACCTATTAATTTCTATAACTAAAAATTGGCATATATACTTTCTTAAGCTTTTCATTTGGCCTATTTTATGCTATTTCTAATAAATAAATCATCTTTCTGACAGAAAATTCTTCTATCTCATATATTGTGTGTGTGCATATAGAGAGGAGAGACAAGGGTGTGCAGGAGAAAGCCAAAACTGCAACAATTGAACCGTCGGGTTGGTGCCACATTACCACCAACACAGGCAGTCTGAAAAATCGAACCGAACTGAACTGAGTTCTATTTCAACCAAACTCCGAATTTGATTTGTATGGTCCGTTCCTCCTGATTTTGAATAAGTTCCAACATGCTTCTTTAATTTGTTACTTTTATGAACCACAAATAGCGTCGTGACTACAAAATTGAGGAAATTTTCGCAAATAGACAAAAATGGAGACCAATAATTGGGAACCAATTAAAGTTGTAATCTCATAATCTCATAAGCATTAACTCAGCCAAGAATAGATAAAAGAGAGCTTAAAACGGAAATAAATTAAAAGAAAAAAAAATGCACAAGAAGAAATGCAAGTAAATTTGAAGGAACATGAGTCCAAGGATGACAGTTACAGTTGGAAATAGGAAGGGTGTGTTTTGAGGAAATTTCTGACTTCTTTTAGAATATTAGTCGGAAATAACAGGTGTCATGCAAATGGGGTCGTCTATAAACATTTGTTGCTCAATTGCTATTTGACCCATTGTTATTTATTTATTTGAAAATAGTTGTAGAAATAAATATTTTCTTCCCCACTAAATATCAAACAAGGTCACTTTGTTATGCCGGTTTGGATCAAAAACACCTTGAAAGGCATGCTGTTGTTTACTTCCAACGGGAACACACGCATTAATTTCTTAACTTTATGGATCAAGAGAAAGAAAACTGGCAACATAGACCAAACTGAGATCAAACCAATACACTTTCAAATATCACTAAAAGGGAGAAAAGAAAGTTAACGGACTAGATCAAAATTAGATCTAGGTTTTGATCTCCAATCTCGCCAAGCCAAATCAAACCCAGACTTGAAAGTTGAAACTCATTATATAGGTCATCTGGGTTGCACACTTCACTAATATTCAGACTTGAAATTCATGAATACTTCACTCATCAAGCCTTGTGGGGGGATTGTTGAGAAAGTGAGGCTGCTTTTTGAGATTTATATCATCTGAAATCGACAAGGCAAGCCTTTGAGCTTCAGATGGCGGCGGAGGAGCGCGAAGAAGAACGCGCCACCGGTTCACGCTGCCGTCGATATGATGGCTTCTTAGAATGGGATGGGCGGGCATGGCTCTGTGCTGATTTGGTGGTTCATTAATAATATAAGTGGATGTTTGTTTTATGTATTCGTCCTTAGTTCTGAATCATGATTTATAATTTTCTATAGTGTTTTTTTCTTATAAAAAATTTAAATTTAAAAAATCAAAAGCATATGAATATTCTTAAATGAAAGTGCATTCACGTTGTAACAGAAAAATTGAATTTAAATTTTTACAAGAAAAAATACTGTAACAAACACTAGAATTGTAATTCGACTAGCGAAATAAATAGTCTTAAAATCAATCATTAAACAAAATTTTAAGATTTTTTTATTTATCTTTTATAAATAAAAATCTTGTTTAAAAATGAAAATGTTAAATTTAAATTAATGGGTTTAAATTAAAATGAAAATTTTATTTTAACCAAGACAAGATGACAAAAATAACCCCAATTTATGCACCAAAATTAATCATGTCTCAATTTCTGTCTAATATTCTAATGGTAGGAGAACTTTTATTAATGTTTTATTTTTTAGGGCGGCATGGATATTATGTTTTATAGATTTAGAGAGGAGAGGAGAGAAAGAGTAATAATTTGTTCACAACTCTTTTTAGGACATAAAATCTCTCCATATCATTCCCTTTTAGTGTAAAAATATGTTAAAAAGGAAAAACATAAAATTGGAAGAAAAAACATAAATGCTAAAAATAAACGTCATTTTTCTTGCCTCCCTCTTACGTTCTCTTTTTATTTTTTATTTTTGCTTATGATTTTTTATTTTTAGTCTTTGATTATAATTTTAAGTAGAGAGGGAGAAAATAATATTTTGTATCCCAAAAAAGATCTTAAAATACCCGATAAAATTTTGTTTTTAGCCATAGGGTAATGAGATTATTAAAACACAAAGGTATCAATATGGTAAATACAAAAATTATAGGGTTCAACTTCATATTTGTTATGAAACTTGTTATGGTTTCATGTTATTTAAAACTTAAAAAGGAAAAAAAAAAAAAAGTTGATAAATAGTCCCACATTGAAAAAAAGAGAAAAACTTATCACTCAACCACACTCTATATATGAAATTAGTAGTTGATCTACGTTTCACATGGCGCCTGATTCCGTGTGCAGTTTCATTGGACATCGTGATGGAGGACATAGCTTATGTTCATTGACTTTGATCATGCCACTACGCATTTGATTACGCATTTGATTAGCACATTGCACAATGATCTGAACAGTAGGACATGGCGATCTGATCATAGATCTTATGTTGTATCTTGATCATGAGCGAATTTGTTGATGTTGCACCGAGTTATGGAATGTGCCAAATATTGAGATCCGGGAAGAAGTTAGAATAGGAAAAAAAAAAAAGCGAGAACTACTTAAATAGAGGAATCGATTGTTTCTTTTTATGTTCACATTATACTAAGGGTAAAATGCACTCTTTTGAATGACCATTTCAACTGAATTGTGAGGATATTGAAAAAAAAAAGTATTTATTTTTAATGTTTATGTTATGTTAGATGCTATTAGTGAAAGTGGGGAAGATATTCTCAAATTTTTGTGTTTTTAGACTTGATCTACTTATAGTATATATTTTAAATGAGAAATTTGGTTCATATCATGCTCTATTCTTTCATTTGTTAAATCAGATTATATATTTCTTATCTTTTTCCTAAATCTAACTCTTTATTTTGATGGACAGATATGCCAACTCAATCAATAGATGAAGTCATGTGCAATGATTTATTAAATTATTTCTGAATACGAATTAGATCTCTAGCTAGCTTATCTTTTAAATGAGAAAATCTGTTCATGAAAGTTCATCAGTTTTTTACTTTTATTTCCACAGCCATATAGTACCAGAAAAACAAAAATTCAACACAATAAAAATGAAAAAAAAAAATTTCTTCTTCAGAAAATAAATAGTCTCCTAATTTCCTCTTTTTTTTTTTTTTTAGTTTTTTGTGACATCAACTGTTCATCGACTAATTGATAGCATGCTTAATAACGTAATACTTTTTTTTTTCCTTAATAAACAATGCCTTCATAATAATAATAAAAAAAAGAGGCGCCTTAGAAAAATGCTTCAGAAAGAACGCATCATGGGCAGTTGTAAATATGTAAATTCTTACATGAGAGTCATTTATATTCAAATAATTACGAACCGCCGGCATTTTGCTTGCAAAGAAGTCCATCACAGATTTAACCAAATATTAATGGAAGGTTTTTTAAAATTGGCTCTTCTTTTTTTTTTTTTTTTCCCTTCATGAACGCGTTTTTTGGTCTTTCCTTTACTTAGTTTTATGCGTTTAAAACTAAGAATCTAGATATATATACTCAAAGATATGCATGTCTTCCAAAGCTTTAACCCTTAATATCGCTCAAGTGATTGGCCTTGTAAATTATTTCATCTTAGGAATATGTCGCAGAAGATTGAGACGTTAGAAGAAACTTGTCCCTTGGACCCCCAGTAATGGAGACGGCGATTCTCTTAAAAATACGTACATGACGGCCAACTGGACGTTGAAGAACTGGCAATTAATACAACCAGGCTTAGCGGCTTTGGTCACACCCTTCCATATCAGAAATAAATGTTATTTCTTGGGCTGCACACGATTGAAAACAACCAAAAAAATGTGGTACTTTATAGCGTGGATAAAGATGTAATTTATTGTGTGGTACTCTGTATATATGTACTTCAATATATGTACATATTTTATTTCACTAGAATCACTAAACTACATTTAGGGCGGGATTGTGCGGTTGAATCTTTAGGGTTTGAAGCAAAAGTTTTGAACTTATTGTATGGTTTTTACTCTGGCTCTACTGATGTTTTTAAGTATAAGATTTAAACAAAAAATAAAACATCACATGTAGGGATAAAGTTTGAGTTGGCATTTTGGTTAGTGTGAGAATTGTGAGTAAACTAGAAATAGAGTCATGGTTTTAGTGGGAGAATTGTGTGTAAACTAGAAATAGAATCATGGTTTTAAATTAGAAATATTGTAGCAAATATGTCAAACCCATTTAAAATGGTTCTAAACCCACAATCTAGTTTCTATAAAAAATGAACCAAAAGATATTAGTTCAAACTAATTATTTCATTGATTCAAAACACGATGAAACCACGAAATGAACGGATCCTTATATTCAAATTCAGGTATTTAAAAATTGAGCTGGAATTTTCATTGGTCATAGCACTAAAGTTTTCTCAGCTCTGTAGAGATATATTGTAGATGATAGATGGGCTTACTGCATATTTTCACATGGATTGCATGTGAATGGAAGATACAGTGTTGCTCTTACAAGATATATAACAGGTTCAGTAGTACTTTTTCTGTGATGATCAATCATCAAAGATAAGAAACATGTACTGATTTTGTTATTCATGATCAGGTCTAGAGGTAAAAGTTTAGACCGCCTGACCTGGCTTAGGCCAGATGGCGGGCCCGTTGACCCAAAGAAAAATTTCGAGCCTGTCCGATCATAAAAGAGAAAGGGTCGGCCCAGCCCACCTGAAACTTAAAAATTTTAGGTCCGATTCGGTCCGGCCCATAATTTTATAAGATATATAAAAAAAAAAAGTTAAAACAATGATGTTTGAGTCAGGCCGGCCCAGTCCTAAAAGAAAGGAGGTCGGCCTTATTTGGCCCTAAGTCTAAAAAATTTAAGGCCGGGTCCTGACCAACAATAACGAGCCTCAAACCGACTCGTTTAATCTCATCTAAACTTACAACTCTATAATCATGTCCCATTTACGTACTGTCTTAGCCCCTTAGGCAGTGTATTGAATTAATTATATGTGGACACAATTTATATCGGACACAATTTATATCGCCATGTATGGGCAGTACAAGTGGTGCATGCAAGCAAGGTGAAGGTTAATGTTTGCCCATATATATAAATGTAAATATATACATATTTTTGCATATGTATATGTTTAAATACATATTGTAGCATAGCTGCCAGGCACTCTGGGTTCAGTCCCATCATCATACCAAAATTTTATAACAAAATCCAAGCAAGAGAGCATGTACCAGTAATAATTAATATAGATGCATGTGGTTGTAACTACTCTCATATATAAATATAAAAATATATATATATATATATATAATTACACACATACATTTGATAGCTTAAATGCAGAATGTGGGTATTGGTAGAATTTAAGACGGGCTTTGAACTGCATTGATACCGTATACATGACTTCAGGTGAAAAGATCAAAGTACATGATGGGATGCTAAAAAAATATCTTAGAATTATTTCTGTAGAAAGTTCCAAGACCCTGCTAAAAAAATGTATCAGACACACATATTATATATATATATATATATATATATATATTATATCATATGTGTCTATTTATATCTTTGATAAAATATAAACTATGTATACGTATCTTAGCTTGACATATCTTGACCCTCTAAGAATTCTGGAGGACTTTGACATGGTGATAGTTGGTTGGTTGGCAAGCCAGCGAGAATGTGATATGCTTGAGGTTCCTCTGCTACTTCATTATATAATTAAAGCCAACAAAAGGTCATATGTACTAGACAATAGTAATTGGTATACGTATATCTTCTTCATAGTAATTTAAATACGTATCTTTTTCTACCAAAAAAAGGTATATATATAGTATATCATTTATACATTCACTAGTTTTTCTTTTCCTCCTTTTCTGAAACAGCTTGTATTTATTTTATATAGTTGTCGAAGACGATATGTTTATTCAAATAAAATTTATGATAGCCCATGCAATATCCGTCAATAAATTGTATAGAGATGGAAGCAATATGGTGGTACTACCCAAATCTAGTAATAACTTCTCTCTTACTTTTTACTTTGATATTTAACTGAAAAACTGAGATTCATATAGAAATAAATTGCCCCAGAAGTACTATTACCAAACTTAGCAAATTAATTGCATATTCATAAATATTGACCACATTTAAAAGTTACAGCAGCCCTGTGAATTGGTCAGTCTGTTATGTATGAGTTGGATAATTCACAAAGCCTATTTATTATCTGTCTGAATCTGTGGCAAACATTGTCTGATCATTATGGATAGCAGGTGGGAGTGTTGTGTGATGTGTCAAATTTGTTGAATGCCCAAAAGGAATCAAATTTGTTGAACAGTAAATAGAATTCTCAAAGTAGGTGTTTGAACAGTAAATAGTTGTACTTAAGCTAGCACATAAGAAATATCAGAGACAATAGTACGAACAGGACAATTACTAAATAAAGGGCCGGTCATTTTCTTAGTAGTGCCTTGTTCTTTCACCGCGTCTCATTGATTACTTCTCAGTCCTCTCCCAAAGAAATTTTCAGTACCTATTAATTGTTTATTCAGAGACTTTACATTGTCTTTCTGGAGGTACAATTAATGCGGTTTGAATGATCTGAATAAAATAATATGTATGGTTAAATTCATTTTAGTCCCAAGGTTAAATCTCATTTTATTCTTTGATTCTAAGAACGTTCAAAAACGAGTCTTTTTCGCCCATTTGAGTTTTAAAATCCTGATGAAAAAAATATATGGATTCACTCTTTACAATCATGTCCTAACGAGTAAAATTACAAAATTATTTAACATGTGGTCTCCACGTGTCTTTTCTCGTTAAAATATTAACTGTTAGATAGAGTAAAGGGATTAATTTTGGACAATTTAATAGTTTGAAGACTCATTCTTAAACGTTTTGAAAGTCGGGAACCACAATGATTTGATTAACCTAATTACACATGCACATATATCTTTACACATAGTGCATCCATACATATCATATGTATATACATTGTTGGTCTTATAAAATATTTATAGCTACGTGGTACATAAGATTTCTAAATATTGCCGCATAATCATAGATTTATCTTGATTCCTAATCATATACAGAAATTTTTACTTTAACTTTCGAAGTTAATCACCCTGTTTTTATAACAATTACATCGACTTTTGTACTAATAACTTGATGATAAACATGTGATCGGCACAACTTTCTCAAAGTAAATTTTGACTTTTGAGACCCAAAAGCTCTGCTTTTTTAATTACTTATGTAGTGTTTCAGTCATGTTGAGACAAGCTAGTCAGATCTATAGCTTTCTAAAAAAAGCAAGTTCTGCAAAGACTTCGGTGAAATTGTTGTAATTTCTACCCACCCATTTGTCTGCAATTAGTAAAATCTACCCTTCGGGCAGAAAGAAATCAAGGTAAAGAGAAATTGTCAGCCTTTTTTCATAATAATATTGAGACAATGGAAAGCAAAAGAAGAATCGCGTAGATATGGTTTGGACTGCATTAACATCAGCAGTGCATGCAATATCTGATCAAATATTATATATGGTATATGTACCAAAAACAGAAAGGCTAGCTGCTCTATTTGTTTGCGCATAAATATCCATAAATATGAGTTTGACATAACTTTTTCACTGGTATTGACATCAATCAATATGGTATAGATTTCCTTAAATTAAGAATGGTGATGTGTGTGTGTGTGTGTGTGTCTATATATATATATATATATATATATAAGAGTTGTAAAGTTTTCTTTTCAACCAAACCCCAGAGTAGACTTTCAAGCGCTAGTTTGGTCTTGGTGGGCAAAGTAGGTCTGACAAAAACAAGACTTAATTTTCCCATCGTCTATGAGAAATTGTACAACATGTAACTATCAATTTCTGTCTTATATTATATATCATTGCATTGTCACTTACCTGATCTCCACTAGACACATGTGATGTATAACTCCTGCGTACGTGAAAAAAGCCTATATATATATATATGTGTGTGTGTGTGTGTGTGTGTGTGTGTATATATATATATATATATATATATATATATCCGGGTGTATCACTTTGTCTATATAGATTCGATCGGCAGCTTATTACTCAGAATTTAATATAAGCCTTGGGTTACGAGAATATGTGTTTAGAATTGATATTTAATTAAAGATGAATCCCAAGTAGTAGTTCGATATTTTTCATGCTAATTGCCTATCATACATATTAAGACAATTAGAGAATACTTGTATAAAGCTTAACTAGCTAGGACCATAAGGTTTAAGAAATGAAAAGATGAATGACATGCTTTGTCTATAAGAAGGAAACAAAGCCAGACCCCGTTCTTGTTTACTATATATGTGTGCATGTGTGCCCATATACATATACATATATATATTTACATATTTATATAACAGCTAACTGAAGAGAAAAAGTGTTAATGTGGGCTATTTGGATGTGCAATAAAAACGTATATGCTTGTTGAAGGGTCTATACTAAACATCATTTGTTATGCAGATTCTGTTGCTTTCCTCAATAAAAAACCATTTGTACACTTGATCGTGAAATGATACATCGATCCATATCTTGATTTCCTGTCTGATTCATATATACATATACATACACACATACATACATATATATATATATATATTTTATTACGTCTTTAGCCAAATTAAGACGTGTTGACTGCATATAATAATTGAACAAAGTACTAGTGATTACTAAAATTGGTAAGAAAGCTGTAGATGATGAGGGATAAAAGTACTTCTAGATCAGATCATGGTTACGATTCACAGAGGGACGTACTGAGAGAGAGGACTGTACTGTCCAAGGTTCAGCTCTTCAGGAGGTGTTATATATATATATATATATATATATATATATATATACACACACAAGTACAATATGCATCTATATATATACATATATGTATTGACGTTACATATAACGTGTGAGCATATTACAAGCGTAAATTCATGCAAGCATCATTAATGAAGGAGGAGAAGAAATAAAGAGATCCTTCACAGCAAGTGTACACTAGAGTAACTGAAAAGTCTTTTTGACTATTTATATTTGAAGAGAAACACTAGCTATTTTGTTGTCAAGAAGGGGAAAAAAAAAAAAGAAAAGAAAAAAAAAACAGAGCAATATCAACAGATTTGGAGCTAAACAGAAAAAATCCAATATGTACTGCTGGCCGCTTCTCTTTTGTTTTTACTTCTTAGGTAGTTTAGCCTACATTTTCGTGTACAAAATCATGAAATATGATCTTATTATTTAGATATGAGTTTGTTAATTAAATCAGTACTGACATACACAAGAAATTTCATCATGACCAATGAAAAGTTTGTTTACTTTTATTTAATTTTTAACTACTATATATATGTCTGTGGGCCATCTGTTGAAAGTACTCTTTAATAAAAGGAACAAAACGTAAAAAAATTGAACTGATATACGTACTCTCCTCGTATCAAGTTCAAAAATAGTGTGATAAAAAAAAGTAAGCCTCCCATGACCAAGATTTGATCAGATAGATTTATGAAAAGTACAAGTAAAAAGTATAAATATATATATATATATCTATATCTATATCTATATAAGGGGAAAATAATAAGTAGTACAGATCCTCAACAGTATTCTTTGATTGATCGACTTGTTTGTTTAAAGAACATTAATGTAATTGAGTTGTCTTCTATTTTCTGTGTATATGACCCAGGTGTCTTGCAATTAATAATGCCACATAATTATGGTTTCTCTTAAGTCAAAATGTGTGGCCAAGGATTTGTAACGCTTTCACGCACAAGGAATAGAACTATTTCTCACAAGCCAAATTAATAAGGGACTGAAAACTGACTACCAAGAAAAGGGTCCAAGTTTTTATTTTCCATCAACAGCTCATCTCGGCGGTACAACTTTAACTTCTTATGGGAAACTGTAAAGTACATAGTCCTTCTCTGGGAAATAAGAATATATTGTAAGATTTAAAAAGACTGTAATGAAGATAAGTATTGACTCTTCATAGTCCTTCACTGGGAAAAAAGAATATACTGTAAGACTTAAAAAGACTGTAATGAATATAAGTATTGACTCTTCTTGTTTTCCATTCAATGGAAGTCTATATATATACACATATATATGTATATATATGTATATGGTTTGGATGCACTGATTGAGGGCATTTTCATGATCGGAACAATATCAATGAAGACTTGTATATATATGATCATTTTAAACACTGCTACAACTTACACACACACACACACACACACACACACATATTGACACACACTTAGGAGAATGGCTCATGTTGCATCAAGGTATATTTATATATTATATATATGTCACTAAAACTAATTAATTTTTATGAATTAAAGATTAATTATATGGTGGCTTATTACTACAACAAAAAAGGTTATTAGCGACGACATTTATCGTTGTTAAAATCACAGTATTAGTGACGACATGTCGTCGCTAAAAAAAAATAAAATTTTTGAACGACTTGTTGTCGCATTCACTATTTGCGACAACATGTCGTTGCACAAAATTTCACTATTTGCGATGACATATCGTCTAAAATTTGACATATTATTCGCAACGACATGTCGTCGCTAATAGCCATTGGCGCCAAAACCAACTCGGCGCCAACAATTTTGTTGCCAGTTTGTCCATTATTTGTGATGACATGTCGTTGCAAATATTAATTGTTACAGCTGGCAGTGACGTGGCCAAAAAGAGAGGAAAAATTTAGTGGTTTCCCGCGAATAGGTTTCCGATATTTCTATATTTTTTGCGACAACATATTGAAAAGTCGTCGCAAAAAATAGTTCTAGAAAATTCTTTTCAGAACGACTGTTTTTGCAACAACACATGTCGTCACAAAAAAAGGTTCCAAAAAATTCTATCAGGGATGACTATTGTTTGCGACGACTTGTTTAATATTGTCATTGCAAGTTCTTGAGAATTTAAATTTCCCCAAAAAAAGGGCGGAAACTTGGGTGGTTTCCTTAAAATTATTGGTGACGACATTTTAACAAAATTGTCGCAAAAAAGGAGCACGAGTATATTCCTCAAGAATATCCTCAGAAATATTAATGAGGTGAAGAAGAACGACGCAGTTTTTATATTAATTGTGACGACTATTTAATATTTTTTGTGACGAAATAATGTCATCGCCAAAATCCACCTGTATAACTGCGATCGCAAAACTCTTTTCTCCATTTTTTTCCGATGACCGTCTCAGTTTTCTCTCTCCTTCTTTGTCCAAAACCTCTAAAAACTGTCGAAAAACTCTAAAATAACCATAAATATATCATTATGTCTTCAAATCCTTTATTTGTGGAGAAAAATATTCTGAAAAAGTTCAGAAAATGGAGTTTTCACCTCGCCGTCACCGCACATTTTTCTGGCCGTCGTCGCCCTCCCAGCCCTGTTGCCGTACGTTTTCCAACCCCTGGTGTTTGTGGGTTTGGATTTTGTGAGTTAATATTTGGTATTTTGGTTGTGGTTTGTGGTTTTGTTTTGGATTTTGAATTTAGTTTGTGAATTGTAAATTAGAATTTAAATTGAAATTTGTGGTAATTAGATTAAAATTTCTATGAAATTAGTTTGATGATGATTAGGTGATAATGATTAAAAAATAGGCGACCTATGGAAATATTGAGAAGTTAAAAATAATGAATTATATATGTAATGATTAAAAAAATTAGATGGAAATTTTAATTGGTATTATTTATTAATTAAAAAAATTAAAAATAAATATTATAAAATAGATAATAGAATGTTAAAGACATATTACAATATAATTTGCGTTAGTTTTCATAAAATTTGATAAAACTTCATAACAATTAATCATGTATGGCCCAGTCGCTATTTGTGCTGGCTCTTCAAGTGGAGCGCAGTCTCCACCAGATCCTTATAGGTTGTCATCATACTGTGAGTCTGGTATATTAGAACATAATTATAAATGTGTTAAATTAATTACATCAGTATTATATGATCACTAAACATATTTCATTATACAACACCCGATGCCGCACCTCGACAATGTCGTAAGTATACTCGTAATGTTTAAGTATATTTTTTATTTAAATCGCATTATGTATTTAATTATTTTTCTTATAATATTTATCGGATGGAGGGAGAAAGAGAAACATAGATCTAGACGTAGTCTACTACTTCTAGATCATCCGTAGCAGGAGCAGTTAATGAGGAGGATATAATGGAGCAATTTCTGGGTACTTGCAGAGGACACAAGACTGGAGTGGGTCGCACACTCCCACAAAAGGTTTATCGAGGGGATGCATTGTCATCTGGCTCACGCTCGGTAAGATCTTCTACGACACGTTTGAACCCATATGTAGAAGAATACTTGTAATAGAGTTACCAGCAAAATCTCCAGCTGTACGAGAGCGTCAGAATAATGCAGGACTTCATCACTCAAATGCACCCCAATATGACTTTCCCAACGGTTACTCCTCTTGTACTGTATGTCCGTCCAGGTCATCCGCCTCCGAATCTTTCCGATGATAACGATGATGATTCTAGTGATGCTACTAATGGAGATTAGATATTTATTAATGTAACAATCTTTATTTCTATATATTTATACTATAATTACATTTTTATTTTGTTTTATTAATTACTTTTTACAATAATAATTTTTATTTCTATTTCTTATTAATTATATTTAATATTGGGTTTAAATATATAGTAATATACAACATTAATTATTAAAATGAGAAAAAATAAATAAAATATTAAAATATTATTTGTGACGACAAATGTGGTCATAAAAAATGTAAGCCATGTTAGCTAATTCTGCATCTTTTGCGACGACTTAATTCACAAAATATCGTCGCAAATACTTAATGTCATGTCATTTTAACGATGCGAGTGACGAAATAATTGTAACGACTCATTTGCGACGATTGTCGTCGCAACTGTAATTGCGACGACTGTGTCATCACAAAAATTGTTTTTGTGACGAGTCAATTGTGACGATATATTTGCGACAACAAGTGATCGCTAAAAATTCATTTGCGGTGACTTTATATTTTTTGTAATGACTTTTTATCGTCGTTAATAATTTTGTTTCTTGTAGTGCATGCATGTTTAGGCAAGCTAGTACGTTAAGAATACAAGAGTAACTATTGTTTTGATTTAACATCCAGCTATAATTTAAGATTTACTGTGTAATGGCCTATTCATGTGGCGAATATAGACAAGCCCAGTACAATACATGGAACAATTTAACAGCTAATTAGCAAGGCGGCTAGTACGAGACATGGACAGAGATTGATAGATTTACATGAAATTGTCTATTTGTAACGATTCGTTAGCAGATTGACAAGTGAAAATTTCTTATACGTAGGATTGTAATGTCTAGCAACTCATATGTTAAAGTTCTTATATCTTTATTTATTATTATTATTTTTCTATCATATGTGAAAAGGTGTTTTCAAAAGAAAAGAAAAAAAAAAAAAAAAAAAAAAAAAAGAGAGATCAAGTTCTCCGGTACAAATTATTATATTACTACAATTTTCATTTGTCTATAGAGTTTTTGAACGTTGACTAAGGTGCACTCAGTCATATTCATAATTCATGACGAGGTTCATAGAAATTTGCAATGATGCACATTCTTATATTTTTCTATGACGCCGGGTGAAAACGGGCCCTTTTGATTAATTGGCCACAGAAGTGTCCTTCTTAAAATGTGGGGTAACTTCATTTATTAGGGTTAAGTTGAGGCACTACATGTACAATATATATATATATATATATATATATATATATATCATATCGTGGCATAACCACATTTTGGAAGCGTTTGGGGAGTGGGTCTAAGATCGTATTGGCGATTGGGACCCATATATGTGAGGTTGGAGAACTCAATACATTGTTTGGTGGCTCGAAGTTGGTGTTCATATATATTGCTAGTCTCTGCAACTAATACCAGATCTTATTACGATCGTTTGGGGCCATAACTCTTGAACGCTCTATGGGGCCAACTATTGAAGAAAGATCTTGTCATAATTAACCAACACAAGTTCTTGAGTTTGAATAATCACTACTTGCCCAAAGAACATCATTGTTTAATTCTTTGCTCTTTACTGGAGTACTAGTAGTAAATTTAATTTGTTTATTCTTTTTCACTTGGATTCTATTGTATTCCTTGCTAGTATTTCAAGTTATTAATGAGGAGGAGAATCAATGGAAATGAAAGATAAAGCAAATAAAAAATGAAACCTTTCCCTAGGGAGGACAGAGACCTTACCCCTATCCCTATGAAAGGTTTAAAAAAGCATATGATTGATGATATAATGTGTGTTTGAAATCGTTTTTGAAAACAATTTTTACGTATTTGGAGAAGCAAAAAATAAAATGAAAACGAAATAACGTTTATTTAGTAAATGTTTTAAAAATGAAAATAAAAATGAAAACAGTGAGAATGATTTTTGTGAATGAATTAGAAAACAGTTAAAAATTATTTTCACTTTTCTATTTTTCTTTTTTAGTACTTATCAATAATATTATAATATATTAATTAAAAAACACGATTTTACTTTTTTATTATACTCAAAATAATCTCTTAAAAAATCACCAAACACAATTTCAGAATCAGCACCAGAATGATTCTCAAAACAATCTAATTTCTACTTTTTATTGCAAACAAAATTATTTTAAAACTAATTTTAAACGCACTTATAGTATTGTATTTTATTTTTTATTTTTTAGGTTTAATAATGTAATTTTTTCTCTTATAAATAAAACTATATATAGCTTGCATGTATTCTGGGTAATACATTTTTCAATTTAAGAAACTCAAGTACTTAACTACTAAGATGCATTGTTATCTATTATTAGTATGATCATATAATATCATAATTACAGTGTAAATTAATTACCTAATTGCTAATTCTTACTTCAAAATATCAGACAATACAAGACAGTACATGTATCTTACACACATGCCAATACAAAGATTTCGACCCACCAACCAATCAAAAATTTGTGAAGGAGAACATTGTTTTGTTTTCCATACAGGAGAAGATCATCCAGGCTGCAGTCAAAACGACGACAATGATTAAGAAAAAAAGGAGAGCAAAAAGTATGACAACGCATAAGGTCGGTAAAAGGGACAGGAGATAATGCTGAAGATAATAACAGAGGAAAAATGAACAGTGAAACCTAGGTGTAAAAACTTGGGAAAAAAAAAAAAAAAAAAACACAAGAAGAAGCAAAAACAAAACAAAACAAAACAAGGAAAAAAGGGAAAATTTATTAGGGGTTGCGTGGTACTAGAGAATGGGGACCTCTCTCTCTCTCTCTCTCTGGAACCATATTATAGGCTCTCTAGCAAAGTCGACCCATTTCTCTTGTGGGGTCCATGCATCTCCAATCTCTCTCTAGTCTCAAACTCCATGTCTCTCTCTCTCTCTCTCTCTCAATCTTTATAAACATTTTCGGTCATTGCGAAATAATGGGAAACAACAACAAAACCAAAAAAGCCTTCCTTTGATCATCACCATCATCATAATCAATCAAAACAACAAACACACCACTTCTCCTTCTCGACTTGCATGCTCTTCATTTCTTCCTTCTCCAAATTCTCCTCCCACCACTAACTAAACCATTTTATTGTCGTATTTACCATACGACGACAATATTAACACTAATAACAATGAGTACTACTTCGGAGACAACAGAGAGCAGCTCAAACTCCTCGACGTCAACCTCCACATCTTCCTCCCCACAGTCCCCGTCCTCAATGGGCCCAACTCCTCCGCCGCCGCCTCCGCCGCCGTCAGATGAAGCCAACAAGAACGGCAAGATCTGCAAGAGGATGAGATCGGATTCGAGCAAGCACCCGGTTTACAGAGGAGTGAGAATGAGGAATTGGGGAAAATGGGTCTCTGAAATCCGCGAGCCCAAGAAGAAATCCCGCATTTGGCTCGGAACCTTCCCGACGCCGGAGATGGCGGCGCGGGCCCACGACGTGGCGGCCCTCAGCATCAAGGGAAGCTCCGCGATCCTCAACTTCCCGCACCTAGCCGGCTCGCTCCCCCGACCGGCTTCACTCGCGCCGCGCGACGTCCAAGCCGCCGCCGCCAAAGCCGCCCAGATGCATAAGCTTGATGGCCCTCAGACGGCGGCTACAGCCGTCGCGACGACCTCGTCTTCGTCTGCATTGCTGTCGGCTTCTTCGTCAGCTACGACGACGTCGTTTGTGCTGTCGGACGAGTTGAGCGAGATCGTTGAGCTGCCGAGTCTGGGGACGAGTTACGAGTCGGCCGAGTTGGGGACTGAGTTCGTGTTTGTTGACTCGGAAGATGGGTGGGTTTACCCGCCGCCGTGGCTGCAGAGCGTTCGTGATCATGAGCTGATCTCCACTGGGTTTGAGGGTTTGTTATGGAGTGATTATTGATATTTTTAACCCCCCCAAAAAAAAAAAGAAGGTTTGTAAATGCGAGTGGAGTGTGGTTTTTTTTGTTTTTTTTTTTTTTTTTTTTTCTTTGGGGTTTTCTCCCTTGTTTTCTGTGTTTTAAGCCTTTTTCCAATTTTTCTTTGAAAGGCTTCAAACTCTCTCTCTCCTTTCTATTTTCTTCTTCTGTTTCTATGGTGTATCGTTTTTTAACTGTACAGTGTAATTAATGGAAATAGTGAAATGTGGAGATTTTTTTTCTTCTTTTCCTGATCTTCCATTGCTGTTCAAATAATAATAATAATAATAATAATAATTCGTCAAAAGCAAAATATTAGTCTCTCTTTATCCATCTCTCTTCTCTTTTGCAAAAAAAAAAAAAAAAAAAAAAAAAAAAAAAAAAAAAAAAAAAAAAAAGTAAAAAATTGCTCTGTGATCTTTTCTTTCTTGCATCTGTTTTCGCTCTTGCAAAACAGATAGTCAAAGTAACGCATTATAATGCGTGCGCATCTGATAGGTTCTCATTGCGTCATAGAAAATTCTTGTCCTTTGTCAATGTATTTTTACGTACAAAAAGACCAAAATTCCATGAAACTCGTTTCACTTTCACATCGTAAAAGTTATTATTACGCCTAAACATTGCTAACGAGAGTTAAATTATGAAAAAAGATGTCAAGAGAGAATTTTATGATAAAAAATTATGCTCTACCATAAAGCACTCTTTTCTTTTCTTACTTTACCGAAAAGGTCTCCACGAAAAAAAAAAAAAAAAAAAAAAAAAACTTTTACGCCTAAAATTAAAAAAAAAATTAAACTAAGTTATAATTTTATTTAACTTTATTTTTTTAATAAAATTTTGATTTAAATTTAAGTTTTAATTTGAGTTTAAATTCACCATTTAACTCAAATTCTTAAATTCAAACTCAAATTAATAAATAATATTTTTTCTATTCTTAAAAACGTTATAATTTTTTCGTTTTAATTTCGATTGAGATGATTTTTCTTTTTATGCGTTTACAACGAAAAGACGAATAAAATCTCACTCATATATACTATTAAAATTTTTTATCACTATTGAGTTTTTTAGTAAAATGCTATCTAAATATAAATTTAAATTTTCACTCACCTAAATACAAACTCAAAAAGATTCTAATCTCAAACCATAACTCAAATTACACAACAAACAAAAACTCAAATTACAATTTTAATTTAAATTTTAACTTAAATTTAACTTAAAATTTATACTTAAATCACTGTAACTCAAAAACGTAAATGAGCAAACGAGTTCAATGATGAAAGTTCTAGTATGGTCACTAACTTCTCCATTAATAATCCAGAAAATCAAATCGTCAAGATGGTGAAACATGAAGATAAAGAATGAAAGAAATTATCAAATAATTAAGAAGAGTCTATTGGTTGCAATAAAGATTTCAATGTAGATAGAAGTTGTATGAAGATTTTTGGCAGATGACAGATGGTGAAACATGATGAGCTGTGAGAGCTGAGCTGAAAGTGACAGCTTGATTTTTCCCTTAAGGGTAATATTATAAGTACCACTCTAGATTTTCTGTGATCCGTTTTAACCCTATTCGAGTTTGCAAAAAAAAAAAAAAAAAGAATTACAGACTAATTGGCTCTTTGCTGCTTTCTCTGTTGTCATGCGTTTGGACTTTTGTTCTGTTTGGAGAGCGAGAAAAAATGGTGGCTAAGAAAGAAAGTCTCCGTGATATTTTCTTTCTATTTCTTTCTCATGGAAAAAGGAAATATGAGACAAATTAATGAGAGGGAACTGTCATTCTATACCTCCCAAAGAGGGCATTCCACTTGCACATGTACACTCAAAAAATGTTATTTTTTTAATAAATTAAAAAAAAAAAAACACTTGAGAAAAAGTGGGGTCCTTTTTCTAATGTTATTTATTAGGGGAACTATGTGGTAGGGGTGCACCAACGTCGTCAGCTGACTAATTACTATTGGAATATATATTTGTAAATTTGACGGTTGAGCATAAACCTTTTCATATCATATTAAAAACAAATCTTATGCTGTTTAATGCTATTATTTTGAGGAGTATATATATAATAACTTAAAAAAATAAGTTATTTAATCATTTGTTACTTATTGCGTGCGAGCTTGACATGAAAGTACTGTCCAAATTTTTTTTTTTTATTCTTAATTCTTCCTTAATTTTTTTTGAACTGTTGAAAAGTTCCATTTGAAACCAAAAAAAAAAAAAAAAATCATTTATTGAAATTTGAAATATGACAGCAACGTTTTTTTTTTTTAATTAATTTCCTATTGCCAAATGTCAAATGAAAAATTGATTTGTTATCTATTTTTTAACAAGTTTACTTTGTATATCTTTTGGGAGAGGGAAAATAAATTGACTGATTGATCCCTCAAATAACACCTGGAATTTTCAGCGCGGTTACACGTTTCACATTTTTTTTATTTCTTATTTTTCTTTTCCCAATACTTTTTCGAATACTCTTAATTAAATATATTCGCATTGCATTGTTATTTGTTATTTTCAAATATATATAAATATATGTGTGTGTGTGTATATATATATATATATATATATATATTAAGATTGCATAGTTGGTGTGGATTTGTTACACACATTACATATATTAACTTCGGAAACAGTTAATTCAAATTAAAATTTTGTAATGAAAGAGGAAATACATATGAATGAATTTTTAATAATTATATTTTTATCAATAATTATTTATTAAATATAAAAATTTAATACCGTGATAATAATAAGAATATAATTTTATTAATTATAATATATATATATATATATATATATATATATATATACACACACACTTGCGCACAGACATTAATTGCCTACCTATCAAAACTTGGGGAATACGCTTTAATAATTTTTTTGGATAATGGATGTTATTATCATCATGAAAGTCTCATAAAGCGCAGTCTGCCAATTATTCAAACTCGTATTAACTCCAAGGACTTAGTAGTTTAATTGAGTAGAAACCTAAATAAATCCCATGAAATATGAGAACTAATCCAACAAGAACCAAGCTGTTAGTTCAAAATTCTACTTTGATTGATCCCCTCCACCAAAAAAAAAAAAAAAAAAAAAAAAAAAAAAAAAACAACACTCTACTTGTTTGATGGCCCAATCCCAATGCAACCCATAATATACATGTGTAGGCTCTCTGGGAACTGGCCTCTATGACAAATAGTACTAATTAACCTTTAATTATGTTAGAAAGGTTAAAACTAAAAAAAAAAAAATAATAATAATAATATCATTATTTTTGTCATTATTTTTGTTATTTTTAATATTTATTATTTAACACGTAAAATTTATTAATAGGATATATTATTATTTAAATAAAAAATAAGATAATATAATTTATGTGTTAAATAATAAATATAAAAAGTAAAAAATAAAGTGATAAAAATAATAATACTGAGATGGTATAATTTACGTATTAAATAATAAATGTAAAAAAAAAAAGATAAAAATATTGATGTTAACATTTCTCATTGAAGGTTTGGTTTTTCCTTTCTAGTTTTTCCTCTTTACAATATATTAATAATTTAATATATGTACTCTCATCATGGGATTGACACTAAAAGAGGGAAATATAGCACTTTTCAGGTAACATTTTTCTCGATCTCTTTCTCTCTCTCTTTTCTTCTTAGGAAAAAGATAATGGTGGGCGCTTTCCAATTTTCAATTCTTTAAAGTGCCTCAGAATACATAATTTTAGCAAGTGATGGAGTAATTAATGCTTTTTCAAGGATATAAAGTTCGTATTCAAAAGAGGAAAGATTCACTGACGCAGGGATGATAACACTTGGAGATCACTTAACCTAGAGATTAAATTATTCGTGAAGTTTGTCATCATCAAAAGAAACATACCGTCTTCGAATTAAAACAATTTGTCACAATTCTTGGTGATTAAAAATTAAATAAGATTTTGTATTTTCCCTAATTATTATCATTATGTACCTGAAAACTTTCTTGTAAAATCGTTTAGTTTTCCTTTCTTTTCCTTTTCATTTGTACTTTTCTGCAAAATAGACAAACACCAAGTAATTAATCAGTTACATATATATACATATATATATATATATATATATCATGAGTGAGGGTTTGACATGGCTATATGTAGAACACATTGTCTTAATCACCATAATTCTCCTTTTTACACATACCACCGAATGGATCTTTCTGAAATCTTCCCAAAATATTTTCCAAATTTGCCAATAAAAAGAAAATGGAGTTCTACGTGTTGGAGATAAGAAATTAAGAGTATGTGCCATTTGTGAGGGTGGTTGTTACCTCTTGTCACTGTCCTCATTCGTAATAAAGGATTTTTTTTTTTTTTTTATATATATATATACAAAGTCGTGTATAAATCGGAAATTGAACCAAAAATCTTCAAATATAAACTCTTTGCCCTGACCACTCAAACAAAAACTAGCCATGAAAACATTTGCCAACTAGTAACTACAACCTAAGGTTTAGAAAATGAGTTATACCCGCACGTGTTCAAACCTATATATATATATATATATATATATATATTTGTGTGTGTGTGTGTGTTTGTTTGTATGTATATGTATAAACATATCATACAATATTTATTATACTAATATCTGTGTGGTGCAGCAAATGACAACATGCCCCTCTAGTATTTATACTTAAAAAATACATTGAATGTTCAACTGCCTAAAAAAAATATCATATTGAGACTGATTTTTTCTCCAATTATTCTTGCTGACTTTAGAATTAAAGTTTTCAATAATATTGCTTTTCTTATAATATTACTTTTCTTTCTTCTCAAAGAAATATTTCTCTAATCAGATGCATTAAATGACGAGTTCCTAAATAAATATCATATATTTAGGTTTCTGATCTTCTTGCTAATTAATATTTTCCTTCCTATAATATAGACACACACACACATATATATATAATACAATGCAATATTCAACTGCAATTTGAAGGAAAAAAGAGAATCAATTAACAAATAGTAGTGGGACTAGTTGCCAATTTCTTCTAATATATCATCAACACACGTCAAATTGATCAGTTGGAAAATCCATCCATTCTTTGTAGCTGTTGATGAACAAAAACAAGAAGGAATAAAGTATACATATATCAATGACATTATGATAATATACCTAACGTTGATTTGATTTCAAATATATCCCTTATTCAATGATTATTGGTTGATTACGAAATACAATCGCCATTCATTAGATTCCCAATCCATGTAATTAACAATCCAATATTGTGGTATAAATTTAATTGACCAAAATGGATAGACACTGATCGTATTAAAATCTCGAATATTAATGTAATGCACGAATCATATATCAAAAGCAAGCATGACAACTACTACAGCGGTTTGTAATGTTGTTGCTTGTTATTGTGGGCGCATGACTAATACTCATATCGATTCCATAATATAAGCCCTCTAACATTATTTATGGACATGACTTTTTCAGCCAATTCACCTTTGACGGGTAAACTCAAAGTATTACTTTTAGTTTAAGCTACAGTTGACATGATTATTGATTGAAATAAATAATTCCTCCCTTAATTTTAGATAACACAAAGTCATCCATATTAATAATTTAATTAAGAAAACAATGGGTAGTAAAGAGATTAAAAAATGTTTGAGGCACCGTTAATGTTGGACACCATCACAAATAGAAGACAATCTCACCTATGAATTCTATGTGTAGGACTCACATTTTATTAGTGGATAGTACTCAACATTATCAGTACCCTATAGCAATTAATGTTTATACTCAAACTTTTAGAAAAATCCTAAAGATTATGATGGCTAGACATTAATAAAAGAAGGAATAGAAGATGTAATAAGATAAAATGTCTATTTTAATAATTCAATTTTACAAAATTTTTATCTTTTATAATATGTTTATGTTTATTTTTTAAAATTAATTTTTTTAGTACCTACTTTTGCCAATTTGTATATTTTGATCTAAATCAATATTATAAAGTTCCAATCATTTGATAATTACCACATTTGAATAATGTACATAAAAATTGCCAACCTTTCAATTTCTAATCTTACTCTATCATCAAAATATTAGAAAGTTGCAATCCTTAAAAGTAGTTTAAACAATAAAGAACTCTGAGAATGTAATCCCACGGCAATATATCAAAAGCTTTTCTGATATCAATTCTATTAGTCCTATTGCTGTCGAAACTATGATTGTCAAGAACATTAACTCCCTCCAAGGTAATAATAATAGTCTTGAATTTGTCTTATATTGAAGTTAAATTTCGTATCTCATTTCTCAACATAAATGTGTTAACTCATCCTTGAAGAAGATCGATTGAATAAAGGAAACAACCAACATGCAACTCAAGGGAGAGCCGAATCAATTGAAGACACGTGCAATCATAACGAATAGATTGGGAAAGGAGTGACCTCGAAGTTGATGATAAAAAGCACATCAACTAAAATCCTATTTGGTTGGAGGATTCATTCTCTAATTCGAATCATGGTTCATGATTCGTTACAGTATTTTTTCTCACAAAAAATACATGTAAATCAAAAATAGTTCTAATCTCATAGTTCTAATCTATGAACCAAACGGACTCTAAATCAATAAATAAAGGCCAGAATCAGACCAAAATTGGAGAGAAAACTTCCCCAAATCAAATAAGAAAACAAGCCACAAGCAAAGTCAACTGGATCCCAAAAAAAAAAAAAAAAAAGAGAGAAACTATCTATTCTTGCCGTCAACAGCAGATCAACTCGAGAATCAGTAAAAAAGAAGGATACATTAAATACCTAACTGAAGAAAGTAAAATAGTAAAAGGGTTTTCTTCACATTGTTTTGTAAAAGAGAAATAAAATATCAAATCTAATTTATTTTACAATAATACCATTATACAAATAAAAATATGGTTAATAGTTTAAGGTTAAAATAGTTATTTTACATCTGATCAATTGCTTGTTAACCTTTTCTCTCATCTTTTTTTTTTTCCAAAATTGGAAGAATTGAAAAGTGGTGGGTCTCATGATGGATTTACAATTTCCTTCCTTCCCATTTGCTCTCTACCAAACAACTAAAAATTCATCTTTCCTCTCTAAAATCCTTCTAATTTCTTTCCTCTCTCTTTTCCGCTCTATCAAACATAGTGTAAAGAGGCCGATCAAATCATCTCCAATAAATAAGAGATTGATACCACGAACGAAAAATCACACATTCCGTTCATTTACTCACTCTGTCTTCACCACGAAGGTGAACCACTAAAAAACTATCCATCAACTCGACAAATAAACCCATCATTACAGTCAATGTCTAGAAACGGCTGAAAAACAAATAAACCAAATTTACGACAAGGGACATGAGGTGCTGAACCTTTATAAGGTGAAAAAAATTGACCCACTATAAATCCACTTTTTTTTTTCTTCTTCTTCTTTTGCTAAATGAAAGAAGAAAAACAAACAAATCAAATTTACGAAAAGGGACAATGAGCTCCTGAGCCTTTATAAGGTGAAAAGGAAAATGTACGTAAGCATTTTTGGTTTATTCCAATTGAGGGCCTATATTTTTCCCATCTTGTTAATTTTAGTGATCGCTCATTCACTTGTTTGGATTTTCCCTATAATTGTTCCTGCTATTTTCTGCACGTGCGAGTTGAAAATGCAACCAATATCTATATATTCAAGAAACTTTTGTTTATTTCGTTACAACTCTATTTTTTTTATCGCGAACCTAGCTCCCAAGTTATAATAATGGAGAAATCTCAAATGGGGAAACTTTTATACAAAATAGTGAATCTTCATTGATTTCCCCACATGGATCCAAAACACAAACAAGGACAGTGTAGAATCCCATACTCCATATCAGACACAAAAATCTCTTTTTGCCATGTCATCCGCCAAGCAAAGCAATTCCATATATCTCTCTCTTTTAATAATATTGGACGCGGTTTCTCATTATTTTTATTTTTATTTTTATTTTTTTTGTACAAGAAAAAATCAAGTCTCCGTGATCCCTAAGCCTTTGAGCTTAACTCTAACGAGCCCCTTCGAAGACTCCATTCCCAACTCGATATGCATACATATGTAACATTTTGATTCTTCCTCTCATTTTTGTTATATTTTTTTATATATATTTTTATGGTATTTTTTGTTGTTGTGGTTGTTTTGCTGTGTATCTTTTGTCCGATTATTAGTAACTTTCAATATTTGCTTATATTTGTTTGTATTTCTTTTTTTTTTTTTTTTTTTTTTTTTTTTTTTTTTTTTTTTTTATGTTTTGGGCACGTACGTATAATTTCAATGGTTCTATATATAACATATTATACATTCTTGAATTCTATAGAAAATTTTAGTGTAGTTCTTTCTTGTTAGACTTATTAATATAAAATTGATCTTTTGGTATAGAAGTGATAACCACTGTTATTTTAATAAGCAAAAATTAATTAAGAAAAAATAACAGAAAAGAAAAATCTAGCAAACCTACAAATCAAATCCATAAAGAACAAAACGACAAAGAAAAGCGACCTAAAACAACTAAATGGAAATAGAAAAGAAGGCTGAAAAGGAATAACATTCGAAAAAAAAAAAAAAAAAAAAAAACATGATCTTTGTTTATAAGATTTTTTGCCCATGATCTTTGTTTAATTAATACATTTTCTCAAACTATCGAATGCTACAAATTTGTACCCAAATCTAAGGCTATAATATTCTCCATCTTTTTATTTCTAAATAAATGGAGCGATCAGAGTAAATCCTTCACTCAAATTTATTAAGAAAAAAAAAATAAACAAAAAAGTTCAGAAACTAGCCACAATGGCTAACAAAATAAGAAAATAAAAAGATAAAAAGAAACAACATAATAGAAAAGGGCAAGATATTAAAACAACTGGAATAAGACATAAGCCAATTTAGTTTTGTTTACGCAATCATTTTTCTTTCCACTATCAAGGATCATAGCTTTACGCAAATCTGGTCAATTTATAATCCCAAAATTGTAAAACCACTAACTTCATTTCTTTTTGAGCGTTTGCAAAGTTATAGAGTTTCTTCCTTTAAAATCAATGCAAAGCGGAATTCTAGGTAAAGAGTACTCATTGTTACTAGAGGCTATATAATCTCAATCTTTTTTTGAGAAATTTAACTTTTTTCATTTTACTAGCTTGTATAGATAGTGTATTAATATTGTACTATATATGCAGAAGTAGTATAATTTATTGGGAGCCCTAAGCATTGACCAATAACACCTATTGCATTAGCAATCTATATATCACTTGTACAAAAAGTTAGCCTTTCCTAGTTGAAACTCCAACTACTTCCATAACGAATTCTCAACAATGGAATTTGTACCATGACAGTTATTATTAACATCGACTTTAAATAAATTAATATCAGAAGCTGGCTATCAAAATTCAAAGAGCAAAATATGAGAAGGAAGAAAAAAAATATATATACAAAGAGATTTTCTAATTACCTAAATTATCAAATCTACTAAGATCAAGAGATTTTCTAATTTGAAAATAAATACAAATAAAGTCAAAACTACTAATAAATTATATAGTAAAAAAGTAATGAAAATATAGAAAATAAAAACATAATAAAAAAGAAATAAAAATATAGAAAATAAAAAAAATAGAATCCAATCCTAGGCTAAAGAGAAAGAAAGAAAAAAAATACTGCAAAGAACTATATATATTTGTGAAAATATGATCATTTTCTGAATTTAAATCTCCTTCCTCTTCAAGCCCTAAGTTTATAAGGTTTTTTCTTTTCAGCATCTTTGGCCAAATTATATATATCAATCTGTTAATTTCCTCCAATTTGTCCCCAAACCTGAGACCACAATCCGTATAATCTCTTTTTTGAGTAACTGTACGATTGTTGATTGTTAGTTGATTGTCCACTTCAAGGCTTCGAACTTTTTAAAGAATATGTATTAGTGAATGTCATTGTCTTTATTCACCCATGATTGTTTTGCTAATTAAATTTATCTCATGTCGAACATCCGGTTGATTATGATTAAACTGCGACTACATTCAAATGATCCATGAGATTTGATCTGCAAATTGATACCATTCATCTGAATGGTGCGCTAATTAGCACAAATTGATAGCATTATAAATTCAAGTGGTTAATTATTCTACTAATTAATTCTTTCTCAGGCTTTTAATATTATTTTACTGTTTGAGAGTTTCTCAAGTAGGACTAGAAAAAATAAACTATCGGTAATTCTCTACTTTTCAGCCGTCAAATCTATATCAGAAACTATATGTGCTGCATACTTTTACATTCTAATAGATTTTGACTAGATTCAACAGTCAGAAATTAGTCTTGCCAGTAAGTCGGCCTACCAGAAAAAGGCTTAGTTTGGTATTGCTGTATATTTTGAAAAAATTATTTTTAGTTGTGCTAAAAGAAAAAACTGCTGTTAAAAAAAGCAGTTGAGTGTTTGGTAAATTATAATTATAGTAGTTGTGCTGGTTTTAAAATCAGTGTAGTAATGTTTGATAAATTATGAGAGAATTGTTGTAAATAGTTAAAAATTACAACTATATTATACTATTAATATAATAAATATAATTATATCAATACAATATAATATATAATATTATTATAAAATAATAATTATAATATCATATTATTAAAATAATTATAATATTATTATAATATCATATTATATGATAAAATAATAATATTAGATTTATTAATATAATTATGATATATTTGTTACAATATTATATTATATTATATTATATTATATTATTAGTCTGAATTTTAGATTAGAAAAATTGTAAATTTTAAATTTTATTAGAGGTATTATAGGTATTATAAAAATTTTATTAATTATACTATGTTGATTCTCGCACAATAAAAAAGTTAAAGTTATCTTTAGACTTCTTTTGATTTTGATTATAAATTCTTTAAAAATTCTTCAACTAATATTTTTAAGAAAATTTATTAAATACTAAAATTAACTTTTACTACAAGTAAAAATTGATTTTGAGAGCGAAAAACAATACTAAACTAAACCAAAATCCCTTATTTGTTTATATAAAGTTTTGGTTGTAGTTTTCGTAGACTACTACTTAATATAATTAATAGGCCAAATCGCTAGAGAAAATCATTCTCCCGACAATTATCTTGATGGAAGCCAATACGTCTTGCATTAGTGGGCCCAATTGATCCCTTCAAATTAGTAACAGTCACTTGTTTAATCTTATTCTTTTTCTCCAACTTGCTTTGCCCTGGCCAGCAGCCATATTAGTTTAATCAGAATGAAGCTTGTGCGCTAGAATCTTTCAGCCAAGAATATTATATGTCACAGTCATTTACACGAAAGTCAGATTACGTGCACTTTTTTTATTCACGAGTAATTATGAAAAGTTACTAGTTATTGGTGATTAGAATAGCTAATCGAATTGAATTTTATTCAAAGAGGGGAAAAAGGACAAAACGTTAAAATGTTAATTGCTTGCACCATTAAGAGAAAAGACAAAAGATCTTGCACCATTAAGAGAAAAGACAAAAGATCTAAGGCCCGGTTGAAGTTTCTACATGCTTTTATTTTATTATTGTTTTTGCTTTCTGTTTTTTTTTTTTTTTTTTTTTTTTTTTTAAGATTTAAATATGCATGCCCACTAATCACCGACCGCTGGTATCTTGTATAGCAAACTACTTTGCAAGTTGATCATATTTTCCAAGCAAAAATAAAAAGATAAATAAATTAAAGGGTGAGTTGCCTTCTAAATTTGTATGTTTTAGCACGTGTAGCAGCTAATATATATATATATATATATATATATATATTATGGTTACCACCACATATAAAAATTTTATTATGTGACGTAATAAAATTTTAATCTCATTAATTAATACACATATTTTTAATCAACTATCCAATTTATATTACAACTGTCAAATCAATCCCCCACAAACAAAACAATAAAACATATTAATAAATAAATATTAATATAACTATTAAAACTACACTCTTATATAGATATAATGTGTGTTGTATATATGCACATGTACATATACAGTTGCGTACTGCATATACTAGAGGACCTTATTTTAGTTATATGTGTGATGGCTCACCATGCATTCCGCCCATTTCCTTAATTAGGACAAGTCTTTCAATGTCTGGCAGCTGAATGGATCAAAGGACCCAACCCTGCACCAAACAGTGATATAAGCCACACCTTTCGGTGAGCATATTACGTTTATACACCATCACACATACATTAGTCGATATAAATGTGTTATAATCATACAGATAGATAATATATTACATTAAAAAGAAGAGAAAATATTTATAGGAAGTGATATCCTTTTAACATGCAGTAATTGATGCTATATATTATGATATTCACTGCTTTTGTGTAAGAGTTAATAATATTATCATGGTATACTACAAGAGGCACTATTATAATTAAGGACTGAGGGTCACATGCATCCCACCATAGAGTTTTAGGGACTTATTTACGAAAAAAGAATGTCAATTAATAGGGACGTAGTCATCTTAGTCTAAATATTTTTGACCTAGGATGTCGTTTCTTAAAGCTTGTTATTTAATTTGTTACCTGAATTATACTTAAAATTTTGACTTTTAAATTATATCTAAAATTTATAATTCTATTTTATTTTCAAAAAGAAAGTTAGAGCATCTCCAATATAATGTTATAATTAATGTGTTAATTGTAAATTTAATATTTAATTGTGAAAACCTCTTAATACAATGTCATTTATTGTGTTAAATTTACAATATGCTATACTAATTTCTCACTAAGTGTGGCATTGACAAATTTGAAATTTAATTGCTATTGATTGATATATTTATTTTTTCATTCAATCATTGCAACTTAAAATTATTTTAAAATTAAAAGTTTATGTTTGCAACTTTCAAAACAATAATTATGATAAAAAGTAGATTTAGCATTTAAAATAGCATCATACATTAGAAAATAAATGAAAATAATACGTTACTCTGTCTCATTTTTTAGTGGTAAATATACAATTAGCATTAACATTTGTATCGAAGATGGACTTAGGGTGAGAAGTTGAAATCCCCAAATAATCAGACTATTAGAACGGGATCAACCAACTCCTAAAGATAATTGTACCAACACGATTGGGGCGAGTATGAAATAAAAAACTACTTGCAAGGTGAGCGAGTGTCCAACCAACCCATTTAAGGCACGCTGGCAAATTCAAAATCCTAAATAATGGAAAAATCAACTTACACTTTTGGGGCGTTTGGTACGGGGTAATCTTGGGATGGAATAGAAATCTTTCCACATGCAACACATTTACATATTTAATATAAGAACTGTGATTTTTACTTTCCCAGGAAAGTGAAACCCATGGGATTCACTTTACCTTATTTTGGGGTAATCTAATATCACTCAATATGGTGTTATTTACTTTCTCATGAATCACTAGAAAAATTAGGAGATAAGACGACGATTAAAAACCGTCATCAAAAGATACAATGACTATTTAAAAGCTATTATCATATCTAGAGTCGTTAAATGTTTAAAAAATACAACGACGGTTTTTAACTGTCGTCTAATACGCATGTGAGACACCATAAGAGTTTAAAAAGGCACATTAGACAATGATTTTTTTTTTTTGAAAAATTGTCGTCTAATATCAACTTTTAATGACGGTTTTTAAAAATCGTCGTTAAAAGTATTAAAAAAATTTAAAATGTATATTTTTGCAGAAAACTAATTCTTTGCTCAAAAAAATTATTTCTTCAAAAGTTATCACAAGTCATTGAACAACATACATAAAAAAATTCAAAACTACATGTTACAAATTCACCTTCTCATACATAATTAATATATATATATATATATATATATATAAACACAAATATTTCAAAACTAAAAGTCTCTACCAAATCTAACAACAAAAATAAATAATTAATTCAAAAAAAAATTCTAAATACAAAAAAAAAAAAACTAATCTAAAAAAAAATCAATAGATTAACAAAGTACATATTTCGATGGTCATAGTGTAGTGACAAATATAGAGGTTAGGTCGCGACGTATGAGCATGATTGTGAGGCTCTTGGAGGCGGTGGCCAAGTTGAGAGAATGATAAGTACGTATAGTAATAGGAGTGAAGAGTGTAGAAGAGATGTGATTTGAGAGAAAAAAAAATTGAAATGTTGAGAGGAGAGTTAGAGAGAGAGTTAGGGTGTGAGGAAGAGAGAGATTTGGACAGTTGAAAAGATTTGAGATAACAAATTTAGAATCCCTAAGAGAATGTTTGAAATTATAGATAAGATATCAAAATTTTAAAAATTTTCTAAACAAATGAGTAAAAAAAAGTTCACCTTTTTTAAAAAAAATTTTGACATTAGACAATAACTTTTAAAAACCATCGTCTAATATATTACATTAAACAACGATTTTTTAATGTACGCGTACAGATTTTTCCGTTCGTACCACGTTTTTTAGCCCATTGGAAAACGGCTTCTTAAAAAACCAAGACACTGACACAACCCTCCCTACCCCAACAATTACTCAGCCGTCCAAACTCCATGACTGCCGCCACAGACACACCGTCACAGCCCCACCACCACCACCTCAGACCCGCCGTCGCAGCCCCACCACAGCCGTCACAAATCCCCTTTCACAGGCTGCCCCCACCTCCACCATAATCGCTGCCCCACCCATGACGCTGTGCGAACAACCCTGTCCAGCCACGATTTACGAAGTCCCCCGCCAGTCGGACCCCAAGCTCGCCCCTAGTCGCCGCCCTTCCAGATCTTGTGCACTATTCAGATTGGATTAGAGAGCCGCAGCATGTTTTTCAAAAAGGAGGAAATATACCCCAAACCTAAAACGTTAATAGGATATGAGAAGAGAGAGATGTGGCTTGTGTTGATTTTGGGTGTTTCTAAATTCAGAGGTCTCTGTAGTTTCAAAGGCAGTGGTGGTGATGATCAGCGAAAAGAGAAGGCAGTGGTGGTGATGGGCTGGGCCGGTGGTGGTGGTGTTGGAATCTCTGAAACTGATTTTTTTTTAATTCATTTTTTTAATTTATAAATTTATTTGTTTAACTTTTAGTTCATTTTTAATTTGAAAAAAAAAAGTTCTCATAATGTTTGAATAACAAATCAGGATATCATGATGGTATTATTCAATTTGATAAGATTTGACTAATTTAAAATACTAGAAACTGTTATTTTTAACAAAATAATATTACATTATTATGCACTACCAGTAAAATTAATTGAGAATCTAAGGGTAGATTACTATACGCAATTAAACGTGATAATATAGATTTTTTAAAAATTATATTATCTTTTATTACGTTCTCAGTAATATGATTTTTTATTGATTATCGCATACTAAATACGCGTTTAAGCTTTAAAGAGTTTTTCGATTGACATCAAAGATTTACCTCCCATTATACATATAACTTCAATTTAAATTAAAATTAAAAGGGAAAAAACTATTTAATCGATATTCAGTATAATTAATTACAAGATGCCAAGGTACATGGAATAAGGAAAAAAAAAAAAAAAAGGAAAATAAAAATCAATGAAATGAAAATGTCATGGAGCCTTGGAGCTAGCTAGCTACATATAATATGACAATTAATGAAAACCCAATCAACTTGCACATATGTTGCCATAATGCCATGTGGCACAGGCTGTCAGCTTCAGGCATACTTCCAATCTTTGATTGGTTCTATTTATTTATTTTTATTATATATATATATATATATATATATATGCAATATTGGTTCTGTACAATAAAAACGACAATGTGACGCTCTTTCTCTCTCTCGCTCTCAAATTTTCTAGGCTTTTATTGGGAAGATTTTTATGATCGGTCTTAATCCTATGCATTTATAGTTTTTTTTTTTGGGTTGGCAAGCTTTTATGCGTGGAAAAGGATAATACTATTATATTGCAGTAAAATCGAATCATGTGGGGGCGAGACATAACCACAAAATGTATCAAAATGGGGAAGGGGATTGAACTAACTTCAAACACCAAACTTTCATATATTTTAAGTTTCGGGAAAAAAAAAGCTACGCCACTTATCGAATTATCAATAGTCCCTGCAACAAGTAAATAAAAAAGAATATTCCAAGATATTTAAGTTCTTTGTATGGTCCCAGGCTATATTTAGTATATCTAGTTTTATTTTCTTATAATTTAAATCGTATCCTAAATATTATATAATCTTATAAATATATATAATATGTAATATATATATATATATACACATATATAGGCCCAATGTGTGCGGCTTATTATTGCATACTACTAGAATGCTTTTATACAAGTTATGACCATTCACACTCTCTGAAAATAAGTGGAAAAAAAAAACTTCTCACTAAAGGTATAAAAATGATTGGACAGAAATATACAATTTCTAATTTGATTCTTTCAAATAATTTATGCTTTACTATAGGCAGGAAATGATTGAGATGAGATGAACTGGGTATTAAGGTTGTCCATTATTTGTAGCGTCTGCTATTTCTATTGATTTGGCCTGGTAATGCAATTTGCCTTTTCCCCTTAAAAAAGTAGATATATCAATCCAAATTCAGTCAAAGTTGAAATTATTCTTAAAACAAAATACAATCGGCCCTTGGAACTTTTAATATCAATTTAAACACGCCCTTGATCTATATTACATGAGATCAAATTAATTTGTAACAAAACATGCCTAGTATAAACTTGAACATGGTGTGATTTACCCGACCTATATCACAAAATTAACTTTACTATTTACCATCAACAGATATACATATATATATATATATACATATATATATATATATATATCTATATATTTATTCAATATATCTAATATATATCTACCTAGCATTTATTCAATGAGTCACTTTCAGTTTGACTTCTAAAAAGAACCAGCCCAATTATATCAAACTGCCATAGATTCTCGTCTTGACAATGAATTCGAATAGTAGCATGTGCTCTCAAATTTATTCTATTACGGCGTTGGCCATAGATAATTACATAGGGTACAATACAATGAATACTTGAAAAGTATTGAACAAAGCACCAATGCATTGAGAATGCATTTCGAAAAATGCAAATAAAAAGACTACATTTATACTTTGATGTTATAATGAGGTAGACATCTATTTTGCACTTCCTTTTTCTAAGTAAATCAAAGAAGTACAAAATTGAGACCGATCATCATCAGAAACTAGCCAAATGTTATGAGTTGCATAGCCAATAATTTTATTAATTAATTGCATATACATATATAAAAATAATGTCACGGGTTAATGATTGAGGAATATAACGATCCATAGGGAGGAAAAAAAATGTAACATATGTGCAACGTCTAGCTAAATCATCATATCGTTTACGGCAAAACCAATAAAAATAAAAATAAATAAATTAAACAACAACAACAACAAACTATGAACTCTCGATCTGATTCTTCAAATTAAATTGCTGTATTAACTACTTCATCTCAAATTAACAAAATGGTGTAGATCATAATAATGTTGCGTGTTTCTAAAAATGCACCCTTTACTTTTATGGTTTCCAAATATATATAATACCAATTTTAATTTGTTTTTATGTATTGACGTTCTTATATATGTTTATTCATCTTGATCTAGAGGATATTTCTGGTAGCCTATAATTTAAGCGCATTTTTTGTGTGGCCAATAATCCCTCATACTAACTTTTCTTCAACGCGATGTTACAATCTCCTATAATATTATATTTATATAATAGTATTTTCTGTGCCAAAATTCTTCAGCAAACCCTGTAGTTGATGTGTTCTCTTTATCAATTACTATGACGTTTTGAAACCAATCCAATAATGGACCAGAAACAAAGACACTTTCACACCGAAATTCTTAGAATCATAAGCATTCATTAGTGATAAACTTTTTGTCTCAATATTTGGCAAATGACTCATTTAGTGATCATGCTTTTACTTTGTCCCCAACTTTTTGCACCAATAAGATTCTCGACTATGATTGTGAATGACTTGCAGCTGCATAGCATACTTTTTTTGTGATGCCTTAGAAACCACAGCCTTATATCAACCACATTTCTGATGTCATCATACCATAATCAAAGTAAATAATATTGTGTCACAAATAACCTACCTACTAATCATAAGATAGTTCATTAGAGAAACATTTTGGAAATTAATTCGCCTAATTATACAATGATTAATATTAGAGGCACCAACTCTAATTCAATTTTTTATTTTTATCAATTCACGTGACATGTGAATTGTCAACTAATAATAAGTGACTACATCTACCAATGACAATTCTATACTACGTGAATTGGTACAAAAAAGTTGAGAATAGAGTTTGCACAAGGATATTGCAAGGAGGCCAACAGGAACTCTTTTGACACATATCAAAAGCTTGATAAATATCATATATAAACAACTTGCTCTAAATACGGCATCAAACTAAGACATTCAAAATTCAAAAACTTGATGATATATAGCTTAGCTTGACGGACGTCATGACTTAAATTTGGGAATTAGAAATAAACTAAAACATATGTAGAATATGTATGAACTAAACACCAATTTTTTGCACCGATTCAAGTTTATAATTTAAGTTTTGCTATAGTAAAAAGCTCTCATAAACAGTCATATCTAACTTTTTTGTTACAGTAAAAAGCTCTTACAAAAAGTCATATCTCTCAACTCAAATTAGTAAACTAAATGGGCCCAAGTTATTTAAATCATATAAACTAGAAAACAACTGAAGTTGACAATATTGGAAAGAGTAGATTTTTTTATAAATAAAATAAAATAAAATGTTAATGTTACATAATCGAAAATGACACACTAAACCTATATAAATTATTAGTATCTGAAATTATTAACTCCGTGTCCCTTAACCACAAACATTTTATCACTTTAGTACTAGATTTTTTTTTTCTTGGTAAATTACTCCCTAAAAAGATAATCACCTCTCAACCATATAGTAACGGAATGTTTTGCCATAATAATTACATTAAATGAAAATATTCGCTTTTTGTTGACAAACCATACAAACTAGAATAATTTACATTCAAAGTTACTACTTCTATAGAGTTTCAATTACTATATATATGATAAGAATGTGATTATCTCTGACAAATTTTAGAAATCCTTTCTCAATTTTAGTGTCAGTGATAAAAATTATTAAGAAATAAAAGTTCATGGGATAATATGCTAAGGGAAAAGTTCGAAAACCTAAGTGACGCAGTTCTTATAATTCAGAGACGTGATTCTCTTGTATTTTGGATGTACTGCTTTTTTTATCTCTTTTTTCGATGTATTTAAGATTGTACCTTTGAACTTCAAATTCACATCACATTTGTACCTTTTTTCGTTAACCTATTTTAATTGCTTAATTGATAAAAAAGGATATATTTAATCATAAAAAATCTTATTAATGTGATAACATTTATTAACTATCAAATCTCAATTGTAATTGATTTTAAAATTCAGGATACAGTTTGTCATTATTACAATTTCAGGGTGCATTATATAAAAAATAAATAGTTTGAGGTACAGCGAGCAATGCAATTAAACTATAAAGGGAAAGTACAACTTTAATATAAATCTAAAAGTCGGACATATATTTTCCAAAACAAACGGATATGCATATTTTAATAAACTCAATCAACATGACATAACGTAATAACTGTTTCTGATATTATTGATCGGGCTGTCTAACCTTTTGTTTTAGGGCCAATTATAGTTTAGTTTATTTTTATTTTTATTTTTACTTTTTGGGATGAATTGGGGCCAATTTATGTTGAAAGTCAAAGTTAGAAGATTCCTCACTTTCTCTACCTTAGTGGTCTGTAAAGCAAGCAAACTTTTTGGAATTATTGGTTGATCAACTCATTCTAGTCCCTAGAGTGTTTAATAAAAAAAAATGATAAATATTTTTAAAAGTTCATGAGTTAAAATTTTTATTTTTTATTTTTAATTTATAACATTTTTAGTTAAATAATTACACTAATAAAAAAATTTTAATTCATAACTTTTTTAGTTAAATAATTACACTAATAAAAAAATATTTATTAAAAATAAAAAATAAAAATCTTAACTCACACACTCTTAAAAATAAATTCTACAAATATTTTAAAAAAAAAAAAAAAAAAAAAAAGAGAGAGTGGAAATAGTCAGTTTTACAAACGTTAGGTATATCTGGCAACAGCCAAACAAATTACTATAATTGGAGAGAGCAGACCGGCGAATAAACCGCTCTCTGGTCACAATCGTTGTCTCCAGACTCCAGAAATCGTAATGCCAAGGCTTATGACGTTGATAATTCCAAAAAAAAAAAAAAAAAAAAAAAAGAGAGAGATAGAGACTGGTGTTGATAACGACTGTCGGCAAACTCATAGGCTTCCACGTCATCCAATCAACACCAACTCCCATGTCCTGGACTTTCTGACTGTTACTCACCCCTAGGTAAGGATTAGAAATTATTTTATGGGTCCCACTTAGAATTTCATTAATGTTCACGTGGACGTATATGGTATTATGGTGTGAGAATCTATCATTATGTAAAAATTCTTCCTTGATGAATGGATATTATTTTCTATTTACGTAAAATTGTATTTGTCTCACCATAAGACAAGATTAATAATAATGCAACTAAGCTAACTAAGAGCTACTTTTGGTTCTTTCCTAGGTTTTTGATTGGTTTATTACATGAAAATTGTGTTAACTAGTGGAACTTTCCAAATTAAGATACCCAAATTTAGGTCTTGTATTAATTAATGACAGATGCATGGAGTTTATCGGAAATATTATTGAGAGATTATTATCTAATTTGATAGATCCATTCCATAAAGAATTTTTGCATATTTTAATTTATTTTAATTATTACTCCAATTATCTCCTATTGGGCTTTTTATTATTCATTTAGTCAAAACTTCCAACATAGTTTATGCTTTAAATAGTTCGTGTTTATATTATTCTTTGCATTTCCATGATTTACATTTATGATAATTTTTAGGACTCCAATATTATGAACTATGATTAATTCATCATAATGGAGCATGTCCCAACATAGGTTTTAGAATTTTTGTTTCTATAATATTCATTTTCAAGACCTCCCATCTTATAAGAAAAATTATATTATTTTTCTTATTTAATATTTAAAACTATTTAATACTATATTAAATATTTCTTTTCATGTGTGTATATATATATATATATATTTATATATTATGTCCATGAAGATTTTTTTTTTTTTCGCGCGCGCCGCTATATGACCACACAAGTTGATTAGTTTACTTGTACATGCTATAATATTTTGAAAGTAGTACCTGATCAAACTCAATTTATAATTGAATTGACGATGATACATGAATTAGTGTGACTTACTTTAGAGCATGTGCATTAATCAATAATTAGAAGAATATCCATGCTTGCTAATAGTGGAAGTGAGCACGCATTAATCTTTCAAGAGATGTATAGTAAGCATTCTAATTAAAGTCATAAGGTCCTCCATGACCAAAAGTATGATAGATAATGACATAATACAATGTTCCACTTAATTAACGTTATCACTTCATGTCTAGTCCTAATTATAATCATAGTTGGAAAGAAAAAGAAATGAGTAATATCACGCAAATCTAGTTACTTTGTGTCACTTTATTTTGAAAATTCATCCGTCATTGTCAAGTAATTATGCACGTAAAAGTCTATATGCATACATAATACGGATTGTAAAAACACATTTTTCTCAAGGAAAGCACATGTTTATAACATGTGTCCTCTTAAAATAAAGATTATATAATATAAATATATGTGTTAGATCTTTTTTACGTTGGGTGATTAATTAAATTTTTCAGATTCAATACGTAATTAATCAGGCAGGTTAATATTAGTATCGCAGTTCAGTTCAACAATCTATATATGCACGGCCACGCTCATACATTAAACAACCCACTAAGTCTCAAAGATTGATAATCACTAATCAGACTTAATCACTCAAAGACTCTCTCTTACATGATGACGTCGTTGTAAGGAATATTCTCAGTGGTCTTGTTTAGTGAGCACCACTTATCTTCAATTTGCTCGGCGAACTCCTAAAATTTGGCTAAGCGCTTCCTCCAAAGGCAACAAATCCCTTTCCCGAAGGATGAATAACACTTCAACTTCAATAAACTCACGAGGCTCTCTATCTCACAAACTTTGCTCTAAATATTCCAAGTGAACAACTTTAGGCCTTTATAAAGGACTTATAATCCATGTTGACACAATCAAAATCTTTTTCAAAATAATCTTCCAAAAATCTCACCCAAATAATATCTAAAAATCTCCACAATTTTTTCCACTAGATTCGATCTTCAAGATCTCTACAATCTCCGTGATTTTCTATCAACATAAAATCTCCACGATTTTCTCTCAAAATAAAATCTCCACGATTCTTTGTCCTATATAATCTCTGGAATATCTTCACGATATTTTCCCACAAAATTTACACAATATCTGAATCAAGATCACCACATATGCTGCACAAAATTCGTAGCATAATCCCATTCAAATTCAAATTGTCCCTAACAATTATCTCCTTGTTTTATCTCTCCTTACTCTCCTTTTTAAAATCAGCAACAATTATCTTGAAGCAACTTGAATTTCAAACACAAAAGCACATCTTCCACGTTAGACAATCTGCACAGCTTCACGATCTACATGTTTTTTATTTTTATGCACATTGCCAATAAATTACCAACTAACAAAATCCTAACAATATATATATATATATATATATATACACACATAATGTGGAGAAAATTGCTGAATTTATCTTTAAAAGTACATGGATCTGAATTTTTACCCCTATTCTTGTTTAGTATCTTTTTGTTATTATAGTTATTTGACTAAAAAGAGTGCTAATAAAGAGTAAAGGATAAACATCAAGACTCATGCACTTTTAAGAGATATTTATTAAGATTTATCAAATCGACAACGCTCCCCAAAAACCCTTCCAAAGCCGTCCTCATGAAATCAGACCAGAATGACTTGAATTCTTACAGAAAAAAATAAAGTTTCTCTTGCGTTTTGTGTCTTACAAAAGTAACTTCATTAGTATATAATTTGGTTAGTCGATATGATCCCCAAGTGAGCATAAATCCAAACAAGTGAAGACAAATTAAAGAACTGTATTTCATGCGTACCTTAAATAATAACAATCATTAATCAAGATGACCAATAGTTTTTGCCTGATGTATAATTGCTTGCGTCCATTATTCTATAAAATACAAAATTACAAATAATATTCCAACAACAAATGATGGCAGTTAGCGCATGCAATTAGGGGGTTCTTCTTTGGAAATAATCCAAAATGAGATTAGACTATTATAAAGTCAAGTTGATGGGATATTTTTCCTTGATCGATTATTGCAATAATAATTTAATTATAATTTATCTTTTGGAGAATTATAATTTGCAGCTCCTGCTGCCAACCATATATATATATATGCATGGTATATCATGATTGATTCACATAATTAAAACGTGAAATGTTTATAAATTTTTTCGTCGAAAACTAATCTTCACAAAATTTTCCTTAAATTATAATTATTTTTCATGTTCTAAAAATCTAATTAATTAATAAGTTTATTATATATTGTACATAAATACACTGGTGGTTAGTTATTGAAGCGCATAAATATCTAGTAGCAAGTAAAGCTTTTGATAAAAACTAATGAGGGTGTACAAAACTAATAATAGTCATTTTTTTAATTATTGATCATAATTGTAATTTTATCATAATAGATCAACTTAAACAAATTAAAAACAAAATGGGCAATACTAAAATTTCACATTAGAAAGGACAATTCTAAAAATAAAAATAAAAAAAAAAAAAAAATTCCTTACAAAATAAAGTAAAATTACTTAGATGTAAAAACCAACATATTGAATTGAAAGAAAATGTTTTGGGAAATCTATTGACACCCCAAGATTTTATTAAGGCTCCCAAATACATTAAAAAATTAAAATTATTCTCGTTTTAAAATTAAAATCTCTGAAAGTTCCATAAATACCCTTATGTACACCTTATACTTTTCTACTTTAAAAAACGGGTTTATTAAAAAGATTTACTTTCCCTTTTTTGGGGGAAATTTTTCCCCTGACCGTATTAAAAGAATTCCATTCAAATCTTTTCTCCTTCACGTAATTGAATCTTTTCTTCTCCATGTAATTTATATAGTTGAAGAACAAAAAGTACAGGGAGTTCACCAAATCCAACAGTGAAACTATTGATTTTGATGGCCCTTGAATTATATTTTTTGTTAATTATTGAATTATAATTTGATTTTGTTTTGAAAGAATGAGTAATTTAATTTGTTTAAAAAGTATTGTATTAGTAGTTTTCGTATGATTTTTTAATTAAAAAAAATGAAAAAACTCTATGCACATTCTTCTTCCCTTTCATTCTTTTTTAATGATGGATGATGATGATAATAGAAGAGATGTAAACGTAATCAAGAAATTTGAAAAGAAATTAATTTCGAAATTGTTCAAATAAAAATTGCTAAAAGGAAAAAAAAAAAAAAATCGTTCAAGTTGAATAAACAGTATTTCAATGTGGAAAAGTATGGAATGTACATAAGGGTATATACGGAACTTTGAAGGATTTTCATTTTTTTTTTAAATGTATAATTTTAATTTTTAAATTTATTGGGTAGCCTAATAAAATATTAGGGTGTCAATAAAATTTTCCAAATGTTTTTGGAGAAATTTTCTTAAATATTTTGTAGTCTTTTGGAATTTGTCCTTCGTCCCTCTTATCTCGTGAGAGAGAGATTATCTATTATGCTATTGATTAAAAGCAGTACAAAAGCACTTACCCTTAATCGGTCAAATTTTAAAAATAGAGAATACTAGTATTAATACGCAGTAAATATTATTTTAAACATTAATTATTAAAACTTAAATAAAATAATTTAAAATTTGATTTTTTTCTAAAATTAAGCAGACCCCAAAAAAGTAGAAGAAATAAAAAAAATAAAGTTTAAAATTCCAAATTAACAATTATTTTGTTTAATTTTAGTTAATTAATATTTATAAGTTATGTCCTTAAAAAAAAAAACCATTTAACATTACATCCTGCGAAGTAAATTAGGGAAAAATCATTTCGGGGTACATATGAAAAAGTGTATTTGAGAAGGCTTCAATGTCATGCATGTCTAACTAAATTTTATAGGAAACTTTAATCAAAACTTGCATAATTTTCTGTGATTGTGTAGACACACTAATGTGCATGTAATATGATTTTTAAACACGGGGCTAAATTTATCTTGATAAACTTAAAAGGTAGGGAGAATCAAGAATAATGAGGTCCTGCAAAGACAAAAGAAGATAATAGGGTTAATTTCATATGTATTAATGAATTTAAGGGTCATTCACAATTTGTTATCCAAAGTTTAAAAATTCCTACTTTATTCATCAAATTTTTAATTAGTTCCATTTAAACTCGTGTTACAATTTATATCAAAAAACACACGGTGAAGTGGAGTTAATTGTAGTCATGTGGTCATTTTCTATTTGTTAATTTTAACATAATTTCTTATTAAAAAGACCCCGTAACATTAGTACTCTTTTTTTTAGACTGTTTCTAACAGAAAAATCTAACAAGAGAATTGAAATATGACTAATTAAAAATTTAATTGGGCGAGTAGGAGTTTCTAAAAACTTCAGTGGGTGATACTAGCTAAAGGTTGAAGGGTACTGGTAAGAATAAATCCAAGATAATATTTGGGAACGCATCAAAAGTCTCTTCCATGGTTTTAAAAGTTGATAGCAATGGAATGGTTTGAATCAAGACTGGAATTATTGATTTTCTCCACACCATTAGCGAGTACACAATCAAATGGTCCCCTTGACTGACGAAATTATTGACTTCATTATCTGTTGAGGCCCGCCGGAGAAACTTGGCTTCCTCCTTCCAATTATGTTTCGGATCCTTTTATCTTCACTGACATCTATCATTTTCATGAATGAATTAAACTATGTTAGTTATCTCGAACTTTTATTCCAAACTATGGAAAAAAAAGACATTAAGACTTTTTTTTGGCTCTGAAAAAGATATTTAAGACATCGTACCATTTGTAGCATTTAGTATTTTTTTACCTAAAAACATATTTTGTATTCTTGGTTTTTGTTTATTTATTTCGGCGTCTTCAAGCAGGCAGCCAAAAAAAGTGATAATTAGACTACATGGCAAAATTTCATATATTGCATTGAAATTTAACAAAATTTTCAAAATATTATAAATATAGTAAAAATGACATAATAATTATAATAATGATATTATGTTTATGATATAATCATTATTTTAATGATATAAAATTTTGTTATTCTAATAACATTTAAAAAAATTTACTAAATTTAAACTTTGATATTCAAAATTTGTTATATGAGTAAATTGCCCAAAAAAAAAAACAAAAAAACAAAAACAAAAACAAAAACAAAAAAGATGGTGCAGGAGAAGTGCAAGAACAGCAAAGAAAACTTTCGTATAATCAATTGCTGAAAAAGGGCTGGCTAGTATGTAATTGGGCCAGAAGGCCCATAACGATTCAATGTCGACATACATAAGACAAAAACGTTTTAATTCACTTTTGTCGGCATGGAAAAAACCCAAAATTTCAACTTTCATACTCCCCTAGAAATCTCCAAGGAAAAAAGTTGCCCTTGACTTGTAGCACCCGCAAAAAAAAATAAAATAAAATAAAATAAAATAAGAAAAAAGAGGGAAGGACAAAACAAGACAAGACAAAAAAGCTTCTCCAAGCGGGCATTTCACTTACGCATTGTGGGCCCAATAAGGGCCCAACAGAATCGCCATACCAGATATGGAAACGATTCATGTCGGCCAACCAGGTGGGGACACGTTGAATAAGACTACGAATTATATGGCCGTCCGTCAGATCATAATAGTCAACATCGAGTTGTACCGCCAACTTTTTTTGATGCTGACATGTCCGTCTCCGAGCGACAGATCGTACAAACGTGGTCCCCACTCGGAGGGGAAAAATTTTGGGTTTCTCTCCAGTGGGTCGGGACTCTGTGGAGTTGAAATGCGCTCAGTGATTAGTTAACGGGCCTATTAGTCAACAACAAACGGCAAAGATAAGGTCACAGGGGTAATAATAGACTATATAGAGTGAGCTTTCCAAGCTCACTGCTTTTCTTAGGTACGGTAATTTCAAAGGCATTATTTGTTATGTCGTTTTTTGCATTCCCCAGATACCAATATTGTCCAATATGTCGACTTCTTCTTTGTTTTTTTTTGTTTTTTTTTTTTTTTTTAAATACAAGATGAGATATTTTTTTTTTTGTGTGTTGTGATCATTCAGGTAGAGCTGGCTATTGCACTTGACTCTTGTTTCAAAAAGAATGCAGATTGAGTAACGTACTCCTTTGTCGTGTGGACAATTTATCTTAAAACGAAATTACTGAAAAAGAAAGGGTTAAACTGAAAGAAAGGGAAAATAGACAGATTTACACAGTAGTAAGTATCAAATGTGAGATATTCAAAAAAAAAAAAAAAAAAAAAAAAAAGGATCTCCTAAATTTTTAACAATGTATAATAATAACATGCCACTCGAATTTTTGAAATTATAACAAGATTGAATACCCATCATGTTACATTCTTTTTTAATATAGAACTGTTACTGTTCACATTTGGGTCACATTGGCATGCTTTTGAAGAACATTATGGTAAAGTAACATTTAAGAGGAAATTAAATATTTTCCGCCACAATATCCCATTCCCTAAACCGATCGAAAACCCCATGTTTTTTAATTAACCATTTCATTTTTTTTTTTTTTTCTAAACGAAATTCTTCAACATTCTTAACCATCTTCTCATCAATGAAATGAGTATTGCTTTTAGGCTTAAATCCTTGAAATTCATACATAGGTGATGGAATGAACAGAAGTTTCTTCTCGTGATGATATAAAAGCAAGTTACTTGAAGAAATAATAACAAGTAACAACTGGCTGCTCAAGTGTCAGGTGGTGTAGTCAATTCGGGCTGCCCCGACCTAGCTAAGGCAACCCGAAAGTTGAAAACTTGGTGTGCTGACCCTTATGAACAGATGGTCGATCCAACCCGAATATACTGTACAAAAAATATGAAAAAAAAAAAAAAACCTAACCAATTAGGCCTAATTAGGTTTTTAGGCTGAGATCTAGGCCCGACATAGGCCTTTATACGATTGGGCTCTAGACTAACCCGTTTGGTCCAGTTCAAATTTAATTTCTAAAAAAAAAAGGTAAAAGTTTTTCTTATTTTTATTAATTTTTAAAATTTCTCTCACTTTCACTTTCTCTCTCCTTCAAGAAATGCTCGTCAATAATGTACCAAGGGTATCTTTAGAGTATACCTAGCTATCTTTCTTCTGAAAATCCATTTTTCAGATTTTGACTTTTATTCCTATAAACTAAATAATTACTTGGTCACTACCAAACAAATAATAAAATGTAGAATTTATTTAATAATTTATTAAATTAAAGCTTAAAGTTTTTTTTTTTTTCTACTTTCCTGTGCTCGATCGCTTACCACAAGTTTAGTGGTGTCACACACTGTGAATAGCAATACACGAATTGTTAGATGTAATCACTATTGATTATGATCATATATAATTATACTCTTATCTATGTGCAATATTAAGTACCAATAGAATCGTTTCAAAATGTTTAGTTTCCTTATCAAAAAAAAGTGAAAGTGGTTCAAGATATATAGGAGATTTCTATTGTGGGATTTAGAAAAACAAACCACCAGTAGCTATTTATTTTCAACAATTAAATATGTATCTGAGATTATTTGTACTGTGGACTTTTTAAATTTGATGTGATATAAATCAAATTTAATATTGAAAATTATACACTACTTGTATAAAGTCCTACTGCAGAAGGACCCGTATGATGATTTTAGGGTCCGTTTAGTTCGCTGATTTGAGTTTTTAATTTGAGTTGAGATTTGATTTTATGTGAGAGCTTTTTACTGTAGTAAAAAAGTTAGATGTGATTGTTTGTGAGAGTTTTTTACTGTAGCAAAACTCGAATTCTAAACTCGAATCAGTGAAATGAACGGAGCGTTAATTTTTCATCTTCCATGTAGGTTGTTGGGGTCAAATTCAGTCCTCCAAATTCCTAAAATAAACTGGGAGAGTGATTTATTAAGCCCTTGAACTAGCTCTCATATATATCAAACCCTAATAACAATTTTTATCAACTGTAGAAACACGCGTCACAGATGCAGACAGAGTATAGTACAGTGACATATAAAAGAGATATCAGCAATTAATTATCAAACAACCTAGCTATGACCCTATTGTCGGACTAATATCAACATAGGCAGACATAAGAAATTAGACCCCATGTGAGAACCAGTAGTAACGAACCCAATATTTCAAGGCTAGGACTTGCATGAATGGTACGTCTCAGGTACCAGCTACAATTTTCCAGACTTTTATTTTACCTCAATATATATATATATATATATATATATATATCACTACTCTAAATTAATTATTTGCATATTGAATGACATTGTTGAGCAATGCGCATTAAATTTTGTGCAGCATTACGTACTTGCTGTCATTCCAAATAGTGTTAATCTAGCTTATAGGGCTAGCAAATAGTCTGACAAAAAGAATTGGTGTACTAAATATATATATGTGTGTGTATATATATTATACGTATGTATATGGGTGTCTTGGGGGGACTTTTAACAGTGCCAAACAATAATTCATTCCTTTTGTTTTAGCCCGAAATGGAAATGGTATATATATTCGTGTGTGCGTGTGAAACGTACAAATAAACGAAAACATTTGGTGGTGACGAGGAGAAGGGTTTGGAGGAATTTTGGACGCTCATTACTGCCACAAACAGTGCACAATGTTGAATTTAGAGGAAATATTAGTATAAGGTGAAAATGCAACAGTACTGTTAAATACCTATGCAGTGTAGGCCATGGCTTATTAAGCACTTGTCGGCCAATTGTCTGGGCAATGTGTCGCATTTTCTTTTGTTTTTTTGTTTTTTTTTTTTTTTTAACTTCAATTTTAGTTGATGATCTGGCCTTTTTCTTGGCAAGAGATCATAGAATAAACTAGCCTAAAATTCGCGCGTTGTTGTAAGAAATATTAATGTATTATATAAAAAGTTATGAATGTTTATACTATAAGATTAGTTTATATATACATATATATATATATAGACATTTATATATATATATATATGTTAGTTAAAAGTTTCTTAAAATGTATTATAGTTGTTGTCTTTCTTTTTGTTTTTGTTTATTTTAACCGTAAAATATAAATTTTTAAAAAAATTAATTATAATAATTATGGAAGTTGAACATCTTTAATTATATTTAGTGTAAATTAAAAGATTTAGAAGTAGTTATATTACTTGGTCTTTGGGAGATTTCTGGGCGGGTTTGCTATTTTTACTTCAGAACTGAAATGATAAAACATTGCTAAGATATGTATTAAAAATAGTAAATGTTGATTTTTATTGATAATTGATATAAATTAATAAATATGTCTTATCTTGTGGTCAATCTTTTTAGGTATGGAGTTTTTGAATCCACTGCTCTGAGAGCTGATATTTGTGGCGGTGGTGCTGGAAGTTAGACATCTTCAAAATTTTTTAAACAACTGAAGTCATTTGTGGTATCCTTTTTTTTTTTGTCCTCTTAACTGAGCAATAGTTGGTGGGATTATGGATGACTTGGTAAATCCTTCATCAATTGTCAATGTAGAGCATGATTTTTTGATTAGTGCTTGTGCTGCTCTTCCAAATATGGTGATGTACATGTCTCCAGTGTTATCCTCGATTAGTGTGTTTAATCTGTACCTGTGATATATGTGGTAATAGTTGATTAATATAGTAATTTTTTTTATTGTCATTCATAAGGATAAATAGATTTTAGTAATTATTTATTAGTAACTTTTATTACTATGGAGACGACGTTATTTTTATGAGGCCATAACTATCACACCACCAGCCAATGCCTGCTTATTTTAGTTGTCGATAACATCTAGGGTAAGAGTTGTAATACCAGCCTTGATCTATTGAGAATCTAGTTATTGTAGCTTTTATTGTAAATTTGGTTCCCTGAATGAATAAGGAAGAGTTATTAGCTTGAGTAATGAAATTAAGGAAAGAAAGAAAATTGAATAATACTAACTTGTTTGCTATCTAGATCCAATGTCTTTAGCTCATTGATCGTTCTTCTGTTTTCTGATCTTTGTTCTTTGATCGACTGCATTGGTGTTGTTGATGATGGTAAGAATTCATTTTGTTGACTTTGGTGGGAAATTCTGTGTATGTAAAAGTAAAAATAATTAAATGAAAAGGTAATAAAAAATTTTAAATATGAAATATAATTGTTTTTTTTAGATATCTTGTATTGATTTTGTTACTGTGTCTTTAATATTTTTGTATCAGGTATATCTGGGTCGATGTAAAAAAATGTTGATGCAGTGCTTGAGACATATGGATTGCCTGAAACATTAACATTAGATGAATTAATATTTTAGTCCAGGGATTGTGTTTATATTTGTAATTATTATGATAAAGTTTTTTAAAAATATCTAGATATTGTTTGACTGACATTGCTGCAAAAACTGCTACAACTGGTCCTTGGATTGATTTCAAGACATTTTTATCAAATTGATATGCTTTGTATCCCCATAAGGTAACCTGTAGTTGTTCATTTCTGTTGGAAAAATAGAATGAAAGGAAAGAATTAGAATAGAAAATTTTGAATGATGTAAAAACTTTTTACTTTTATTAAGTAATTTTTTACATGAATATGATAAAAATATATGTAAGATTTATATACCTTATGTTTTGTATTATTATGGTGCGTCGTGATATTGATCTATTGTTGATGTTTGTCTGTTCAATTGCTTGGACACTTGTGAGAACTCCAATAATATCTAGTATTAAGTAGATAAAAAACTGTTATAAATATATATTGATAAATTAATGATGTTTTTAGCTTAATGAAATGAGTAATTCATATTACCACTTAGAATTTTAGTGTTGTGAATTCTTTGTTGTAGTTGGTCAAATTCGGTGAAGTAAAATCTGTGGAATGGAATAGGTGGTGATTCTTCTATAACTGGAATGAAGGATGTTGCACGTGCGAATTGAAGCATTGTACTATGTGAAAGAACTTTGTATGTTACCCGGTTTTAGGCTACGAAGAAATTTCTGAAGTCATATATATTGCCTAGTTGAATTTTTTGAGAGATGACATCTGAATTACGTGCTCGGATTGATCCTTGGATTGCTTTATGCTGCAAATAAAAAAAAAAAAAATAGTTTGTTATTTAATCATATTTCAATATTAGATAGAAGATGATGTAATGTAGTGTTTATAAGCGTTGTTACCTCTTCATCAACCAAAATACAGTTGAGGCTTATCAAACGTCATGTGACAAAGTTATTGTTTGTCCATAATCTATAAATTCTTACTCTGATAGTCCCGTAAACTTCATTTGATTTTAGTGCACATATTGGTGTTATCATTTTACCTAATTGTCAAAAGTAATAAATAATTATTTAGCATTTGAATGAATAATATTATTGAACATGTTTCTAAGTTATTTGTACTTTAATTGTATAAAAGAAGTAGTATTATGTATATTTTTATGTGATATTTTATATTTTTTACATACTTTTGGGGTTATTGCTCTAGATAAAGCAACATATAATTGTCCATAAGTAAAAATTTCATTTTCTAAATATAATCCAATTTTATTCAATGATTGTCCTTGACTTTTATTTATTGCCATTGCGTAGGAAATTTTTATAGGAAATTGTTGTCTTTTAATGTAAATGGCCATTTAGACTCATGTACAATCATTTATATTCTTAGAATATAAACTTTTTCATTAGAATTATTTATCCTTGCATCTATTACGTGTTCTTTTGTGCCATTAGGGATAACTGATAAAATTTATTGAAAATCACCACCTAGAACAATTGTCATTCCAACAAATGGTTGCTCAAAATTATTTCTCAAATCTTAAAGTGTCTTGTCTAATGTTTCAAAACAATATTTATTTGTCATAGGTGCTTCATCCAATAATATAAGTGACATTTGTTCAATAAATTTTACAAATTGAGTCCCTTTTTTTATGACATGTAAAAAATTTATCTATTGATAGTGGTATTTGAAATCTAGAACGTGTAGTTCTTCCTTTAGGTAATAATAATGATGCTATTATGGAGAATGCAACAGCAAGAATTATTTCATTATTTAATTTTATCTTTGTAATTATTGCATTTCATAAATATGTTTTCTAGTTCCACCATGACCATAGATGAAAAAAATATTGTTTTTTTTTCGTGATATAGTGATTCTAAAATTTGTTGGTAAGTAAATAGTTTTTCATTGTTTAAATTGTGTACTAATCTAGTATTTTCATCTTTTAATTTATTTATGTCATAATTAAGTTCTTCTCTTAAAAGTTTATTCTTTAGATCATCTATTAGTGACCTAATAGGAAGAGGTATATTGAGATGTGTTAAAGTTGATGAATTCATAAGAAGAGGTAAATTGAAATGTCTTAAAGTTGATGAATTCAGATTTAACAATTTTTCTAGTTCGTATAATACAAAATTATATAATTCAATTTTAGGTATTTGAAAATTTGGTTTATTAAATAAAATTTAAATTTTATATAAGATATCATTTGTCATAAGTTTCCAATATTTTTCAAGTAATTTTGTTGAGTTATTTACATTGCAAAATAATAAAATTATGACGAATAATTATTGTAATTGAACGACTATTAACCAAAATGAGGCTTCTAATATTGATTTATCTCATTCTTTGTCATTCCTAATAAGCATAGTGCATAGCATATTGCTTGATTTGTTGGATATTTTATATTATTGATGTCCGAAAAGTTTCATAACTTGTTGTTCCTTTTCAATGATTTAATAATTTTAGATAGTATAATTCTCTAGAGTTTGGGTGCACATCGAAAGTTTGTCCAATTGTATGTCCTATTTGTCTAGGAGACTGGTATTTATATTTGTTATTCCAAACATATTTACTTAGAAATTATGTGTAAGTTAGTTCTCTGGCATTGATGTCATGTTCGTTTATTTCCATCCATTCAGTGAGAGTTGTTTTATGAATATTTGGTTATCTTATTATATTATTAAGACGTTGATTTGAGTGAAATGTTATGTTTTGCATTCTTGATAAATGTATTGATAGTCTTTCAACAACTTGATTTCTGTGATGTTTTAGAAATTCATATAGTTGCCACATTGTTCGTATCGCGTTATGTATCTATAATGAATATAATTTTTTATTTCATTTGTTTCTTGATAAGTAGTTTTTCCATAAGCATGAATTATGAACATATTTCTACACTGATATGAGCATAAAATTTTAGATATAACTCTTTATTGTAAGGAACTACAAATCTGTTGTTTAATTTGATACATTCTTTTTCTACGTAAAAAGTTGTATTTCTTCATCTATAATTGACAAATCCATTCTTTTCAATTGTTGTTTCATCCTTAATTGTTTTGAGAATTGTTTTGAGCATTCTGAATTTTTCATACATAGAGCATTTGTTTTAGCAATGCCATATGCATCATAAACTCATTTACAACGTTATATTCTAATAGATTGTTGTCAGGATCAAGTTTTTTTGCAGAAATTAATTTGCCTATTTGTGATGGTTCGCGTAGTTTTTTGTCATAATGTAGCCAAATAGGAAATGATAATATGGCAAATCTCATTTCTGAAACTCCATAACATATAAGTTTGCAAAATTAAAAAGGAATTTGTTTTAATTTTCATTTAATATAAGAAATAGAAATGAACTTTATTTCCTATTGATAAGGAAAAAAAAAAAAGGCTTTGAAAAGATAGGCTAACCTGCTATAATCATTCCAAATATTTTTTTCATTTTTGATAATGGATAAAACATGGTCTAACTTCATTTTAAAAATTCTTGTAATAATATCTTGTCTATCTCAACTCTTTGACCTAATATTCTTGCTAGAGCTCTAGTGATTCCATGCCATTTTGGATTGTATGTGAACGTTATGAATAAATCTAGATTTCTATAGTGTTTACAAATTGCCATTGCATCTTGATAGTTTTGAATCATATATCTAGGACTTCTAGTATGGCTAAAAGGAAGGACAATTCTATTTCCTATTGCTTGTGCATTTGTATCTCCTCTAGTAACAGCATCTTGAATTCCTTGATAAATTTCAAATCTTAAATTCTTTTTGAGTTTTTCTAATATTGACCAAGCGATCTTCTTCTACAGAGGCATATACATCGACTACATATAGTTGGAATAGTCTACTGCCTCATAAAATAGTATTACCTTGCATTTTACATTCTTGTCGTTGATAGCAATAAAATTCTCTCATAGAGATTCTTTTTCTTATGGATTCGTTATTTGAATTATTCATATTGTATTTCAAATCTGTTCTATAATCATATTCTCCATAGGGAAATAGTATAGGATATTGATGAGCTAATTATTTGCAAATTATATCTTGGATTATAATGTCTCTTCTTGTTCATATTCACCAATATCTCCAACTATTAAATCACCTATATCATTCAAAGTGGGCAATTCATATTGACTGTTATTATAAGTTTTAGTTTCATATATGGTATCTCATGTCCTTGATATCTATCTCTTATCATTCGAAAAAGTTTGACTAATTTGTTTGTATTTAAGCATTTTAATCAAATTTTTAGTTATGAATTTAATTAAATTTTTGGATTGATCATCAAATGAGAATAATGCTACTCGATTTTTTATTTCATTTTATGTGTCATATTTATAAAACTGTGCAAATTGCAGAGGATTATTGTTAACTGGTAGTAAAGATCCCATAAGATGATGTACTTATCCACTTATTTAAAAAAAAAAATGGACAGTTTGAGTTTTTTATATTTGTTTCTATATTAGCTCCGAATGATGTGAATGCAAACATAGAATTATATGTTCAAATAGTTTTTGAAAATGTGCACTTATTAGTCCTCCATGATAATCAAGTAATTTATCTAGTGTATGAGGGATTTTTTTAACCAGAGGTAAAATTATTTTTCCATCTATACAGCAAAAATTGTATTTAGGAGGAGTGTTGCTTTTGATTCATTCATTAAAGCAAAACAAAGCACCACAATGCTAACAAGTGCAGAAACAGTCTCCAAAATCGATGTACATATTAGTAACATCTATAAAAGGAGATCAAAAATGATGATAAAGACAATACATAAAAATTAGTATTGTCATTATATGAAGATTTTTTGTAATTATTAGAATGTAATAATTAACATAGGTAAGAAAATTTTTTATTGCAATTTTCAGATGTTGACAGAAGTAATGATTAGAAATTTGTCCTTGAGACTGGGAAAGCACTAGCATTGTATCAAATTTGAATCGACAGAGTCCTGCCAATGCAGGTTCGATATTTTAATTTGTTTCATTTGGGCATTCATTGTTTGCATTGGTAAAGTCTTAAGTTATTTGAGAAATGATACAACGCATATGATGATTTAATCATGATGGTTTTTTTTTTTTTTTTGGATTTTTCTCTTATCCACCTGTTTGTACAATATAAAATTATCTCAGCAGTAAAAAAGGAAAAGAAAATATGTTTACTTAAATAAACTATATGTGGAGTTAAATAATCTATATGTAGTTAATTACAATACATTAAAACTAGTAATAAAAAGTAAGACAAATGATTCTGTAATAACAAATTTACTAAGTTGTACATTTGCAATTATAATCTATTTCAAATAAGATAATCTAACAATGTCCATAGTACTAAATATCTGAAATTTACAATGCTAAGTTAAATTATGTACAAAACAAATTAATAAGATAACAATAATACATCATCTAAATTCATGAATATATAAAATCATGTATGTATCTGTATATGTGCGGAATAAATAAGACAATATGGGAATGTCTACGATGATAAAAATTCAAAATTTACAATGTTAAGCATAATTATGTACAAAACAAATTAATAAGATAACAACAAACAGTACATAAGCAGAGAAATTTATATTTATATATGTCTATCTTCGGCCTCCTCCTTTATAGATAAACAAACAAATTAAAAGCCTTTTACAATAAAAGCTTATTACATAAAGTTTATAGAAGAGAAAAAAAAAAGAATTTAGAAAATTTAGAAAAATATCAATAAATGAGTAAATAAATAATTAAATGAAAAAACAGCTAATAAAATTAATCACATATAAATATAATAATATTTTGATATATGGTAATTGTGGCTCGTATATCTAATATTTTCAGCAATATGTGGTGAATAAGCTGTTTATATATCAACCAAAATAGGCAAAGAAAATGAGAGAATCAAAGAAAGAAAAGGGTCTAAGACTTCATTTGCACTGAAATGACCAAAAACAACCAACCCAAAAACAAATAAAAGGATAAAAGGCTGAGGAAAAAACAACACAATCAGATCATAAGATATAAAAAGAGCAAAAAGCATATGCTCAGAAGAGGAAAACAAGAATTAATGATTGGAGTACAATGTTAAGTTGTCCAAAAACTACTTGGTGAACTAAAAGAGAATGAAAAAATAATAAAATGTAAAGTTGTTCAAAAACTACCAAGTGGACTAGAAGAGAAAGAAAAAACAGCAACGTCACAGGAACAATGTAGTCTACATCTTGTATCCAAACAAAGTGAAAGAACTAGACAAAATGAGAATACCTAATGAACAATGAAATGTGCGGTTTTATAAAATGACAGGAAAAGCCCAGGCCAATAAAAGAATAAGAAATTGAGAACAAAAATGCACCATCAGACTATAGGACATCAAAAGACTCAAAAGTATTTGCAGAAGAAAGGAAAAAGAAAGGGGAAAAAAAAGGAGGACAAACTGCATAAGTCAAATTCAAGAAATAAAACAAATTAAAAAGTAACAAAAGGGAAGATATTATATAGAGGAATAAGTTTCGGTTCTAGTACTTAAAGTAGAAATACCTGAAATTCAAAGTAAATCAAACTCATAGACAAATATCATAAATAAGTTGAAATCAAATAAGAGACTTTTTTTTCCTCCTCCTTCGACTTTTTGTATAAAAGGGTAAGAATAGGATGGAAAAATTGGATCTCAACAACGACAAACAGACGTAATGTATATGTAAATGACCTTTGAATGAAACAGTAGTGCCAAAAGGGCAAAAGTGTTGGAACAAGTAAAAAGAGCAAAAGAGAGACAGCCAAAAAGTTTTAACTAAAAAAAAAAAAAAAAAAAAAAAAAAAAAATGGGCATTCAAATGAGGAAAACATATTCACAATAATTTTTAGACAAATTACATAAAACCCAACATGTCAAAATTGATTATAATCATTAGCACCACATAAAAAACCAAGTAAAACTAAAAATATATCAAGTATAGATATGTATGTGTATGCATGAATAAGAAAGAAGTAAACAGGAGATCAATTTGTAAGCACTACTTACTAATAAAACACAAAATTAAATAGATATATATTACTAACGTTTATTAAGAATAAGAGAGAATTTTTTTCAGCCCTTTACATTAGTAATATCTATTAATAGGATAAGAAAAATAGATGTATACAAAAATAATGAAGTATAAACAACACATTTTAACATTCACCATAACAAACCAATACATCACGTATGAGTAACAGGAATTAGAAAGTTGTGGATAGAAGTTATTAATAATACCTCAAATGTTATAAATATTGTTTGAAGTGACAAATATGAGCCAACTGAACGTGAACAGGAGTGAATGATACCGGAATAACATCATGGAGTAGTAAATGATAGAAAACCTAAAAAAAAATACAAATAAATAAATAAGTAAATGAGTAAATAAACCAACCAAAAAAAACCTTAAAAAGCTAAAAAAAATAAAGGTATAATTATATTTTTATGTAGCAATTGTGGCTCAGATATTCAATATTCTCAGCAATGTGTGATAAATAGATTGTGGCTGCATACTAATGGCAACTGTACAAAAACACTAAAATGAATAAGATATCATATCCATCACACATAGATTAATATCACTTGTATATAACACAAAATAAATGACTGAAGTAATATATAAAGTTGTCTAAAGACTACTAAGTAAATTAAAAGAAGAGAAAAAAACAGCAACATCACAAGGGCAATAAAGCCTCTGATCTATAACTAAATGAAGTAAAAGAAATGGACAAAAGAACGACATTAAGCCAACAATAAATAGAGGAATGAAAAGATGAGGAGGAATATCATGAGGAAACTAAAATAAAATAGTAGGGTTTTTGTTTTTTTTCCTACAATTTTTTGTATGAAACGGTAACAACAACATGGGAAAGCCAAAGCTCAGCAATAGAAAAAGAGAGCTGATGTATGTATAAATAATTTTTGAATGAAGCAATAAATACTAAGAAGATAAAAGCATTAGAATAAGTAAAAAGAACAAAAGAGAAACTACCAAAAAATTTAAGTAAAAAAGAGTAGATAAAATCATAATCCAAATGAGGAAGACATATTCACAACAATTTTTGGACAAATTATATAAAATTCAACATGTCAAAGTTGAGTATAATCATCATTGCCACGTAAAAAAAAAAAAAAAAAAAAACACTAAAATATATTAAGTAAAGATATGTATGTATATATATTACTAAGAAACAAATGAACAAAAAGTTAATATATGAGCATTATGTACTAAGGAAACATAAAAGAAAATAAAGGCAGATAATAAAACACAAACAACAAATATTAATATCACCACAGCAAATCAATACATCTAATATCAGCACTAGAGATTAAAAAGTTATGGATAGATATTATTAATAGTACCTGGAATGCTATAAATACTGCCTTAACTGTGAAATATCAGTCAACTAAAAGTAAGCAGAAGGAGTCAAAAATACAAGGATAAATAAATAGAACAGTAAATGATGGACAATGAAATAGAACAGTAAATGATTAGAGGTGATATAGAGGAGGAAAAAAGTGAAATGTAGAGAAAGGAACAGGAATATACATGATAAATTCATATGCAGTAGCAGCATTTATAAATAAAAAGCAAGCAAACAGATCTAAACAGTGCATAACCTCTAACAACATCACACGTAAGAGCATAAAGTCGGTTTACAAAAGTTAAAGAACTAACATTTCCTAATTAAATAATAAAAGCAATATATTGTTTACAATAAGGAAAAGGGAGGAAAAGGAAACATAAAATAAGTAATAATTACCTTAGAGAATGAAAAAGGAGGAAAAAATAAAAAGGAAAAACTCAGAATATTTTTTTCCCTAAATTTTTTATGCATTTCAGACAATGGGAAAAAATCACCAATTCATTTAATACCTCTACAGTAAAATGAGTACAAATCATCAACCTGGCAGGACAAATTAGTATCGTAGATGCCACATATCATCAACTCAATAAATGCAGAAAAAATTAAGATCAACAAGAGAGAAGATAGAACCATTTAGATAAAAGTCCCTTTCTGAACAAAAGAATCAATCAAAGGGACAAATAAAGCATTATAAAAAAATTTCAAAAACCCTATTTGCTATCCAATCAAAAATTGCAACAAATTTTAATGAATTCTGAAAAATTTAGACATATCAGGCACAAAAGCAAACATCCAACAAAAATAGGGAAAAAACATTAAAATGAAAAAAAAAAAAAATAGAGCATGTACTCCCACAAAACCACATAAACCCCAAACTAAAATCGCGAATCAAACCAATATAGAAGCAACCTAGAAAAATCGAAGAGACCTCCACCAAAACCTAGATGAATCGAAGGATCGTCCACCAAAATCACAGGAAAAAATCAAACCAAAGCCGCAAATACAAACTGTCGAAGAGCCTAGAAAAAAGAACGGATAAAATCTCAGAAGTTTTGCTGAAATTACATGATCAGAAAAGGCAAAGAAAATCAAAGCATCAAAAGAGGAATGTAGAGTTTTTGGCGAAAGAAGGTGAGAGAGGCGGAGAGAATGAGAGGATCTCAGAGGGAATAGAGCCTAGGGCTTCACTTACACAGAAATGACCGAAAATACCCAACCCAAAACAAATAAAATGATAAAAGACAGAGGGGTAAAATGGTACAATCAACCTATAAAAAAATAAAAAGACCAAACAGCTCCTAGGAGAAAAAGGATAAAATTGTCATTCCACTATATAAATAACAGTAAAATGAGTATGTGTGAATAGTAGACCCAGCTCTCTTTTAGCATATTTAGATTGTGTTTTTATGACTATATTATATCATGACATCTCATGGGCTATTTCTAACTATTTCTTGTCTTGTATGAAACCTTGGGCTGCTTTCAAAGGAAGCAAAAAATGTGTGCTGGGCAGGAGTTCTTTTTCGTGTACTCTTAACTCCAAATGCTGAATAAGGCCCAAAGTTCTTTAGAGAAAAGGTAGATATATATCGAGACTAAAATTTGATCATGTAATAAAAATAGCAGGATGCTCATAGTTGACAAACTAATAGTATTAATAATTCTACAACTTCAATGGAACGAATAATCCTATGATTAGATGATGCATAATTTGTTCTTAGAGAAAGAGGAAGTCTCTGTGCTAGCAAAACAGCGACTCAAAGAGCATCTGCCATCACGAAATATGACAAAAGTTCTCCTTTTCTATGTACAAAATAACAAAAAGAAGGGAGGGAGGAAACAAATTTAAAGAATATTGTGTGTGTGTGTGTGTGTGTGTGTGTGTGTGTGTGTGTGTGTGTGTGTGTGTGTGTGTGTGTATATTTGCGTATCATGTAAGTCTCCAAAAACATACTTAGCTAGCAATTATTTATTATTATTATTATTATTATTATTATTATTATTTTATTATTATTATTTTTATTATTATTGGTTTTATTATTATTATTTTATTATTATTATTATTATTATTATTATTATTATTATTATTATTATTATTATTATTATTATTATTATTATTATTATTATTATTATTATTATTATTATTATTATTATTATTATTATTATTATTATTATTATTATTATTATTATTATTATTATTATTATTATTATTATTATTATTATTATTATTATTATTATTGTTGTTGTTGTTGTTGTTATTATTATTATTATTATTATTATTATTATTATTATTATTATTATTATTATTATTATTATTATTATTATTATTATTATTGTTGTTGTTGTTGTTGTTGTTGTTGTTGTTGTTATTATTATTATTATTATTATTATTATTATTATTATTATTATTATTATTATTGTTATTCTTATTATTAATAATTATTATTATCCTATATTGAAACCTAACAAACACTATTTGCATTTTTTTGAACGTGGATTAAAGCCGCGGATGGGATAAACTTAAAGTCTTTTCTATTACACACACACACACACACACAGAGACACACAGAGACATACTTATTTTATGTATAACTCTCTTGGAAATTAAACAACATATAGTTTTCGCATAAACAACAACAGAATTTCAAATAAGTTGCATGGTAGTTTAAAGAAATAAACCAAAAAAAGGAACACTACTCCAACACGACATGTTAAGTACAAACAACATAAAAACTTGCAATTTATTTTTAAGCCGCTATTATGTTACACTAAAAGCCTTCAGTAAATTATATTTAAAATATTGGAATGAAAAAGAGTCAAATGAAAATATTTTTCTCTTGTAAAAGAAAAAAAAAACAGTCAAACAGTAGCTAGATAACAAAACCCACCACTAAGAACATTAATAAACTAAAGTTATGCATCAAATAGGGTTATTTTTTTTTCTTTTTTTAACAACTATATATGTACCCCATACATTTTAGCCACTAGATCATTAAAATCAAAGGGTTCAGGTTATTGTACTTATCGATATAAGGTCAAAAAAATAAGTACCGATTGTAAAGGACCCATCCCCATATATATAAACATTAATGAAAACCCAGCTTAATGCTTAATCATATTCCTCACATTGAATTCAACTCATCAGGGCCGAGCCGTAATCAGACTTAACTATAATTAAACTGATAAAATAAACTTGATTCACGTAATATAATTATATAAAAAATAAAAACCTCAACCAGACAAATTTATTTTTTTTAAAGTCCCCAGTTTAAGACACAATAGAACAAAATGAAGAGTACCAGAAGTATATCCTACTACATATGCAGGTATATAACATATGCTACGTAAAATAAAATTTAAAAAAAAAAAAAAAAAAAGAGGCATTAGAACTAATTAATAAGTAATAACATTTTCCGAAAATACCCTAGCTAAATTACACGAAAAAAATTGCTCCACGTTCAATCAATCATTATATTGACTTCATAAAATATATCAACCTGAAAAATGAAAAGCATCAGCGGTCCACTTTGAAATGTGAAGAAATAATAATTAAGCATCTTCGTGCATAGCTAGCTTGTTGCCCTAGGCCTTTCTAGATCACCATCTAAAATATAAATATCAATGGAAATATTAAATTTGTTACTAAAAGATGTAAAAGTAATGTATATATTTAATGTGCTATTCTATTTTGAACTCTAATATATGATGTTATTTTAAATTTTATGTCCATTTTTTTGACAAAATTAATATTCTTTTGAAACATGTAAAAGTGAAATTTTAATATTAAAATAATTTAAAATTAACAATATTGTTGAAGTGATTAAAAAGAATATGTTAATACATCAATTAATAACAATCAAACAGTAAAATTTGGCATTTATTATACTTGAATATGCTAAATTTACTACAATATTTAGCATCAAAAATAGCATTGATTTTTTTTCCATTTATAGACTAAAATTTAATATTGGCATATTAATTTGGCATTGTTACAAAGATGCTGATCTAATTATTATAAGAGCAAATACACGTTGGAATATTCTTCAGAATTCTTGTACTAAACCATTGGCTCTTTTGTATTGTTCTAGGATTCTAGGATATTTGATTCTCTTCCCACTTCACTTTTTTTCAACCAAGGAGTTAGTGACATTGGTTGCTTATTACATTGACCTTAGGTTAACACTACAAATTAAACCCGTCTTAATCAACTCGATTTAAAAAAGAAAATGCAAATACGCAAGCAATACTTGAAATATTTATTAATTTCAAGCCAATTACTAGGGCGCTGACCCGTAAAAAAGGACAAATCAAACAAAGACAAGGAGATGACACGTCACTCCATCATCACCGCCCACATAGGAATTGGGCTTAATTTGGACCATCCACTAATTTAATTAACCTCATTAATTAATAAAAAAAATATTAGTTTTAAGGGACAACTACATTATAGCAAGAATCAATTAATTATTTGTTATAATGTGGCTTGTTGTGGGAGAAACCCTAATTTTGTCTGCCACATTTGAGCATATATATAACTTTTGTCATTCTCTGATTGATAATTGTAGGAATAATCAAAGCCATGAAGAGACAGAAGCAATTATAAAGGTCTTGATTTCTCCATGCAGCAGACTTGTAGTCTTCCAATAGCAAGCCATGCTATATAATACGACCTTCAATTTTGTAAGCCACTTTTATAAGGTCAAGCGGGTCTCCTTTCATTATTATTTTATTTTTAAATTGCTCAACAATCGTGTTTTCATCATATATATATATATATATATATATTATGTCATGATCATCCGTAGCTTTTCCTATTTGTTGATCTCCTAATTATTGTTAGTTTGAATATGGAGTTGGATTGTGGCATTAATATGACGAAGCGATAGAAAGAATACAATGAATCAATGGATAATTATTCACTAAAAAAAATTAAAACTGGGCATAATATAATTTATAACGAAAAAGTGTATAATTTTAGGACTAGCTAAACAAAAAGTTTATTTATGACCCTTCCTTGCTAATTTAAATAGTCCAAGAGCAAAAGATTTTAGTCACAAAAATAGTTTTTTTATCACTAAAAATAGTACCTTCAGTCAGTAGTTATAATAATAAACTCCGCCATCATATATATTTAATATGTAGTTGTAATGGAATATAAGTGTTGAGTTATAATAAGTTGCGCCTAAAGTGTTTGACATTTTGCAAAAGAAAATTGCTGAGACAAACAAAAATGATTACTAAATTTCATTTTTTTTTTTTTAGGCGTTTTGAATCTTCGTAATTACACTCTTTATCTCTATTTAAATTGTTATCATGTGTTAGGTTTTTAATATATCTCGGGCTTAAATTTTCATGTATTAGGGCTTGCCAATTAATTTACCTATATGATTGCCCATTATCTAGCCCACACGTGAAGGGGAAGTATAAAATTATTGTTGATCCATCTCTTAACAGCTTAAACTTTTAAAATGAATTGGTAAACTAACTGTCTGTAATTGTGGTGTTTGCAACTTATGCCAAGATATGTACACATATATAGTTTCCATCTTCAAATAGACTCGCATTGAACATGATATAGTGCCAAACGACGGCTGCAAACAACACAAAGCAGTGAATCAGCTCCGTGGATAGAAACACATTGGGTGCGTTTGGAATTGGTTCCAAAACGTTTTTGTTTTCTGTATGAAAATGAAAATGAAAACGTTTTTTTTTTCATTTTGGAATCATTTGGTAAAAAAATGCGTTTGGTAGTTTTATTCGAGATTGTTTTCGTTTTAAAAACCGAAATCGTGTTTGGTGGTTTAATTTACATAATAATATTTAAAATATTAAATATTAAATAAATAATAATATTAAATATATTAAATAAATATTATTATTAAATATATTAAATAATAATATATTAAATATATTAAATAAATATTATTATTAAACATATTATTATTAAATATATATATATATATACACGAAAACAAATCGCGTTTCGATATATATATATTTTAAATATATATATATATTCGAAACCATCTTTTCATATATATATATACACATTTTCAAATATATATATATATTAGAGAAAAAGTGAACATGATATAGTGGCCAAAAGACGGCTGCAAACAACACAAAGCAGTGAATCAGCTCCGTGGATAGAAACACATTGAATGCAGACTCTAAACCTCGAGCAGAAATTCACTAATTGTATTTTCCGTGGAGACCGATGCACTTAAACCCTATTTATTTCACTGATTTATTGTGTTTTGAGTAATTCATTATTTGGCTCATCGAGCTTCTGAAGCTAATGTCATTGATGACATCCATGAAGTTTTTCCCAAGTTCGAAATGCCAATGTTTTTTACATAATCCCGTAAGTAGGAATAATGTGGCCAACTTTCTAACTAATTTGTTCCAAATAATTTTGTTGATTGTGTTTGGATTGATTCTCTACCTTATTTTATTGGCTCTGTTAGTACTAGCTGACAATTAGAGTTGAATGAAAGTTCATTTCTGTTTCAAAAAGAAAAAGATTATTTCATTTCTGTTTCAAAAAGAAAAAGATTAATTTAAAAGAGGATAAAATTGATGTCAAGATTAACCTAAAGTACAGTATACATATCAAGTATCTACGGATTTATTTTTAAGGTTCAACGGATGTATCTAATATAGCATGTATTATATCCAATATTTATGATGATGCGTGATTGATAGACTATATTTAATATTAATGGCAGGTATTTTTCTCTTATTTTTTTCTATTATATGAAAAAAAAAGTGATGAAGCATGCAGTTAACTAACTAATTTTTTTTTGTTTATGCCTTTTACTTTTTGTACTTTTTACTTACTTATTATTTATTTTTTTTCTTGTTTAGAGCTTAAGAAAAGTGGTTTAATTTGTATTTTCATTTACACCCTTGACCTTTTGTACTTTTAATTTTTTATCTACTCTTTTCTCTTATTTATAGTTTAAGAAAAGGCAGTTTAATTTTTGTTTTCATTTATGCTATTTACCTTTTGTATTTTTTTACTTGTTATCTACTATTTTCTCTTTACTTAGGGCTTAAAAAAAAGTTATCAAATCAAATAATGTTTGTATTATGTGTTGCAGGTAGCTTCCGAACCCACAAGACTTACCCTATCAAAATAGTATGTTAAGAAAAATAATGCTATTTGAGATTTTGTTAGTGCATCTACTATTTTTTCTTATTTAAGGCTTAAAAAAGTCATCAAATTAAATAATAATGTTTGCATTACGTTATAAAATGATCATTTATCATTATATTTAGACTAAAACCCCACATAGTACCACTCTTAACTAAAAATTTTAAAATTAGTTTGTGTTCAAGTTTTTGTTTCATAAGTTGTTTCGAATGATGTAGATGCATTCTATGTAGAACATTGTTACGCAAATCAATTACCTTTTTATGTGCTATATTCTTCAATAACAAATAAAATATTTAACTTTATCTATAACTTGTTAAAATTATTATACTCCTTATTTGCAACTCTCTATCTCTTTTAAACTATTAATATATAGAGTTACCAATAGAGCATGGTGATTAATTAAAACTTATTTGTTTGTATCATAAAATGATTTCTCTAATAAACAATAAATATGATAGTCAAATTCATGCCTTATTGCAATTATTTACTATTTTTAAAAAAGTGTGAAGAATGGAGACCAATATACTTAGTTTTTAGGTTAAATTTTAAACACTAAGACTTGAAATTATCACCAGTCCTCACTGAAGAATACAATAGTTAGCAAATTCCATTAAGAAATCTAAATTTTATCAATCAAATTACAATTGCATACGTATTTAAATTTAATTCAAATTACATACACGTGTGTGTGTGTGTGTGTGTGTGTGTGTGTGTGTGTGTGTGTGTGTGTGTGTGTGTGTGTGTGTATCATAAGTTTAACTTAAGAACCGATCTGTCATAAGTATATACGCTTTCATATTTTCTTGTTAGAGCCGAAATATAGTTTTCTCGTGATATAACATTGATGGACCACATATAATTGAAACCGCACCATAAATCAGAACGAATCAACACTTAACTTTCACGTCAGTTATCGGCAGACAAATGATTTCTATTTGCATATTTGTATGAGCGATTATGGTCGTAAGAACATTGCACTTTTGTTTGCCATTTGGAAGCAAAATTTGAATTAAAAAAAAAAAAAAAAAAAAAAAAAAAAAAAGAAGCCCTTTTGACATTCAGAATTAGAAGGGTTTTAGGTACTGGCAAACACATTGGCCCATATGGCAAATATTAATGTTCCATCAACTTGACAGGTCCTAATATTATAGTAAAACTTCATGAAAAGTAGAAAATAGAAATGGGGCTTCCACTTTCCCAAATGGGAATGGACTAAGAAAATAAGTAAGAAACTCATGAGTGCAATGGGGGATAAAAATGGGAACTTTAAAAATCACAAAAAAAAATGAACATATTGCTTTTATCGTTCAAAACAAACATCATTGTTTGTTGTGGAACGATCAAAATGGCCCAACAATAATATGTCTGCTTTGTTTTTGCTCCACTTTGGACGGCCAAATTGTTTATTCCCATAATATTATTTACTCTTTATTTCTTGGTTTTATAGGCTATTAGTTTCCCATTTTTCTTGTCATTTTCCTCTTTTAATTTGGTGTTTCTTCATCTGGTCAAAATATTTATAATTAGTTCCATTATGTGTTATGTTTTGACTCTTTTGTGAATCGGTACACGTAACAAAATATTTCAAGAACTGCAGAAATCTTCAATCTTGAAAATATTGGTTCGGATAATTGGCAAGTGAGTAAACAACATGATAGTTCCTATTAATTATACCTGGTACGAGATATTGTTCTGATAATAATCCAAATAAGTACCCCCTTTTTTTCATCCACTAATTTCAACTCAAGTAAAAAGTCTCTTTCGTAATTTTCTTTTATTTTAATATATTAATTTTCAAGGGGTAAATTTGATAAAGAATTTAGTTGCTAATAGATGTCAAATGTATTGGAATGTCTAATTGATTTTGATATTAGTCATTTCCTCTCGCAATTTTATTTTTAGAAAATTAAAAGTCTCTCTCTATAAAAAAAAAAAAATAATAATAAAAAAGAAACACACACACACACACACACACACACACACACACACACGCAAATATATACACCTCATGATTAATGAATCTAGTCATTTTGGAAGAATCTAGTGCATGACCTAAGTTTATTGCTTAAACGAGCTAATTAAGGTGTGATATATACTACAAATTTCACAGCTTTTAGTTGAAATTCTACACAAATCCTAATTTGCTACGATAAATAACACTGTGCCCTAGATAATGTGAATCAATAACGCAACTTTCATTAAAACAGATATTTGTTGAAGTCCAGAGAGTTAATTTGGCATCAACGTTATATTTTCATTAATTCCTAAAGAGAACGATAAATGAAAATGATCAGCGGGACGATAGTAAATAAAACCTCTAATTCATTATTCAGTTAGATTTGTTAAACAAATGTATTGTTTTCTTTTCATTTCATTGTCATTAGGAAATATTTGTGTTTCCTCATTCACCAAGAGCACATAAGGTTTTCTCTAGGCACAATTTGCTCAAATTAATAGAAGGGGGAAAATACAAAACTTTCAGGAGATTTGCCATTTCTTTTGGTAGTAATCAAATTTAAAAAACTACTTGATAATAGATTGGCCAAAATTTTCTTCCTTGTTTTCTTTCAACGATATTGAATTCTAACATCAAATTGAAATTTACTTGATAATAGATTGGCCAAATTTTTTCTCCTTGTTTTTTTTCAAGGATATTGAATTGTAACATACAGAGAAGAAGGATGACATGCATAAATCGAGAAAAGGAAAGTCATGGAAAGATGAAACACATGTATATATCGAACTCTAATTTCATATTTTTATGTCACAGTTTGTTTTTTAAGGATTTATGTCACAATATTTTCGGTGATGAATTATGTGGTATTTTCAAATGTTGCTCATGGAAAAATCCTAGTCTTTGGCTCGTTTATAGAAGTATACTTTCTAATTAATGAGCATATAGATACATACATGTATATATATATGTGTGTGTGTGTGTGTGTGTGTGTGTGTGTGTGTGTGTGTGTGTGTGTGTGTGTGTGTGTGTGTTACACTCATAGTGATCAAAAGCGCAGAAAGGTAGAAGATACTAATTTGGTTAGGTGAAACGTGCCAGTACGTAGAAGCTTCAGGATGTATAAGCATTAATTAACATTCAGATGGTAGCTAGCTGCCACTTTGGACCCTTCAAGCTGGGCCTTTTTATTTTTATTTTTATTTTTTTCCTTTTCGTTTGATGATTGCTATATAGTGTTTGTTGTTAATTTCAACCAAATAACCTTTCAAAAAAAAAATCAACTAAATAAATTTTCCAAAAGATATATATTCTTCAAATAAAAAAAGTTCTTTTTGGTGTTCTGGATTAAAAAAACAACGGTTTGGATTATTGAAGATCATCAATATTTTACGTGATTATTGAGAAACTAAAACACATTGAAGAAGGGAATATAGAATAAAAATAATCTGAAGAACGCTTTTTCCCGAGAAGAAATCATACACCACATGTATTTACAAAAATCTCGCACTATCAGTAGTGTCTCCACCTAACAAAGGAAAGATTATGATATAATAAGATTCGGTTAAGTCATTATTATCACACGATGATCTACATCGAGGAAAATTAGGTGAAGTGACAGTTTTTGCCACCTTTTGAAAAAAAAAAAAAAAAAAAAAAAACAGATCTTTTTCTTTTAAGAAAATTGCTTACGGTTAGTGATCAAGTATCAATTCAATGAGTAATTGAAACATTTTGATGATGATTCTTTTAAGAGTTTTATCTAATTTAAAATTATAATTTCTTAATTCTGTTATAATTTTTTTCTCTAAAAAAATTAATTTTTAAAAATTAAAATTATAAAATATAATTTTAAATACATAAATTAAACATCATTTTAAAACTCATTTCTTTTAAATTATAACTTAAATTTTTATCAAATTAGTCCATCAATTATTAATGAGTGATTGATTTCTAAATCAATCAATCAATCAGTCAGTCATTCATTGATTTGGCCTTTTAAAAAATGGCATTTTTCTAATTTAATAAAACTTAAGAAATCATCAAAATAAAACAATAAAAAAGGCAACTTTTTTACGTTTTTCTTTATTCAGTTCCTCAATTTCTTTGATATTTAATATTTTGATTTCTACTGACTACGTTTGGAATATCAGTATCTATCTGATCTTTATTCCTTTCACATTTGAATCATACGTGTTAAAAATCCCAGAAAGCAGGTATTGCTCTAGTACTAGTAGACATGAATATATACGTGGAGGATCAATTAGCTATATAGATGTATTTTTGTTAGAGCCTCCTATAACAAGCCGAATCTTTAGCAGTTTTGTTTTGTTAACATTGTCGCTATATATACTTCAGTTTATAAATTTAATATAGCACCTAATTCAGCATATTCCCATGAAATTGGATACTTATCCATAATATCGTGAATCAGCTGTTGAATCCATTATCGCCGTTTGAACAGAACCATATGGAAAATCATCTCACATAAGTACTGCAAGCTGGTAATCTGAAAAAAAAAAAAAAACAAAAACAAAACAAAACAAAAGGTGCAATATATATAGAACGAGTTTTAAATAACTACAAGCTGGTAATCTGAAAAAACATAAGATATATATAGAACGAATTTTTAATAATTACAATTTTATCCATAGTAACCAATTAACTATAGAAATTTAATGATTTATTGTGATATATATTAACCTATTGTTTATATATATATATATTAACTTTAATTATTTTTAAGGATAAAATTATTTTAGTACTCTGTATTTTTGTATTTTAGGGATAAAATCTTTGATATTCTGTATTTTTGTGAAACACATTTTTGATATCATGTCTTTTTTATAATATTAAAGCAGTACTTCAACGTTTTCAAAATATATTTTTTAGTACCATGAAGTTAATTTTTGATATGTAAAATAACCTGAATATCCTTCTATTTAATTAATAAAAAAACTAATAGATCTAAAAAATCATGAGCTTTTTTATTTTGTTGTTCTCTTTTAAATATTTTAATGTTTTAAAATATTTTTATATTTTTTAAAAATATTGATTTCTATTTAATTGATAAAAATAGTAGCTTGGATTTTACATGATCTATAAAAAATAGCGTCAAAATATTGAGAATATATTTTTAAAAACATCAAGGTAGCACTTTAATATTATTAAAAATATAGAATATTAAAAGTATATTTTATTATAATACAGAATACCAAAATAATTTTAGGCATGAATATGTAAAACCTATTGCGTATTTCCACCGTTGACAGTACTATTTTTTGGAAGTTCAATTAATTATCAAGGGTCCATTTTGTTTGTTGATTCGAGTTTTTAATTTGAGTTGAGATGTAACTTTATGTGAAAGCTTTTTACTATAGTAAAAAGTTAGATGTGATTATTTTTAAGAGTTTTTTACTGTAGTAAAACTCAAATTCTAAACTCGAATTAGTGAAATAAACGGAATCTGAATCTCCTTGTTGTATGTACAAAATACTAAAGGACAATAGAGAGTCACGTGTCATGCATGTGACTGCTTAAGAGCATATACATTACGTGTATGCTTATAAGAGGTTGCAAAGCCAGATTCACTTATAATTCCCAAAACAAATATTGATTCTATATATATAGCATAATAAAATAGACTGTGTCTTGTAGTGAAAAGGAATTACACCTATCAATATTCCTTCATGTAAGCATAGTTTCCATCTCAGCTATATGAACAACAAATCCTCCAAAACCGTCCATATATAAATAGACCATACACCCTCCTCTTTCTTACCCCAAAAAATTCCAATCCAATTTTCAACACTTCTTAATTACTCCTGTTAGTGATTAAGAAGTTTATACCTAGCTAGCTTGCTATAGTATCAATGGCTTCCATGAATTCATCTTCAACCATCGAAAACTTTGTAAGTTTGCAGCCAAGTAAAGCCGTAGGACCTGAGAAGTTTAAATCCTATGGATTTTCCAAAAAGAAGGGCTTTGTTTCGAGCAAACGCAACGTTCGTGGCTTGACGGTCACGAACGTCGCAACTCCACCGTTGCCGAAAACCTCTTCTCCACCGCAACTGCCGTCGTACCAAGGTGGCGACGGTCGGGATCCAAGCCATGTTCATGTTGCCTGGACGAGTGTTAGGCAGGAGAGATGGGAAGGAGAGTTGGTTGTAGATGGAGAAATACCACTCTGGCTGGTATGTAACTTAATTATTATTCATTAACTATTAATTAGTTAGGGTTTGTATGACTCAATAAGTTTCAATCAGTTCATGTTTATATTGGGTTTTGCAAGATTTTTTTTTTTTTTTTTTTTTTTTTTTTTATATTGTGTGTTTAAGTCTCTCTCTTTTTTTTTTCCTTTATATTTTCATTTCATTTTATTATAATACATGAACACTTTAATACACGCCAACTTTTTTTTTTTTTAGATGCTGTATATAGTTTCGTAATGCCAAATTTCCCTCTTTCTTTTGCTTAGCAAAAACAACAGCAGCTTCTCGTGCTCTTCGGAAAATGACAGTATTAAGATTACAATTTCTAGGCGAAAAAAAAAAAAAAAAAAACTTGCATATTCAGCATGGACTTTGGATACCAGTAGCTAGCTTATTTTGCCTTAGTTTCTTTTCTTGTTTTTCAAGAACAAATCCATTTGTTTATTCATGGGATTGTCCCTACACGAGAGAATGTGTTTTAGTGTGCAATGACAACAACTGATGTCATGTTATGTTGAGACATATTTGATTAATCCATTAATCGCCAAATATCTGTACTGTCGTCACGTGATGTGTGAAAAAATACAAATGAAGCATATTCCTAGGCTTAGTTTTTTAAATTATAATATATCACTTTCAAGATTTTTTTTTTTTCTTTAGAAAAGAAACGAAAATTCTTTGACCAGAAATCTGTACTTAGTTCTGTACACACTTTCTTCTTGTTATTATTTTTCAATAGCACCTTCTTAGGATTTTGCGCCTTGTTTATGTTTGACAAGACAATAGTCTTAGCATATTATTGTCTTTTATTAGTAAACATTTTTTACACATCCCCGGTAGTTTACGCGTAAGGGTCAAAACCAAACTAAAAGAATATCGAAAAAAAAAAATCAAACTAATTAATATAGTATATATTTATACTAATACAATGTACAGCTCCTACGATACTACACAAAAACTACAAATTAACTACGATATCTTTGTTAATACTAGTAATTATTAACATATCCATACACTTAAATTAAACATAACAATCCAAATTTTTTTAGAAGAATACTAATGATCAATCAATTAACTAATGGTCCCATAATTTTACATGCAGAATGGGACGTATCTAAGGAACGGTCCGGGGCTATGGCAAATCGGCGACTACAACTTTCGCCACCTCTTTGACGGCTACGCAACCCTAGTCAAGCTCAGCTTCAACGGCGGCCGTCTGACCGCCGGCCACCGCCAAATCGAGTCGGAGGCCTACAAGGCCGCCAAGGCCAACAAAAAGCTCTGCTACCGGGAGTTCTCCGAGGTCCCCAAACCCGACACCTTCCTCTCCTACGTCGGCGAGCTCGCCGGACTCTTCTCGGGCTCTTCGCTCACCGACAACGCCAATACCGGCGTCGTGAGGCTTGGAGACGGCCGAGTGGTCTGTCTCACAGAGACTCAGAAAGGGTCGATCATGATAGACCCGAAGACGCTGGAGACGCTGGGGAAGTTCGAGTACAGCGACTCGCTCGGGGGTTTGATCCACTCGGCGCACCCGGTGGTGACGGAGAAGGAGTTCCTGACGCTGTTGCCGGACTTGGTGAGCCCCGGATACTTGGTAGTGAGGATGGAGCCTGGGAGCAACAAGAGGAAGGTGATCGGAAGAGTGAACTGCCGCGGCGGCCCCGCGCCCGGGTGGGTCCATTCGTTCCCTGTGACCGAGCACTACGTCGTCGTGCCGGAGATGCCGCTGAGGTACTGCGCGCAGAATCTGCTTAGGGCTGAGCCCACGCCCTTGTATAAGTTTCGGTGGCATCCGGAGTCTAAAGGCTTCTTGCACGTTATGTGCAAGACTAGTGGAAAGATTGTACGTATACACTTTCTCCTCCTTACACAATATTATCATTAGTTTAGTGCATTAATACATATATTCAAGGATACTAAAGTATGAATTGAAAATTAATGTTTATTAGATTAATTCATTGGTAGTAACTAAAAACGTGCCAGGTTAAATTTGTTCATATATGACACTAAAAAGGAATTATTTTAAGGGTATTACTCATTTTGATTATCTTCTGTTGTTGCATCAGATTATTCTAGTAATTATTCTAATTATTGACTGTCGTAAATAATACATTTTATACTTATTTGCCGTAATTTCCGAAGTAAAAAAAAAAAAAAAAAAAAAAAATATTATTTTTTCGAAAAACTTTCCTTCATGAGTGTCATATCAAAACAAAGTGTTATTTAACATGATAAATGGTCCCTTCATGATATATGAGTGTCTAGTAATTCATATATATATATATATATTATGCATTGCTTACTATTAATTTTAGACTAATTATATTCACAAATATTAATTAATTTTGTTTTAAATTAAGAATATCGACCGAACATTTTTCCACTTTTAAGTTTATGTATAATTAACCAAGAAAGCTTATATCATAACCATCAATTTAATTACGTGATTGAAGGTGGCGAGCGTGGAAGTTCCATTGTACATTACATTCCATTTCATAAACGCCTATGAAGAGAGAGACGAGGAAGGGAGGTTGACGGCCATTGTTGCAGACTGTTGTGAGCATAATGCGGACACTACTATCCTTGATAAGCTGAGGCTGCAGAACCTCCGCTCTTTTAACGGCCAAGATGTGCTACCAGATGCCAGGTACATACGTGGTTGACTTCTATATGGATTATAAATGTTGCTAATAGTGATTGCATCTTGTAAAGAAATTATTATTAGTTAGGGTCACTTTAAACATTATTGATTTACAGATATATATATATATATATATATATATATATAGAGAGAGAGAGAGAGAGAGAGATATATATATATATATACTAATTATTAATTAAAATAATCTTGAATACCATGTATATATAATTGACTTGTGATCAATTAGGGTTGGGAGGTTTACCATACCAATGGATGGGAGTCCATATGGGAAGTTGGAGGCAGCTTTGGACCCAAATGAACATGGGAGAGGGATGGACATGTGCAGCTTTAATCCAGCCTACTTGGGCAAGAAATACAGATACACTTACGCTTGTGGGGCCCACCGCCCATGCAATTTCCCTAACACCATCACCAAGGTACCGTTATACTGTACTACCATCATCAATATGGTCAATATTTCAACCTCATTTTTTAATACGAATATCAATGAGAATAGAAACTAATATAATGAGAAACTAAATCGATATTATATATGCACCTCATAATCGTTATTATTATCTGAATCTGAAGAATAGAAAACTAATTAGTGAAACCGTTTTTACAAGTTTAAAATCTGTAAATGTTGCAGATTGATTTGGTAAAGAAAAGGGCAAAGAACTGGTACGAGGAGGGCTCAGTGCCATCAGAACCGTTCTTCGTGGCTCGACCGGGTGCAACACAGGAAGATGACGGTGAGTAGTACTAGCTAGCATTGCATGCATTAATTAATTTATTTATTTATAAAGAATATTACACTTCAACAAAAATTGATTAATAAATAGATAAAAGATTATAAATATTATATACAAGTCATGTATATTGTTCTTGCAGGTGTGGTGATCTCGATGATAAGTGAGAAAAATGGAGGTGGATACGCACTGTTATTAGATGGGTCCACCTTCGAAGAGATTGCCAGAGCAAAGTTTCCTTATGGTCTTCCTTATGGCCTCCACGGCTGTTGGGTTCCAAGCAACTAATAAAAACTCCCTCCATGCCTAAAACTGCAGTTGAGAGTTAGAATAATATTTGTTCTAGTTGTAGTATTCGTAGAAAGATGGGTCCCACATACATGTAGTTCATATACATAGATATAGCTATAAGGATGTATATTGCCATAAAAAGTGTGTGCAATATCAGGATGATGACTGGCAAGCAGTCTAATTATTAGATGATAATTATAGTAATTTATTGATAAATGGCGAGCGAGTACTGAATGTTGGTTGGTTATGTAAATCTTTTATTTGTCATGATAAATGAAAGCTCAATTCTCATTCCAAACTTGCTTCTCATCTATTCATATTAAGAGCCCATTTAGTTCATAGATATGAAAAGAAAATTTGAACAGAAACACTATAAAGAAAAAAAAAATAAAAAAATTGTAGTTCAAATCTGCGAAAAAGAAAAAGAGGGGCTATAAAAGTGATTAAGAACTCAATAATTAGATAAGAAAACCTCTTATATTATGTGTGTATTGTTTGCACATGTAATTGCGGATGCAAAAGAAAACTACTGCCAAATTGAGGCACTGGAAGACATATCAAGAATTAAATTCTTATTACTTCAAACGGTTAAAAAAAAAAAAAAAAAATCCCTCACAAAAAGATATTATTCTGCATTTACACCTTTCACACCAAAAGAATATGAGAAAATTATTTTCTTCCTGATGAAAGGAGAAAGGTAACAGTTAAAAGCCCCAGACTCGGCCCCCTTCTTTATTTCTCATTTAGACATCTTTGAGGTGTATTTTCCAATGAGATTATAAGAAGAAATCAAGCACAAACCAGATATCCTCAACGCCAAAAGCTTGGTTTAATTGCCGAAACAATGAGTTGCATACATTAGACTAGAGATTCTGATCACTTCTGATCCGTATAAACAGCATCAACATCATCTAGCTCAAGTAATTTATTAATGAGCTCCTTGTTCAAATCCACAGCCTCAACGTCTACCTGAAACCGATCATTAACATTGACGTATTTTTAATAAAAGGGCAATACTTATTCAGTCTCCGAAGCTCATCGTTAACATTAAACCTTAACATACCTCAATAGTGGTAATCGGAATTAGTTCAGAACCATTATCAGTCTCGAAAGGTATTCCTTCTTCGCGTAGTTTTGACAATATTGCTGTATAGTTGTCTGATGAACTGACGATTTTAAAGTAGCTACCAGAGAGCAGGAAAGAAATCAGAACTCTGTAGAATTTTATACCCTGACTTCCAAAATTGCCACATTGTCATAGTTCATGTACAAACAGCAAGCATACATCGATGAATTACAACAAAGATACGACATTTCAGAAAGTAGAGTTAGAGCGTGGAGCATAGATATAAGAAGTAAAAATCGATAAAGTTCTACTTACCTCTCTGATGCATCTTCTTCAGTGTCATCTTCATACAATGGAGGTTCAACGACATCCTCAGCACCGGCATCTAATGCAATCAAAAGGAGTTGATCCTTGTTAGCATCTGAGGCTTTTATGTGTACCACCCGAACGCGTCTGAATTTAAACATCACAGAACCTGGATCTGCCATCTTCCCCCCATAGTCCTTCACTACCTGTCTAACAGCAGCCACAGATCGAGTAATTTTATCTGTCAGGACTTCAACTACAATACTAACTCCCGCAAATCCATAAACCTGTAAATTGAGAAAGCAGTTTAATTAGCCAACCAATCTCCCAATGTGTATCATGTCCAACCATACGGTGTAGAACAACTATGGATTAGACAAGCAACAGGATATAGATAGATAAACAATATCTGCCTCATAGATTTTCTCAATGTAAGTTTCTTGTCCCTTCTCAGAAGCTTTCTTGATGTTTCTCTCCAAGATATCCTTTGGTACATCAAGCTCCTTGGCTTTCTCAAGTACAGCAGCAAGGGCTATGTTTGATACGGGATTTGGACCGCCTCTTTTTATGCTGAACTATTTGGAAAACTGAAATTTATGAGAGGCGGAGTAACTCCATAACATATAAATAAACAAATAAAGAGCTGCTTCTTTGGCAAAAATAAAAAAGAACAAATTATGTTGACCAATGATGAAATCATAATAAGTGTAAAATAAAATCCAACCACCCCGGTTTCCTACTACCTTCCATTTCCATCCATAAAAGAAAACTTAATCGTTTTCTACACGACAATCAAGTCTACACAAATTAGAACTGTACAAAAAACCGTAAAACTGAAACCGACCGCCACCATCTGAGAAACCAACCACTCAAAAACCGAAAAATACGATGCCACGTGGAACGACCAAAGTCGGTTCGGTTAACTGACCGAAAAGGCTTTAAGGCGGTTTGGTTTCGGTTTAGGCCGTTGATGTTCGGTTTATAACCGAACCAACCAACTTAATTAATTAACTTTTTTGTGTTGCTGTCATTTTATTGTGTTTGATGTCGTTTCATTGATTTTTTGTCCTTTTTTTATTTTGTTGTCGTTTTGTGTTTTATTGTGTTTTATGTTGTTTCATTGATTTTTTTGTCGCTTTTTTTATTCAACCTCATCCGTACATCAGATTCAGTTCTTGATTTCTTCTTTCACTCTCAGTCTCTCACTCACTTTCACAATCTCTCTCTATCTCTCACAACTCAGTGAAATCACTTCTTATTTTTTATTTATTTGAGCCTAGGTGAAGTTTTTAGGCACATTTAACATTTTATAATTGTTTGCGTAAATATGTTTGATTTTTTGTGGTGTAGAGACTATTAATTATGCTATTTTTATGTGTTTATTGAGCTACATGCAAGATGTTTTTGAAAATGCCTAAATGAAAATTATAGTTTGAATTTGAAGCTGGTAACTTAATGGTTAACTGATGGTCACCATCCTGATTATTAAAACTAAAAACTAATCAAAAACCGACCGAAAACCGAAGTTCGGTTAACCGAGCTAAATAGTACTTCTGCGGTTCGGTTTCGGTTTTTAAAAACTGACATAATCGGTTCGGCCACCAAACCGACCAAAATCGATGGTTTTTAACTGTTGAACACCCCTAATGTAAACTACTAAAAGACGCAATTATTCCGACATAACATGCAAAAGAATAATGTTCCATACTTTTATGTTACAACATATTAAAGTGTGGAAGGTACAATTATTAAGGTCTACTAACTTACGCAGATACAACTTCCTTTCCAATCTTGGAATACACCTTCATCTTCTTCGCATCTTGAGCCCCCTGCGTTGAAGACGCTCTCATCAAGCTAAACGAAGATATAACCAAAACATTTGCAAATATTTTCTTTTCTTTTCCTTTTATTTATTTATTTTCTTTTTTGTTTGCGAATGAACAACACAATGAGGAATTTTTTCCATACGTAAAATTACATTACTTTCCATTATGGTGACTTAAAAGAACAATCCATAAACTCAAACCAAAATAGGAGGACATGTAAAACCATATTACTAACTATATAGCTTTAAAGATGATATTAAACACAGAAATCTTATCTGAATGCACATGTATAAAAACACAAAAACTCACAAATCAAAATTAAACAATAAAGAGAACTATCGCCTGCATAAAAATACAATTTCCAACTTGGGACTTTCGTCGAACAGGTGGTGCTCATAAACAGTGAACACTTGAAACAAATCAACAATGGACAATCAGAACAGCCCTTGAAAAGGCGATTCAAAGGAAACAAATGAACAAATTCAAGAATATTAACGTATAGAAAGAGAAACTAAAACCTTTCTGCCGGCAATTTTGCATGAACGCCTTCCCATGCAGAGAGGAGAGAGAGTCCGTATAGTCCTGACCCCATCGGTACGACATCTCACTTGATCATACACGCGAATCCACGAAGAAAACGACGACGATATGGCCGAAGAATACGACAAGTTCCTTCCCAGAAAGCCATTCCCTGAATCGCATCACTACTTCTTCAACGACGTTTCTCAATCGTAAGGGAAAAAATAAAATCGAAAATTTAGAGAATTTGGTAGAAAGTTACTGTAGAAAGCGATGGAGAATCTGTGGACGAAAATTCCGCCGAATTTTCTGATTGAACAACATGAATTCATTTTTTTTTTTTTTTTTTTTTGGTTCTTTTGAAATGTTTACTCTGCTTCTTCTTGTTGTTCTTCGTCTTCCGACGAATAGCGGAGTAACATGGAAAGTAAATAGATAGGCGTTAGAGTAAGAGTTAGTCCTTTTCAACCTTAATTTCTTCTTTTTTTTCTCTCTCTCTCTCTCTCTCTGTGTTTGTTTTAGCTGCAGACTTTTCTGGTTAAACTACGACGGATGTGGAGCTCTGAAATCTGGTGCTGAGACGATACCTTCGATTGCGACGAAATCATCCTAGAGGTTTGGACCTGAGGTGGGCCACGGCCCAAAGCATATATGCATATGCATTCAGACAAATATTAAACGACAATATGAACGAGGAACGACAACAACATAGAAAACGACAAAACAGAAACGATGTGACGAAGGAAGAATAAGCAGCAACAAGAACCAGAAACGATATAAATTTGTAAAGGGCTCCCAACTTAGTAGGTGACAGCTTAAATTCTGCTTGGGTAATGTCGAGGCGACACCACATGTGAAATTGATTCAATACATTTTAGGAGTCTAATTTGACCTAAAATGTTAATTTACAGTCTTAGATTCTTATTCTTTATGTGTATATAAACCATTTCAAATTCTCATTCACTTTTCATATAGAACAACACATATATGTATTTTTCTCAATATGTAAAAAGGGGTTTTAAGCATAATTTGTTTGGCTCAAATTAAAGATCTTTTTTCAGTTTTTCTCATATTAAAAAAAAATTTAGGGAGAGAATGAGTAGCATTAATATATTCTCATATATTAATAAAACATCTCTCATAACCTGATAATAATGTTTATTGAAAACTTTACAGGTGATTCTATTCTTCAAATAAGAAACATGTTATCGTATTATCATTGAATGTGCTAACATAAATGATACATGAGATATGGTCTTAGACTCTAGACATTAATAAAAAGCCTCTCATAACTTGATAATAATGTTTATTGAAAACTCTACAGGTGATTCTACTCCTTTAAATAAAAAATATGTTATCGTATTATCATTGAATGTGCTTACAAAATGATACATGGGATATGTTCTTAGACACTTTAAATCAAATATTAAGCTAATATAAAATAAACCTTCACATTTACGATTTTAAAAGAACACTCAAATCTATAACCACAAGTCCACTACAATACTTTATTACTATACTTTATTACTGTTAGGTCACCACATTCGGTGGTAATATCACTATCAATTGGAGTGAATTGCCACACTTTATTATGCTTGGGAATTGTACAGTCAAAATCAAAAGTTGAAGAACCATATTCTGCAAATTTTGACAAATTTCGGAAAGATATGCACTATAAACTCTTTTTTATGTTTGGAATTCACGTTCTTTCTCGTACATAGTGAAGTAATGATATTCCTAGAATTACTACAATGATTGGCACTACCAGCGCATGTGGGATGTTGTCGTTTAGCTGCCATTATTTTTTATTTAGAACTGTCAGTTAGCTGTCCATATTATTCCACCAACTATCATTGTGCCTCTCCTATATAATATTCGACTCTAATAACAATCATGACAATAATATGGATGCGTTTAAAATTTATTTTATTAAAAAGTTTAAATTTTAAATTTTAAATTTTTTTTTACAGTAAAAAACTAATAAAAAATTAAATCTCAACTCATATTTAATTTTTTTATTTATTTTATTAATTTAAATTTTTAAAAAATTTTTATAGTAAAATTTTTTTTTTATATCACATTTTTTTTATTAAAAAAAATTTAAAAAAATATCACATTTTAATTTAAATTAAAAATTTAAATTTACAAAGTGAATGAGATTAAAATCTCTCTTGAAAATCACTTCCCAAGTCAGAAAAAAAAAAATACAAAAAGCAACTAAATAGGAAATAACTTCAGCACTTTTGACAGTAAAATTAACGATTAAACAGATAACAAATCAATTGATATTACGGCTTTCTTGGCAAATCAACAAAATAACTGTTATGATTCTTGTGATTTTCGAGGTAGCGAAAATTGATATGTTAAATATATAAAGTTTTTATGTTTTTATTGAAAAGAAAACCAGGAAAAACTATTAAGCAAGAAGATAATTATTACTTTTTCAAATTGAAGAACCAAACACGGACTAGAAAATTGACAGTTGAGTTTACAATTCAATAGAGCAGAGCTACAACTTTACGTCGAGCAAAATGGACGGTTCAAAATCATTCTTTTTTGATTTGATCTGGACCGGCTTAAACCCACAAATTGAGTAACCCGATGTTTCTTTTTATTATAATTATTTTTAAAAAATTAACCTATAAAGTTTCAATCTAAGTCCTCTGGCATCGAGGTTTAAAGTTTTTTCACAGCCTAAAATCTATTTTTTAAATTGTTAATTTAAACAGTACGGTTTAAACTTATAGTTCTTTAATTATTCATTTATGCTTCCTCTTTATTAAGAAAAAGCTCAAATCAATGAGAAGACCACATATAGTTATCGAGTTATCATAATGAAAGACTGTTTCAATTGTGGGTTTTGCTAAACCCTTTTGTTTTATTTGAAGACATGATTTTATGTTTCTATCAAAAGCAAACAATAAAATCGGAACACAAACACATATCAGAATGTGAAAATTTTACAAAATGTATGCTTTATTTAAAAGTATATGTTTTCTCACCATCCAATTAAAATTCATTGTCAAACAACGCGTTAATTAGGATGGATTTTATTTTCCACGCACACATATCTAGAAGAAGAAGAAGAAGAAGAAGTTTCAATCTCATGATGGGCTTAATCAAAATTGCAAAAAATAAAATAAAATTTATGACCTAATCCAGCATACTCTATTGAAAAGTTCATTTAAAAGAACACAATTTTAAGCAAATTTCAATTTATTATAATTTTGTCTTTATATTGTTTGTCATCTCTTTAAAAAAAAAAAAAAAAAAAAAATTTTGTTTTCCCCAAAAGTTTAATCCACAATAAAGAACTTGATATCTATTGCATAAGAGTAAATAATAGATAATACCAATTTATATATCAAAGTATCTCTGTCTTCTAATGTAATAACTAAGAAGGTGTTTAGTTTATATATTTATAATTATGATTCATAATTATTCTTATTTTATGTGTATTTTTATGAAAAAAAATACTGTAAAAAATTATAAATTTTGATTCAAAATCAATAACAAATATAAAAAATAAACATCCTATAAACTCCAATTTATATACCAATTTTCTTACTAAAAAAATTGTCTAATTATATTCCAAAAAAAAGTGTAATAAAAAGTGCATTGTGTAATAAGGTTGCAGTCTGTAGGCCTATGATGACCTTATCATGCCCTTGACCATTTCCGTTCAAGTGCCCTAGATGGTTCCACATCTAATCCATTTTGGACTTTGCAGGACAATACGACAAGGGTGCGCTATTCTTGGAATAATACTCTTATCAAGCAACAAAACAAAAGTTGCGTGTGCCCAGACTTTTCCTTTTTTTTTTTTTTTTTTTTTGGGTCTCTGTGTGCGCTAGAAGTCGGATTTTTCTTTCCATGCCATTCACTATGTGGGATAAATATACTAAAGTATGGGATGATCAATTGCCATTAATTTTTCAAGCAATATTACCTTATGACAATGTTCAAGCCGTGTACAAATGTATAAACTTCAATTAGTCAAATAATGCTCAATTTTAATCTTAATTATTTTGTATCAATTTACATGACACTTTAATTGTCATTTTTTTATTAAAAAATTATCACGTCAATTAAATGATAAACGATTATATCTATTAATAAAATGATCACAATTTACATATCACATAAGTTCGTATAAAATAATTAAAATTTGAGATGATGTCTCTAACAATATCATGAAAATATAATTAGTTAAAAATTAAAAAATATTTTGATATTTATGATAGAAAATTTACTTAAAAAATTATTGTAATAATCTAATATTCTTATTTTTTTGCTACGCCATAATTCTTAATTTAGGTTAATTTCACTTGTGTCATCTAAATTTTAGAATTATTTTTACTTTGCCTCTTAAATTTTAAAAATTCTTACTTTATTTTTTAATTTTAAATTGGTCTCATTTAAACCCTTTTATATGAATTTCTATTTCAAACAAAAAAAGATTTAAGTGTAGTCTTATAATTTTTATCCGTTTATTTTTAACAAAATCAGTTGATCTTGCTTTGAACTACATGTACGCAAAACTTTGTGGACAGGAAGCACAAACCATTGAAAAAGCTCATAACAGAATTCTTCAAAATAATTCAACATTTAAGAGATAAAATGAGATTTTTAAAATTCAGAGATCCTTAATTTATTACGATAACATATAGCGGTGCATCTCTAATGTAATGCTATAATTAATGTGTCAATTACAAATTTAATATTTGAGTGTAAAAAATACTCTCTAATACAATACTATTTGTTGCGTTAAATTTTTCATATGCTATACTTTATAGTAAATTTCTCACCAAATATAATATATAAAAAATTTGATATTTACTTGTTATTGGTTGAAATTTTTACATTTTTATGTAATTAATGCAACTTTTGTATTTTTTAATTATTTTAAACTTAATAATTATAAAAAAAAAATAAAGTTAACATTTTAAATAATATCATATATTGAAGTAAAAATAAAAATAGCATACTATGTTACACATTTTTATAATAAATATATAATTAATATTAGTATTTAAATTGAAGAGGCTAATATCCCAGTCATTGCTAATTCACATAGCGTGCAAAGAAAATGAGGAAAAAAAAAAAGAAAAAAAAAATAAAAGGTCGTAGATGGCCCCACCAATGTCCAAACAAAGATGAACAATCAACATCCAACCTTATCTCGTATTTTTAGGACAAAAAAATAAACAAGGTGAAAAGATACAAATACTGTTAAATAATTTATAAATAATATTCTAGGAAAGTTTAAGGAAAACATTGTGGACGATAGACCTCATTTACAATTTTTTTTTTTTAAAAAAAAGTTATGTTTTGATTTAAGGTTTTGATGTTTTTTTTTTTTAAATGTTTAAAATATTTTCAAACATTATTTAATGGTATTTTTTATTTTTATTCTTTTTTTCCTCAAAAAAAGGCGTTAGGGATGAAATTAAAGCGTATTTTTTTTTTCAAATATAGATGATACTTATATAGTTTTGAAAAGATATAAAGATAAATTGAGAAAAAGAATAAAACTAATAGTATTGTTATGTAATTTTTTTTCCCGCATATGTATCTCATCGTTTCTCCTTTTTTTTTTCTTCCTTTTTTTTAATTGAACATTGACCATTTTTATCTCCACTCTTTAGACCCAACCTCGGTGCTTTTTTACGCGTCATATGTCTTCTAGAAAAGCCATTTTACAGCTTGCATTTTTTTTTTTTTTTTTTTTTTTCCCCATTTTTAAATCCCAATTCTTTTAAAAACCTTGAAAAAGTTAAAAATACATAAAAATAAAAAAATATTTGACATAAAAAAAAATTATTTTTAAGATATTTTTTTTTTTTTTTTTTTTTACAACAGTTAAAAATAAAAATTGAACTGTTTAAAAATTTAATTTTTGAGATGACTTAAAATTAATAGGCCAATAGAGAAAAATAGACCAAATTTTTTTTTTTTATGAACCATAACTTGATAAATTATTATTCATAATCGTCCATAACTTGTCCGGTTATGAACCATAACTTGAAAATTTGTTTATAACTTATTGGTCATTGAACTGTTTAAACTAAAAATTGGCAATTAGATTTTTAAGCATTTCATATTGACCTTTTTCCTTTTTAATTTTGAAAAATGCAGCCCAAAACTGTTAAAACATTTTCAATAATTTATTTTAATATAAATTTTACGGGTAAAAATAGAAAATTTTCAATAATTTATTTTTCCAATACCTATTAGAGAAACTTTTTTTTTCTTTTTTGTTAACTTGCAATTAAAAAATATAGTAGTTGGTATTATTGGTCCATGAATTGTTTAATAGGTGACAATTTGATTTTAATGCTTTTTGATTTTGAAAAATGCTGCCCAAAACTATTAAAACGTTTGCAATTAAAGGATTAATTTTGTTTTCACTAATTTTTCATGAGTGAATCTTTTCTCATTTAAAAGACCAAAATACCCCATACAAGACCTCTAACTAAAAAAAAAAAAAAAAACAAAAACAAAAAGCACCAAACTCTAAGGAGGAGATAAGAGAAAGGCAACATCTTGCAAACCTTAAACCTTAATATATATATATATATATATATATATAATACGAGAATTCATTAAAATAAAATAAAATAAGTGAGGGGGGAGAGAGAGATGCGTCGCCGCATGATGTTATTCTTCAATAATGGAAACCGAAACTTGTCGAGAGAATTTGTTATTTAAGCTATTTCTTTAACCAGATGGTAGCGGTCATAACGTACATCATAATCGCTTTAATCCATCGGAATTAACTCCACCCCATGGAACTAACAGATTTCTACACACCTAGGTGATTTTTCCAAGTTGATTGAGAGATATAGATTGAGCTATTATGAGTCTATTTGAGGTGGATAGTGTAGTTCACGTCTAAAAAAAATGATGATTTTCAAGAGGGTAGTGATGGACTTGTTGCGGTGGCTCTAGGCGACGTTTTACAATAGCTATACGTTGGTCGGTTTTGTTATTCTATTCATTCGAAGCACATAGGAAGGAGAATCACATGAATCAACATCTCTGATGGAAAAATTTTAACTGCTTATGGGGGCATTTGCGCAACTTAATAGAATGACGACGAAATTGTCACTACATATATAAATTTTAATCATATATGGACCAATCGTGTCAATTACTTCTTAAAATAAAAGCATTAATTGGTCTCCATTAATATCTTTGTTATTTGACAAGATTTTTCCCATTAGGGACTGTTATTACTTTTTCTTTATTTTTTTTTTTTTTTTTTATTGAGGGTGTTGTGGTGTGGTTTTTCAAGATTTTTCCAATTATGTAAGAATATGGGTGTGGTTTTAATATTTACTTATCAATGGATATTATTATTTTAGTCATAATATATTAATCTGATGGTTATAAGAAATTGAATAGTTGATTAAAAAAATTTATAACAATAAATGACATTAAATTCTTATCACGTCATGTCATTAGATTTTTATATTTGATAATTGTTATAAATTTTTTTAGTCAACTATTTAATTTCTTATAACCATCGGGTCAATATTATTAAAATAATAATATTTATTGATGAATAAATATTGAAGTAACAATTAAAACTATACCCATAATATATATATATTTAATATATGTATAAGATAACTATTTCCAAAATTCTTTAGCTGCAATCGAATATGTTTAACCCGTTTTAATTTTTCTTCCTCAGCCTAAAATAAGGACTATCTCACATGCGGATTGGTAATCTCTACCTTGTGTACTGGTTTAACGTAAACCAGAATAATTAATTTCAGTGATAGGAAATGAAATTAATTGATAGTGGGTCTTCATAATAAGTAATAACCTATATTGATGAAGCAGAAAATTCAAGGGCATAATATTGATGCATAAAAAAAAAAAAACTAATGATGTATACGAGAGGAGTTTTAATTTATTACTATCATAATCAAGTTTATGATTTCCAATAGGTGCCCTGCATTAACATAGGAGGACTTTGTGAATAAAATCTCTCAATAAGTTACACTAATGTACTAAACAAAGAAATTTCTATCAGATAATAAAAAATATATATCTATCAATTATATCTCTTTCATGTGCTCAGGGAGTAGTTTATAGATGTCTGTCAGGAAAAATAAATAAATAAATAAATATGTATCCCAACATTGACTTTAAGCTTATTTCCAAAGTACAAATAGAAATAAAAATTTAAGGTCCGTTTAGTTCACTGATTTGAGTTTTTAATTTGAATTGAGATGTGATTTTATGTGAGAGTTTTTTATTGTAGTAAAAAAGTTAGATGTGACTTGTTCTGAAAGTTTTTTTAATTATAGTAAGACTCGAATCGGTGAAATGAACGTGGTCAATTATTTGTGTTATTATATAGGTGGCTTTTTGCCAGCAAAATAATAAAAAATTATAGAGGTGGTTAATTGAAAATTTTACCGCTGGTTTTAATATCATATGGTTGGCGATAAGCAATGATGCATGATGGTTCAAAATGTCAAGACAGTGATACATGATGGTCCAAACCAATATCATCCAATTATTATTTTATTTTTATTTTAATTTTTTAACATTTCTTTTTGTTTTTGCTGATTAGATTACAGGTTACGTAGTTCATACTCAATAAGATGTTTAGATGGATATCACTTTGTATTCTCTGTTACATTGTTATTTTACGTTCGGAGATTTTGGTAGGATACACTAAATGGGGGGTATTTCAGATTATGTTATATCTGATAGCCATCGTCTTAAATCTGTGAGTCGTATGTTATGGTAAATATAACACTTTTAGAAAGAAATGAATTTAAGTCATATTATATTTTTCGAAAGAAATTATTAACTCTTTTACTGCAGAATGATAACAATGAAACTTTAATAAACATGAGTATAGATTATGTTTTATTGAGTGTTACACTCAAATAAAATAAGTGTCATACGAATATATATATATATGATATTATATTGACAAACAAAAAATATTATATTTGTCAAACTGATAGATTGAAGACATTTTCCTTATACGTATCTAAAGAGAAGATTAATGCATTACATATGTATATTTAACAGCATCCTCTAAAATTTGGATCAAAACACATCTATTATTTTTAGAAAAATTGTTTTTGACTTTACATTATACGGTAAAACATACTCAGCAATACCGTAAGTTTCCGAGTTCATATTATATCGTAATCAAATAAGAAGTAAATGTAATGATACGAGTGAATATATATATATATATATATATATATATATATATATATATATGTGTGTGTGTGTGTGTGTCTATATTTAGAGAGAAAAATAGAGAGATATTTTGAAAATAAAAAAATAGAGATATATTCTGAGAGAAAAATAGAGAGATATTTTGAGAGAAAAATAGAGAGATATTTTGATTATTGAGAGTACTTTTTTTTGGAAGGGATTATAGAGAATACTTTTTTATTCTGAATTTTTTTTTTTTTTTTTTTTATCAAACCGAATCAACATGGTAGGAAAAAAGAAAAGAAAAAAAAAAGATACGGCCTAACGTACCATAAACATGACTTTATTTTGATTATAAAATTCTCAAACAACAATGAGGCTATTTTCTCTGCATCTTCCCCAAACTTTCAATCCTCTGCATTTTCTTTTTTGTTTTTAAAAATTTCAAAATATATATACAGCAAGATAATTTGAGGATAGAAAAAATTCTTTCAACCCAAACCACCCCTCATCACGCACATGAATAATAACAAAAACCCCCCATTAATTCCAAAATCACTTCCTACCCTACCACGTAAGACAGACATCTTCTGTTGTTTGGTTGTTTCCTCTCTTGGTTTCTACTTTGCACCAGAAATTAAGAACAAAAGAAAAAAATACCAAAAAGATAAATAAAAAACAAAGAAGACAGCAAAAAACCTCAAATAAAAAAATAAGTAAATAACTACTAATGGGAAATGCTTATTTTTTCCTCCTCTAAAGATCTAGAACTGATGTCCTGAATTTTCTATTTCATTGATTCTCTCCAAATACTATTTATCATATTGTCTAGATTTGAGAATTTGACCATACAATAAATATTAAATGTTTAAAATTCTTGAGAAAATAAAAGAATTATCGATTGAGGACACTGAACAAATTACAAAAATAGGCGAGCATCAATGAACAACATGACACTGGGTTTGAGGTGGTTTATGGGCGTGGACGTTTAGTTTATGGATTCAGAACTATTTTTAGTTTATGTGTGTTTTTTTTTAAAAAATGCTATAATAAATCACGAATCATGATTCAAACTATAATATAAATCCTCATACCAAACACTCAAAGCTCTTTATGTAAACTAATTGAAGTAATTTGTGTATTAAATTTTAATTATCATAATATTATTAAAAAGTATATAAAATTTAAATATAAATTATTTTGAAATTAAATGTGAATATAAAATTCTAAAAGGAAAAGAATGAAAAAGTTTTAAAAAATGAGTAAAATGAAAAAAAAAAAAAGTTTCAAGATAAAAATGGAAAAAGGATTAAAAAACGACTCAAATTAAGAAATAAACAAGGTTTGATTCACAAAAATACAAATTCGACTCTTCCTTCCTTTCCCATCTCTCTACAACACTTTTGATTCACTCCTCTGTGGGTGGTGGTGTAAGGTAACAGAGAGACAGAGAGAGAGAGAGAGAGAGAGTGTATTACCTGGTGGTAGTAGTCCATCATTTCATCTGACTTTTCCTTTTTCTCTTTCTCCCCTCTCTCTCTCTTTCTCTCCCTCTCTCTCTCCCTCTCTAAAAATGGCTCATCTCTTCAGAGAACTCTCGCTGGGCCACTCCAAGAGAGAGAGTCAGACCACCACCACAATGTCCAAGTCCACCACCATCGCCACCGATCTCCCCTCCCCGCTCGGCCAACTCGCCGCCCAACTCAGCGACTCGGACCTCCGACTAACCGCATACGAGATCTTCGTCGCCGCCTGCCGCACCTCCTCCGGCAAGCCCCTCACCTACGTCACCAACTCCAACTCCAACTCCAATCCCGACTCGCCGGGTCAACCCGCCAACTCGTCTGGCTCTCCGGCTTTCCAGCGCTCCCTCACCTCCGCCGCCGCCAGCAAGGTCAAGAAGGCCTTTGGCCTTAAATCTCCAGGTTCCGGCTCCAAGAAGAGCCCAGGCTCCGGGTCCGGTCCCGGGAAGCCCAAGAAGCCACTGACCGTCGGTGAGCTCATGAGGATCCAAATGAAGGTTTCTGAAGCCATGGATTCCAGAGTCAGGAGAGCTCTTCTTAGAATTGCTGCTGCACAGGTGCAGTTTCTTTGCATTTTGATCCATTAATTGTTCTTTGTCATTTCGGTGCTTCTAGGTAATTTAGATTTAGTTTCTAATTTTGGTTTTTTTTTTTTTTTTTTTCTGAAGATGTGATCATTTGGATTTTGGTTGGTGAAAATGTCGGTGGCTTTCGATTTCGCGAAGTTTACTAGTTTTTGGTTTTTGTTTAATTGCTTAAAGGCGGTTTGATCTGATGCTTTGAAAAGTTTGGTTGCATAATGCATTTGCTGAAACGCCCAAATTAATTCCTCGTTTGATGCACTGGATTTGAGACATTGGATAAAGTCCTGTTTGGTCAAGATTTGACTAGACTGGAATGGGATTATTATTTAGTTAAACAATTCTTTTCAAATTAATCCAATATTTCACATCAAACAAAGCGTTTTGTTGTACCGGATTTTTCTCATGGAATTATGAGTAGAATGAATGTCGCGGATAATTTGGAAATGTATGTTTTGTGGGTAGGAATAGAGGATCTATATTGGAGTTATGGTTTGTCATTTCTTGTGTTCTTATTTGTGTCACAGGTTGGAAGGAGAATTGAATCGGTCGTAGTTCCACTAGAGCTGTTACAGCAGCTCAAGCTGTCGGATTTTACCGATTCACAAGAATACGATGCGTGGCAGAAAAGAACACTTAAAATTCTTGAGGCCGGCCTCCTTTTGCATCCTCGCTTGCCACTAGACAGAGCGCAGAGTGCTGCGCAGCGGCTGCGGCAAATTATTCACGGGGCTCAGAATAGACCCATTGAAACTGGGAGGAACAACGAATCCATGCAAGTTCTACGGAGTGCTGTTATGGCACTTGCATCGAGATCAGTTGACGGGTCTCTCACTGAGGCATGCCACTGGGCAGATGGGTTCCCACTAAATCTCCGGCTCTACCAGATGCTTCTAGAAGCCTGCTTTGATATTAACGATGAATCATCCATACTTGAGGAAATTGACGAGCTTATGGAACACATTAAGAAGACCTGGGGAATCCTTGGAATTAACCAGGCATTCCATAATATCTGCTTTACATGGGTTTTATTTCACCGTTTTGTTGCAACTGGCCAAGTCGAAATGGACCTGTTATATGCCGCTGATAGTCAGCTAGAAGAGGTTGCAAAGGATGCAAAGACAACAAAGGATCCAGAGTACTCTAAGGTCTTGAGTTCGACGTTGACAGCAATAATGGGTTGGGCGGAGAAGAGGCTCCTAGCATACCATGAGACTTTTGATACCGGCAATGTTGAAACCATGCAAGGAATCGTATCTTTGGCGGTTGCACCTGCTAAGATTTTAGTTGAAGATATATCTAATGAGTACCGAAGAAGGAGGAAGAGCGAAGTTAATGTGGCTCGAGACAGGATAGACACCTATATTAGGTCATCATTGCGAACTGCTTTTGCTCAGGCAAGTCCTTATTATCAGTAATGCATTAATTTTGACACCAGACCTCTTTGTTGGCAGTAGTGTTTATTTTTATGGAACAAGTGAATTTTTAATCTTCTTGAGGCGTTGGTAAAGCAATATTTTCCACATACAACCATTAACAGAGTATTAGGCTGGCCTGCATAATAGATAGCTTTTGTTCCATCAAAATTCCATTTCATTCATACTTGGATTTGCAGTAAATTCAAAAACGTATAGTATTAGTTCTCGATTTCACTCCTGAAATTGTTTATTTTTCTTGATAGAGAATGGAGAAGGCTGACTCAAGCAGGAGAGCATCCAAAAACCAGCCAAATCCTCTTCCTGTCCTGGCGATCCTCGCAAAGGATGTTGGTGAACTAGCGTTGAAGGAGAAGCGGATGTTTAGTCCAATTTTGAAGAGATGGCATCCTCTTGCAGCAGGTGTGGCTGTTGCCACCTTACATGTTTGCTATGGAAACGAGATAAAACAATTCATAGCGGGTATAACAGAGTTGACACCAGATGCTGTGCAAGTATTGAGAGCTGCAGAGAAGCTGGAGAAAGATCTTGTACAGATAGCAGTTGAAGATTCCGTGGACAGCGATGATGGCGGGAAGGCAATAATTCGCGAGATGCCTCCTTTCGAGGCAGAAGCTGCAATTGCGAATTTGGTAAAAATGTGGATCAAGACCAGAGTGGACAGACTGAAAGAATGGGTTGATAGGAATCTGCAGCAAGAGGTATGCACAAACTATTTTAATTTCAATTTCATTTTTGCTTTAATAATTTGGTATTATATTTGGGGAAGACACTTGCACTCGTAGTTAAGACATGTATTTCGTGACATGTACGGATACTAATATCTCTTAAGCTCACGCTGACAATTGTTTTCATATCATTTTCTTTTGTATGCTTATTCCTCTTGTGCTTGTAATTGAATCTTTAATATGATGAGTAACGACAAGTTTTATTATGATGCATCATGCATCAGCGGGCATGTTAGTGATAGCAACGCCTTAAAGGCAATTTTCCATCTTCATTGAGCTAAGCTTGTTAATAGCAATTTACAGGTGTGGATTCCAATAGAAAACGAAGGATATGCTCCATCTGCTGTGGAAGTTTTGCGAATATTTGATGAAACTTTGGATGCGTACTTTCAGTTACCAATACCGATGCATCCTGCAGTGCTTCCAGACTTGATCGCAGGCCTTGATAGATGCCTTCAATATTACATAACCAAGGCAAAATCTGGCTGTGGTATATTCTTTTGAAACTCACATTTTATCCGCATGCAGCTTAAGGCTTGTAATATGTTTGGTAATCAAAATTTGTGTTGTGATATCCAGGAGCACGGAATACATTTATCCCCACTTTGCCAGGGTTGACCAGGTGTACTATTGGATCAAAGTTCCAAGGATTTGGCAAGAAGAAAGAAAAATCACCAATTCCTCCGAAAAGGAATTCTCAGGTTGGAACAGTGAATGGAGATAACGCTTTTGGAGTACAACAGCTTTGTGTCCGTATAAACACTTTGCAAAGAATCCGCGGTGAGTTGGAAGTTTTGGAGAAAAGGATAATCACCCATCTGAGGAACTCTGAATCTGCCCATGTTGAAGACTTTTCTAATGGCTTGGAAAAGAAATTTGAACTCTCACCGCCTGCTTGTGTGGAGGGAATCCAGCAACTGTGTGAGACAGTAGCTTATAAAATTGTCTTCCATGATCTCAGTAATGTTCTATGGGATGGTTTGTATGTTGGGGAACTATCTTCCTCTAGGATTGACCCTTTTATTGAGGAGCTGGAAAAGAATTTGCTGATTATTTCAAACACTGTGCACGAGAGAGTTCGTACGAGGATTATTACCGACATAATGAGAGCTTCCTTTGATGGATTTCTATTAGTTTTGCTTGCCGGCGGCCCGGCTCGGGCATTCTCCAGGCAGGATTCTCAGATTATAGAGGATGATTTCAAAGCCCTTAAAGATTTATTCTGGGCCAACGGGGATGGCTTGCCTTCAGAGTTGATTGATAAATTTTCAACCACAGTGAGAAGTGTGCTACTCCTTTTCAGAGCCGACACAGAGAGCCTCATCGAGAGGTTCAGGCGTGCAACCTTGGAGACATATGGCTCCTCTGCCAGATCTAAACTCCCACTTCCTCCAACTACCGGACAATGGAGCCCGACCGAGCCAAACACGATCCTGCGTGTTTTGTGCTCCAGGAACGATGAAGCGGCTTCTAAGTTTCTGAAGAAGACTTTCAATTTGCCAAAGAAACTGTGACCAACTCGAATTATGCCATAAGGCGCGCAAGGCATGCCCTTTTTGCACAGTTTATTCGCGCAACATTTCTTGCAGTTCTGCTTGTATGTAGTGAAGATTATTGCCTTTGTCATATACTCTTATACATGGGTGAGTGGAAGGAGGTGGGTTTTCCTTCGATAGTATCACTATCCCGTTGGAAACATATGGGTCAACTTGAGGAGTCCGAAGAGAATTGAAGAACAAGATGGATGGTTGGATATTCTTTTATCATTCGTTTTGATTTTTTTTTTTCAACTTTTATAATATCCTGTTAATGTTATACGTTTATTTTTTTACAACTTAGAAGGTTCTTTGCCGTCTATTTAATTGTTCGTTTCCTCTGTGAGAGGACACTGTATGAATCTCTACTTTCTAGTCCATCGTCTCCTTTGCTAGGTATACGGTATAGCATAATTCTGTTGATTCTGGTACTGTTTATTATTAGCATGTAATATACATTATACGGCAAGCTGTTTGTCAGTTGCCGTTGAGGCTTGAGAATATACGTCCATTGAAAACTGAGATTGCTTTGGATTTTTTTAACCCCTTTTTGTGATAGAAATAGTGTTACCAATTCTAAAGCAACCTTCCATCACTTCAGGGGGTTTTGTAAGATTTTAGTATCATTCTTTTTACTAATTTGAATTTTTAATTTTAATTTTATTATAGTTAAAGATTCTCACAAAAAATCACACGAGTATTAATTTTAATTTTATTACAGTTAAAAATTCTCATAAAAAATTATATATAATTTTTCACATAAAATCACATCTCAACTCAAATTGAAAACTCAATTAATGAATTGAATAAGACCTTAATTTTTAACCTTTTTTATACAAAAGAATTGCATCGCACTATCTTATGAAAGAAATATCAATTCTTAATATAAATATATTCCATTTTTTAAATGAAAATGTAACGCAACAGGGAAAAGAAGCATCCAATTCAGGTCTTGCGAAGGAGGAAAAAAAAAAAAAAATTGATTATCTATATCCCAGCTTAAATAGTCGACAGAATAGCTTCTCATAACCATATCACATAACATCAAAAGTAAAACCATTTTTCTCTCTTCAACCCCTTAGATGGATTAAGCAAAAGCACAACAACAAACCCTGATACAGCTCTCTCTTCTGTCATCTGGTTCTCGGAAACATAGGCTGCAAATTTACAACAGGTACACCGACTTCAAATCCTTTACAATGAAGAAGCTCATTTTTAGATTTGCCAAACTGTGTTTGCTTGAAAAGCTGCATGGACATCTTCCATATCCACAAATACTGGGACTTCCATCGAAAGAAATTATCTAGATGCCTCCAATACGCCTCCATATCACGGAGCCGCTTCAATAACAGGCTAGTTCATGGGAAAGGAAGCAACTTTATTCCTCCAAGATAGCGCGTCCGAGATTTGTGGCAAGAGCTAGCCTGACAGAACTCAAGGCCTGCGGTGGCAAGTCCACTTCAATGAAGTCTGGACGCAGCTTTGCCATGGATAACTCTTGCAGTTTGTTCAATAAGAGATTTGTCTGAGAAACACTTAGCAAAGGACGCTCCTGCCAATTAAGCAGCTTCAACTGCACAAGAGGTAATACAACCAGAAATTTTGGCACTACATCAAAAAGAGGAAAAATCCAATTATGAACAGAGATACATGTAATATTTAGTTGTACATGCAAAAAAAATAAAAATAAAATAATAATAATAATAATAATAATAATCAAAAAGAGGAAAAATCCAAGTATGAACAGAGATACATGTAATATTTAGTTGTACATGCAAAAAAAGGTCAATCAAATGAAATAAATCGACACAGAATGCCAACTAAATTGCTTGCCCGTCATGGAAAGGTCACATGTAGCAAGTGACTATGCCATAAAGTTCAGAGCAAATAAGCCATAAAGTTGGGCACAATTTGATTACAGCTAAAAGCCTATGAGACATTTGGATACCATTTTAGTCAAAGAGCTTACCGAGTCATACAGCAGAGGCAGCCAAAACTGCTGAGGTGTAGAAGGGTTTTTCATAAGCTGTCGGATCAGGAAAAAAAAAAAAAAAAAAAAAAAACAAATATAGGACTACAAAATACAAATCAAGCACTATAAGAGACAACAAAAATGGTATGATCAAGTATTTTATCTCGTCTTGAGTAATGGCAATTGACTAGGGATAAATTGTAGCACAACCAGGATATCGTGCATCTATGCGTATAGACCCTTCCAGTATAAACTCATTTTACAGACCCATTATATTTCCTGAGGATGCTAACTCTGGACATCAGAGGTCGGAAAGCACTACTCTTTCAATTTCTTCACAGAACGACAATGTCATATTTGAAAATGAAAGGAAGCAGCACCAATCACGTAGAGTGTAAACATAGGCATACCGATATCAGTGATTCTGCAGCTTGCCTAGAAGCATCAGTAGTTTTTCCCACTTGAACCTGCTTGAGCGACTTTTTAAAGTCCCTATACCTGTAAGAAACCTAAAAGTTAGAACCAAGAAATGAAATAAAACTGATGACAAAACTCATTGCTTGGGAACTGCTCGAGGGACAATATGTTCATACTTGTGTAAAAAGTCAAGGCCGCCGGCAGTCTTAGACTCAGAACCCAACAATTCAATTAAGCCTTCCCATTGCTGTACAGAAAAAGGATAGACGAGTAACCCATGAAATATAATTGAGTTTCCTCATAAAGGCTTCTTCATTTCGGAAAGTGACATGAGCAAGAGGAGAAAAAGATTAACTAGAAACCCATTGGTTTTGGAAAGGTAATACCTTGAAGCTCTCATCAGATATTGACTTTCCAACGGAATAAAAAAGGTACTTAGCAATCCTGTTAAGACGAACTTCATCCCGAGCTTGCTGAAGCCAGAAAACTCCAGCACCTTTTCTACCATGCTTCCAGTGATATACACCAGCAATCTAAACAGTGAAAAACTTTAGGAGGACGCACCTTTTAGGGTAAACTTCATAACGCAAAGCATATTCCATTTTAATTATGTTCCTAGCCAAATGTAGAAAAGCTGGGCAAGAGTTTCACAAGTCTTCTAGTCATAACCCTACCTTTTCTTTTGTTATGCTTGTGTCCACACCCATGTGTGTGTGGTGTGTCTCCTATGTGAGTGCATGCATGTTGTCTAATATTTTTTTTTTTTTTTTTTTTCTTCTCCCATTGCAATGGCACAAGATATTGGCATGAGTTCGCACTTTATATTGTTTAAGCAAAACAAGAAAGGAGAGAAAAAAGGTACTTTCCATTGAACTTTATGCCTTCCAATCTTAGCAAGATTAAATCTTGGCAGAGATTGCATATATAACGTCTGCTAAGTGCTTCAATCATTCAAGCGTGGAGTATTTCCTAAATTCGTCTTTTAGTATATAAACTTAGAATGCATATAAACATGATTGATATACCTTCATAATGTTTGAACTGACGCTGTCAAGGTCATATAAACGGCATATCTCTATATTCTGCAGGAAGCATAAGAATATTTTATTTTATCAGCCACATAAAATCCAGAAAAACAATAGATAAGCAGGAAAAAGTAAAACCCAGAACGAAGATTGAATTAAGCACCTTAAGAAGCGTTTCGTTATGTTGAACAGGTTGCTTACATAATAAAAGCTCTAGCAATCCCATTCCCTGCTTCATGCATGATATCAGATATACGGGAGCAATCTGTAGACATGAAAGCATCCAACTGTATAAGGTATACTACGCAATTAACATATGTAGCGTATGCATGCATATAAGAGATTCAGATCTGAACAGAAAATAATTAACGCCTGAAAGTTAAAACAGATAATGCAGATCCTTGTCAATTGTCATCCCATTAGCACTTTATGTACCTACTGTGGAAGTTCTCCAAAAATTTTCAACCAGAAGTCATAGTCAGTTATAGTAGGTTGAATTTGAATCTTAATCAGTAATTATGCTTAGTTTCTACAATTTGGTTAAATTAAGACTTATCTAATAATCTATATATCCATTCAGAAACACAATTCTCATGAACTCTTATTAATGAAAAAAAAAAAAGTCCCAAAAACCATCTATAAAGGGAATTTTGTTTTAAGTAACCAACATCTAGCAAATTGATCCACATGCCGAAGAGATATATATTTAACTAATTCTCACTCACTTGCCAAGTCAACACATGTGAAGCCAACACTTGAGCATATACAAGACGGTGTAATTCAGCTATACTAATTTCCCCCAAGTTATCACGCTCTTCATGTAAAAGAACTTCTGCTTGATCACTTCCAGCAGTCATCAACTCGGTAGCATGGGCAACCATCCTAATGAAGAGACATCAAGGTTGCTTTAGAAAACATTAAAAAATAAAAAAAAAAAAAAAAAATGAGAAGAAAAGAGAAAAATGTGTGTTTATCCGTTATCTAACAAGTCATGAAAAAGAGATACAAACACAAATTGAAAACAAAAATAAAGGTAGAACATGTAGCAGCTCACCAAGGGCCAAATGCTCTCGAGCATTCTGCCAAGACAACCTATATCATCTCAGAAAACATTTTGGGTTTAGAGAGGAGGAAAGCTAAAAGAGCAAGACAAAATTGATACTGGTAGTCTCCAATAATGCATACCTCAGTATTTTCTCCAAGAATTCCAACCATAAGTTCAATCAACCTGTGGGTACTAGACATTGGTTTTAACTGCATGCATTTCTGGGCTAAGCTATTCATGCTTTCTAGACCCTGGTTTATAAGAAGGGGGAAGAGGGAATAGTTTCCCACATCAAATCCTGCTACAGACAAAACAATTCTGTTCATAGTAAGATGAAACGATGGATTACCACTGTGAATGGCCTGATGTATAGAAGGTGTGAAATATACAGTTCTACCCAATGGCATGTTGCAGCAGAGAGACTGTTAGTGTTTCCAAGCATGATTTGTAGCATATTTTTCAAGCCCTCCCGAGTCTGAAGGTGATCACACTCAACCCAGTATGCACTGGAGTCCAGCTTAGTAATTTGTGCCCGCCATTTTTCCCACGCCTAAGAAGAACTTGGGAGTTAAACAACAATGAAGGAAAAATCCTATTATAGAATAAAACTACATTTTCAACTGACAAATATACCTTCATAAAATCAGGCTTCGCCATAAAACATTCACCGGCCTTTCCTTCTGCCAGTTCCAGGCGCATGCGAGGCATTTTTGAAATAAGAACTGCAACTGCCTCCACCAGACCGTTCTCTGTCTGCTCAGATCCATAAAGAACAGACATCACATTATATTATTGAAATTCTGATGACATCGTTAATGATTGCCAAAAGGTGCATAATTGTCATGGAACAACAGAGAATAGATATGTTGCAGTTCGGTTATGCACATCAATGGAATAGAAACCACTATAAAACTAACTCAAAAGATGATAGAAAAGAATGTGCCTTATTTTTTAGGCTAATAGAGCAAAAGAAACAGAAGCTATAACAGACACTCCACGCTCCCAAGTTTTAACCAGCAGGTCCATTGACGATAGCATTTATATTATCTCCAACAAACCTTGGGGTGAGTTTTGGGATTGATTCTGCTTTTAGTTTTCATGTCTATCATAATCCAAAACTATCCCTTCCGAACTACACAAAAGTGCTTTAAGTTCATCGTTTTTTGTGAAGTGTGTACTGGATTTTTGTACCGTTCACTTATAGGTATTATATTTTTGCCAAACATAATTGTACCTAGAATTTTGTGCAAAAGCCAAAAGCACCTCTCATAGAGCCACGTCCAACAGAATAATGGAAAATCTAAAGGTTAATATAGATGGATTTCGATAAAATATGTTCTTGATGGCGCAGAGCCCATGACTTTCGAACATCTAATTGACAATGCAGGGTGAAATAAAGTGAGATAAATAAATTTAGATGAAAACAGCGAGCAGCAGGCCATAATGTTATAATCATGCCTCTCAGATGTCTACAAACCTCGCGATTTCCAAGCTGATCTAGTTCATATGATCCATGTAAGCGCAACATTTTCACCTGCAAGTGGATCACCAATATTTACGTAATGCTTTTTGGTATCAGTAACAGACAACAAAAAATAACCAAGAGTAAAACAGAAACTCTGCAAGAAATATGATAAGATTTAACCGATTAAGGCACAGCAAAAATGAAACTACTGACCACTAGTTCCAGCCAGCCAATTGCTAGTGCCGATGATATCACCTCCCAATATTTAGGATAATCTTCAATAACCTGCATAAGATATCTCAAAAACGTTCACCATTTAAGAGAAACAACAATTAAAAAAAAAAAAAAAAAATCATCAGTGTGACCTATAAAACAACTGCACTAATATAAATTGAGAAATAGACTGCTATATGAGCTTCAAGGTTTTTTGTGTTGACCAAATCCATATCAAACTCATAGAATCTCCATCAACTTTGCACTCTCGTGTATATTAAAAAAGGGATCTCCTATTATCATTTGTCTGAAAGAAAAAATAAAAGAAAGAAAATAGGCAACAGGAAGAGGAAATGAGTGGAAACTGGAAAGCAGAGTAGAGTTCAGACCTGCAAACTAACAAGTTCTTTCTGAAAACCCACAAGTTTTGAATGAACTGTTGTCTGAGTACCGGAAAGGAGGCAATCATAATCCTGCCACAAGGCATAAGTACACATTTAGCAGACACAAGTGACACTCAACTAGATATATATATATATATATATATATATATATATATGTATGAATGTATGTATAAACAGATTCAAGATTGCAAATTTCAATCACATAAAGGCTTAGGAAGCAGAAAAAAAAAAAATCATTACAGTTAACCAATCAACAAGGCGCTCAGGTAGCCACGGTTGAGATTGTTTGTCTGCATAAAATATTTCCATCAAATCCCATGCGGCTTTTAAGCATGTAGGCTCCTCAACTGTCTACAAAAATGTTCCAAGATTAAATACAACTAGAGAAATTAACTCTAAAACAAAGAACCCTAACTCAGACCTTGGTGGGTTTTCATGCTCATCGATTACAAATAGCGAGCTAAAAACATATATATGAACTTCGTAGATTCACCTTTAAAATCTCCCTCGGGTCTTCGATCACAGTTCCGGAAGGCGATTTTCGATGGCCAAGAAGTGAAACAATGTCCTTGCTATACTCCATTACGTACTCCCACCTTGTTTTATCCGAAAAACAATCAATGTGAATTATACACATGAACAAAAGCTTAATCCTTTATACTGGTCATCTAACATGTAGAAATTAAGGATTTTTCGACAACGTTACACCTTTCTAAAATCATTGTTGCACAGAATCGGTCTCAGAAAAGACTAAAGACAATCCAAATATACCAAATCGCTTACTACATTGTGGGAAAAAAAAAAAAAAAAAAACCTTTCGAGCTATACCGAATTGCTTACCAATCAACGTGATAATGCGAAGGACTGATCGACATTTTCGACAAGCTCGAAACGGAGCTCCTCCGGCTCTGGAGGAGCGCAAACGGCGTGACGGAACCGTAAGCGATCCTCCGCCACTGCGCGTCACTGATCTCAGCGTCTCCATTGCTGAGATTCACCTCCACCACTCTCCCGCCGGCTTCACCGTCGTCGGAAGGTTGCCGGAGAACTGAAACGCGAAGCGTGTTGCCTCGGGACCAGGAGATGGAAAGGCGAGCGATCGGAGGCTTGAGACCGTGGCGTAGAGCGTACACCGCGGAGTGGTTCGGAGCCTCCGGTGAGAACGGGACAATAGAGCCGTTGGAGGAGGAGTCCGAGACGCCTCGGGTGTCGCCGGAGAAGGGAGCGATGACGGGCATTTCGCCGGAGAGGAGAGAGCAGAAGTTGGGAATAGGGTTTTGGAAGGGTTTGAAGCGAAAGTGTTGGGGCTTGCAAATTGCAATAACGCGACGCGCCAGAAAAAGATTTTACAGAAACGACATGTCGCTTCTGTTTCACCAGCAAAATGTTGGGGAAACAAACTATATGTCGTTTTATGATAGAGGACAGAAAGAAAAATTACTCGAAGAAGTATGTCGTTCTCAGCCTCTTATAGGTTTGAAGAGAAAAAAGCTATTACAGAGCAACAAGTTATATTCCAATAAGTACACATTATTACAGAGCTGAATTTATTTATTTATTGATGGTGGCCTGAACACAGTGGATTCATATCAAGAAAAAGCCACAGAAAACACCAGACATATTAAAAATTAAAGATACTCAACAAGGCTGAAGATATTAGTTCCTTTTGGATTTGGAGTACAACACATAAGCCTACTGATCAATTTCATGGAGGAAAAAATGAAAATTTATTGCTTTGCCTCAGTTTCCCTTTGAGAGACATTCCTTTAAAGCCTCCAAGACCCTTTTCTTCATGATCTGATCTTTAACACCCGAAAGCATGTTCCGATAGAACATTTCCAGTCTCATAAGCTTGGCACGATCCGCCGACTCTAACATATTTTCCCATTCCTTTGCTATGTCAAAAGTGCCTGAATTCAGCAATGAGGTCGGGATATCTTTCTCTTCGTAGGGTTTCCCGAAAATCGAGTGATGAAGTAGGCTAACATACTGTTCCATTGTTGAAAGTCTCAACTGAAGAGCCTTCAACTTTTCATCTGCTTCAGCAACTTCTTGAGAATCTTTTTGCTCCTCGGTACCCTTGTCTTCCTCACCAACAGTCTTTGTTTCCTCTTGCTTAGGATCCTCTGTTAGTTCAGGCCATGACACCGATGTGGGCGTGAGACAGTCGGTTGTGATGCCATTTCCGAGAACCCCACTTCTTCCCCTGCCCCAAGCCCACAGCTTATATCCATCATTTCCAACTAGAACAGTATGAGCAGCTCCGCATGTGACTTGAATCGGATTTTGAAATTTAGCATTCTCTTCACTGCACGAAATAAGTAGTGGAGAGATAGCATCTCCAGAAACTGCACTTACTCTAGCGTCCGGGCATAGGCCAAGACCCCTCTCCATTCCCCATGACCACACATCACCAACAGATGAAACAACACTGGTGTGGAACAAACCACAGTCGACAGATATCAGATGCACAGAATCAGGCAATTCTTTGACGTGTTCAGGAAAAACGGGTACTTTGGGTGGTTCCATGTCCAAGCTGGCCGTTTTCTCCAAGGCCAAATGTCCAACATGCGCTTTCTAGTGTGCCATTCGCTCCCTTTTTGTGCGTAAGCAAAGCTGTGTGAAAAGCCCCACACGCTACCTCATAAGCTGCCCAAGGGGAATCCTGGTTAAACATTTTGACGATTTCAGGGCGATGCCTGCTCTCTCTGTCTCCGAGGCCTAATTGGCCATGTTTGTTGGTACCCCAAGAGTAACATACAATAGCTTCTCCATTATGCACTTCTCCGACACTAACTAGAGCCACAACATGTTCATTTCCACATGCCACCTTCACAACTGCGTGGCCAAGGAAATCTCGAACAGGAGTTGGTGTGAAACTGCTTACAAAAGAGAAACCGCCTTCGGGGCTACTGTTTTGCTGTGGATAATTGCCCCATATCCAGAGGGCTCCTAGATTGTCAATTGCTAGAGACGTCATTCCTCCAGCTTTGATATTAGAAACCTGACAAAAACAAGGGGGTAACAATGATACAGATAAGGCTTTCTCTTTAAGTTCTTATCAGCATCAACATAATATGGTTTTTTTCATACCTTATTTGCTGTTTTACTCTTTGTTTCTGAATCATGTGTAGAAGAATCAGGATTACTCGTGTTGAGAAACTGCTCCAGCAAGCAGGGCTTCGCAGAATTCTCTCCATCAAAACCAAGTTGGCCATCCATTTCAAAGTCAAGGAAGTAAGTGCAGAAGAAAAGAGAGAGAAGATATGAAATGCGAAGAAAAAATTGGTAACTAAATTTCGTAACCTTTGATATTGCTGAAAAGATAAATATACTTCCCTTATAAAGGATACAGATGTTGTAGCCCCATGACCAAACTGATCCATCATCTGCCATCAGAATGCAGACATAGAACTTGAAAGAGTAAGAAATCACCTCCATCAAGTTGTTTTATTGCTTTTTCAAGTTAAAAGGTAGCTTTTGTTAAAATACGGCACAAACATATCGCGTGTTCTGTAGTTGTTTATCTTCGATGCATATTATCTCATATGAATTAGTGATATTTAGCTCAACATAAACATTAAAAAAAAAGGTTATTTTTCTCCAAAAAAAAAAAAAAAAAAAATGGTTGTGTTGATATATGTTCAAATTCATCTAGAACGCTGCTCAAGAGTTAACATGCATTTTCCTTTTTTTTTTTTTTTTTTTTTTTTTTCATAGAAGACGTTAATCACACATGAAAATGAACTAAACCCGTGAAAATTTTTGAACCTTTATCATCCTCGGCCAATTAATTTTCACAGTAAACAATGACCACAGTGTTTATTAAATTTTTTCACCGAGTGAAAGATTTTACAGTGTGCAAAATCTTGATTAACCAGTCAGAAAAAGAAAAGAAAAGAAGAAATATCATGAGGCTTCACATGATTTATTTAGAAAATTGACATCCGATAAATTTTCTTAATCCAACCCAATTAACTCATTCTGAAGGAGTTGTTTAACTGAAGGAAATATTAGTATATACAAAATAAAGCAGTAACCACAGAAACATCATAAAGCAGTAACCAAGTTCAACTTTCAAACGAAAAAATCAAAACAAAAATTGAGCCAAGGAAAAACAAAGTTATGAAGACAATAGAAAGAAGAGAACCTGCAACAGCAAGAGAGTGATAGGCACCAGAAGCAACCCCCACAAACTTGATTCTTGTTTCTTCTGAATTCTCAAACTTAACTTCAACAGGTGTAAGCTCATCTGCTTCTTTGCCCGTTCCAAGTCTCCCAAACATCCCTCTTCCCCATGAATATATTCTCCCATCCCCTAAAATTACAATCAACACCCCACAATTAATTCCATATTAGTGATTATATTGATAAAGAAAAAAGAATTAATTTTGACCGTGAAAATGAGATAAAATTAAATTAAATTAAAAAAAGGGGAAAAAAGCTCATTTGGGCTCAATTTAAGTATCAAATTAATACTTGGGTTAAGTTCATATGAGCCAGGACAACATTGAAATGTCATCAATTATTAATGTCTGCCATCAGGTTGTTTTGGGTAATCTTTTTTTTTTTTCATTTTTTTCAGAAATGAGGTAGATTTACAAATAGGGAAATGATCAAACATAGTTTTTAGCTAATAACTCTATGATTCAATTTCTCTATTCGTATCCAAAAAAAAAAAAAAAAAAAAAAAAAACCTTTATTTGTGGAGATTTTAAGTGGTGAGTAAGTTGAGTAGAGTTATACCCGTGAGAGCGAGAGTGTGAGCTTCACCGGCAGCGACGGCGACGACTTTAGTGGACAACTTGCCGGTGTCCGCCATTATTTGCGGCGACCAGACACAGACAGTGCAGATGGCTGCTTAGCTGGAAAGAAGATTATCCCCAAATCCGAATTTGCGGAACATACTACAAAAGGCACGCGCTTCTATACTGTTTTTCCCTCTCTCTTCTTTGCTGTCGTTTCGGTTCATGTTGCCTTTTCTATTCTCGTCGTTTTCCAATATCATGCCGTTTGCGAGATGTTTCATTTTGTTTCCAGTTTTTGTTAGTATCCAAAACTCAGGTTGCTTTTCCAAATAGTGTTCTCGTCGTTTCATTTAATGTTTGTTTTTTCAGTTGAGTGTCGTTTACCAGTTGATGTCCTCCCCAAACTTCATGTCGTTTTCCAGATTGTGTCATTTGAAGTTGATATCGTTATAAAATCTCCTATCATTTTTTTAAGGTAAATCTTGCATCATTTTGGCCTATACTTGACGTTGCGATTACCTAATTACAGCATACATAGATGTATCTTACTGTCTTTTAACGATAATGCATTACACCAAACAAAAGAGAATACGAAGGAGCCTGTCAAAGCTAACATAAATCGAAGGATACCAATCATGATAGGGGACGAAAATTTTCAACTAAACATTAATTTGTTCCACTTCAGAACTATTTATAGTTAAGCTGTAAATTAAAATGTCTTAATTACAAATGAACTAAACACTAACCAAACTATCAAATTAAGCCATTCATCAATTAAACTAAGCTACATTACGTTCTTAACCAGCACAAAGACCCCCGCCGGCCATATTACCAACATTGTCATTATCAACATCCTCATCAACATAAGCCGCCAAGTTCAAGTACTCCTCCTCCTCCACCGCCGCCGCAGTCATCCCCGGCCTCTCCCTCCACCTGGCGCGGCATATCACGCAGCAGACCGCCCTCTTGCCGTGGCTCCTTTTCCACCTCGTGAGGCACTCCTCGTGTATCGGATTCCGGCACGTGGCGCACGCCACCACCCTCTCCTCCTTTGACATCTCCTCCAAGCAGATCGGGCAGCTCGTCCCCTCCTCGAACTCCGGTCCTACCGCGGCAGAATTAGCCTGATCGCGGCGGGGATGGAAGAAGAGCTGGTGGAAGCGGCGGCGGAGGCCGGGGGAGGCGAGGGAGTCAGGGAGGGTGGGGGAGGAGAGGAGGCGGGAGAGGCGGCAGGGGCGGAGGGTCCGACGGCGGAGGCAGGAGTCGTCGAGGGAGACGCCGAGGGCGCGGATGAGGACGAAGAGGATGTGCTTGCATGGAGTGGCGCGGTCGGGGCAGGTGCAGCTCGGGGTGGAGGAGAGGGTGACGGCGTAGACGTTGGCAGTGGCGCCAAGGACGAAGAATGTGGCTGCGTCATCGGAGCGGTGGAGGAGGAGGAGGTTGTGGTGGAGGGCTCGGACTATGCGGTTCGCGATAGGCCGGGGCGGCTGGCCGAGGCGGCGGCGGTGACGGTGGTTTGGTGGTGGGGATGAGTTGGAGGCGACGGACTCCATTATTTATTTATTTATTTATTTATGGAGGGATTTAGGATGAGAATGGCGGTTGCGACAGTTGGTGAGGGTGAGACGGTTATATCAGACATATGACGATATTAATTATGAGGGGAATAAAGAAGGGATTCGTTGAGTGGAAAAGAGGATACGTGAGGGATAGCGGGGGAGTAGGCCGTAGGGAAAGGACGTACGATGGAGTGGATCATGGAATGGATGGTGAATAATACTTGCAAGTTTTATTGGAGTCGGTTTTGGTTTATGGTAGACCTTAAGGCACGTTATGGGCACTACCAACAATTTTTTGTATTTTTTTTAATTCATTTATTTTTTTTATTTTATTTAAAGTACTTATTATGGTGTAATGTCCTATTGGTATATTTATTAGAATATATATACTTTTTTTGTATAATGTCCTATAGGTATATTTATTAGAATTGTCCACAGGCTCATGTACAACTCCTATATGACCAGAAGTTTAAGCAAACATTCCTTACACACAAACTTGACCGAATTGTTTGTTTTATCCCACGTGTCATTTAATATATTCGTTTTGCCTTTCCTGTGTATATGGAATGTAAACCATAAGCACTATTTAGGCCTCATTCACTTCACGAATTTAAATTTTTAATTTGAGTTGAGATGTAATATTTTTTGAGAATTTTTTACTATAATAAAAAAAGTTAGATATAATATTTTTTTAGAACTTTTTACTGTAAAAATTTAAAACTGAAAATTTAAATCGGTGAAATAAAGGAGGCATTATTATGAAAAATTGGATACTACTGGGAACAATAAAATCGTAGATACAAATCAAACAAAAGAAAATATAAAATTTATCACCTTAAGGTGAGACTACACCATCTTTCAGCTACAGTAATAAATACTATGATGGAAAAAAAATTACAATAAAAAAATTGCACCTCTTAAATTTTTTTTTTTTTTTTGTATTTTTTCTAACTTTTCTAATAACCCCAGGTTTGATATGCGGATTCTTTCGTAGAAGGCAATTATCGTGAAAACGCCAACAACAATAAAACAACTTGTAAGGTTTAATTTTATTGCTTCATTTTAGAATTTATAATACATACTCCAAACATAACAATACTCGACTTGTTGTTACAATTTAATCTAATCCTAAACTATAATTCTATTGGATATTGGATTATTCTTTTACAACAAAACTCAAAAAAAGTTAAAATTTAAGTTACAATTTTATTTAAATTCACGTTCTTTTAAGTTCTAACTTTATTTAACTTTAAAACTCAACTTTATTCATGTTACAACTTTAACTCAAATTATAACTCAAATTCAGCTTAAAAACTACACTTAAATCACACTTTAAAAGAATAGGCCTTAGATTTTTAAACAGTAGTACTTTTGTCATACGATCATTTCATGTTTAACCTATACTGCTTTTAAATCAACGTTCTAGTTTGACATGTGAAATTCTGAAAAATAGACAAGTGAAGTTTCGAAATTACCGTTTTGATTAATGACAATTGACACATGAGAATTATATTAATTAAAAGTAAAAAATAAAAATTTTAGAATAATACATTTAAAATGGGAGTTCATCAATTATATATATATTTAAAAAAAAGACTTCCGGCTGGGCCGACCGAAAATACTTTTGGGCTTACCATCGGCGTGGCCTAGACACTAGAGCGGGAGTCAGAACAGGACCAATAGTGACGGTCTTCGGATCGATCCGTTTGGTCCGGCCCGTAGCTCCCAGATTTCTACGGTCTATCCGTTCCGTCCACTCTGCTACTCCGCTTGTCAACTCTCAACTTCGAGAAACCAGAAAATCGAAACTTGTTTTCTTCGCACTGTACCGCACCGACCCATGTTCGGTTCGTTCAGGAACTCTTCCCAGCTTCAAAGGAAGGTATTAAAATTTCCCCTTTTACTATTTTCCGAAATGGGTTTCTCAGCAACCAAACAGTTGAGTTTTTCATTTTCCGTATTGGGTTCGTCTGGCCGTTCTGTTTGGTTGCCAAGAAAGTACGTTTTCTATCGACATAGAATAATAAATAATTCTATAATTTCTTTCCCAGACACTAAATAGAATTTATGTGCAGCAAAATCAAGATAAAGAAGGGTTAACCTCGAGTTTCAGGCCAGAGAATTTCATCCCAGGAATTGTTATTGGTTTCATTTTGGGGATGTTTTTCGATTTAGCAAAGCCAAGTGTGAATCAAACTAACACGAAGAACAAATTGTCACCAGGAAAGGTGCACTCTCAAAGTTTGGTCTCAAATAATGGTGACCAAGAACTTAAAATGGTTCGTCTCTATTCTAATTGCTTTAATTCGATCTTGTCTCACATTTAATGGTTTCTTGACTTGCATATAATTGAAGATAAAGTTTAATTAGTGTCATCTTTTGTTTACTTTTCACGTGTTCATTTTCTTGTATGTGATACAAGATAACCAAAATTCTGCTTAACCTGTTAGAAGGTATAACCAAAATTCTGCTTAACCTGTAGAAGGTGGACTATAATTTTCAAGAATTAGATGTCCTAATTCTTTACTACCGAGAGCAATAAAGTTGCAGAAACAAACAAATAAACACGCATAATTTTCAGCCACTCGCTTTCTTTTTGTGGGGAGTAATTAGGCTCCAAACACTCAACAATAATTGGTCTTTAATCTTCATGTTATAATATCAATGAGTCATAGAGAATACAATAGCATGTCATTTATGTCATGTATTATGCTTTTAACCTTTAAAATGGTTGTCTAAACCCGTGAGAGAAAAGTTGAATGGAAAGAATATAAATGATGTTGATTCTATTTTCTCACTCGCAGGGAACTTTTAGGTCCTGGTTGTAGAAGTTTGTTAATCATTAGCCAACTTTAGTTTCTTGCTGTCCCATTTTAAAGATTTTATTTTGTTCAGTTAGGATTTTTGCTTGTCAACCGAGTACTATTCGCTTATCTTGTTTGAGTTCCGAGACCTTCATCATGTAGCTTATGTATGCTTATTGTTTTATTCTCTAATTACTCTTGTCAGGTTCTGGTCGTCAGACAAGACCTAAGGATGAAATCAGGAAAGATTGCTTCGCAATGTGCTCGTAAGACTCTTACTAGTTTGATATTTTATTTGGATGTTATCTCTCTTTTTATTATTACTATTATTATTATTATTATTCTGTTCCATGTCTTGCTGCCATCATTTTTGAACTACTGATATATTTTTCTGATCATTTTGGTTAAATATTTCTTTCACAAACTCGTAGATGCTGCAACTGGCATGTATGCTGAACTTGTGCATAGGTGACTATTACTCTTTTCTCTGGTATTTTAGCATTTAAACTTACTTGAGTTATTATATCTCCTTGCTTCTAATTTCCAACAACTTGCACTCTCTCTTTCTTAAACATGTTTCCCTTTTTTTTTTTTTTTCTTTTTTTTTCCTTCTCTGCTAAATCCTAATTGTGGCACTGAATAGGATGTTAGTGTTTCCAGCACAAAAAAGAGACGGAAAAAAGAAGAAAGAAAAAAGAAATCAGTAGCTCTTGTATGTGATTAGACACTCTGAGGAGCATTTTTCTCTCAGTAGTTTTTGATGGTCCCAAACCTTTTAATCTTTGTACTATTGCCTTTGTGCTTCTGCCACCATTTTTTGTTTTTACTTGCTGAAAAGCTGTTACTGCAGATCATCTGTAAAATACGTCCTCATGTGCTAAAACTTATATGTCATACCTGCACCGAATTGTATTCTTTACAGTCATCGATCTCTTTTGAGACAATGGGAGCAATGTGGGCAGCCGAAAATAGTTGTCACGTGCAAAAATCAACAAGAAATGTTAGTTCTTCCTCGAATAAGAACAACCTCTTTTTTACCCTTTGTTGGCCGTAGTTATCTATCTGCTTTGAAGCTTATTTTTTACTTTTTTATTTTCTTCTTTGTCTCCCCTTTAGGAATAGGCTGAAAGAAGATGCCGAGAGCATTGGCCTTTCTACTTTCGTTGTTGCTGATGCTGGACGGACACAGGTAATTGTTGGTTATTCATAGAGGATAGTTGTTGTTAGTATGAAAAATCTTAAAAAGTAATTAAAGTTCAAACGATAACAATTTAGAAATTTTTGTTTGAAACTCTTAAGATTTCCTATTTACTCTTTTAATGCTACACATTGTGTACATTAGTGTGTTCTAGCTTCTAGTATTAACAAAGTTCTTTCATATTTACTTGCTGAAGCTAAGATGTTACATACGTAGTTATTTGTAAACTCTCTCTCTCTCTGGAAAACAAAAAGGAGGAAGAAATATTACTGCAAATATCTTGACATAACCCTTTATTTAAATCAGGTTTCCGCAGGATCAAACACTGTTCTGGCCATTGGGCCCGGTATGCTTATTTTCTCACTTTGCTGCCTTTTTTTTTTCTCTTTTTACGGACAGAATAACATACAGATATTAGTACCTATTTTGTGGTTGTAGTAGCCTTATATTTGTATATGTGATCTTGTTGTTGAGCAGGACCAAAAGCAATTGTAGATTCAGTGACGGGAAAGCAATGTCTACTTTGAAAGCATAATTACAACGAGGTTTTTTTTTTAATTTTTAATTTTTTTATTTACAACAATCCCAACTGTTAGGTTGCTTTCATGCACAAGTGTTACCAATCATTTATACTGACAAAATAACAAATTAATTGCGGCCAAAATGCAATTAAGCCCAAGATGATTTGCACCAAAACTACTAGAAGTAGTCTACTTATCATGTGCTCTAATTTATTATAATTTTTGTTTTCTTAGGAGCAAACTAGAAAGACCCTTGTTGGCTTGTTGGAGATATAAAAGGAATATGTAGCTGAAGATATGCATTCTCTAAGTTGCAAGTTAGAAGTCTGTCCACAATGAAGAAGTGCTCTCTTGTACCGAAAGTTTCCCTTGAGTAGCACTAGGAATCCCAACTTTTATCTTAATTTTTTGATACCAACTCATGTTGAATTGTCATCTTCTTATCATTAGATGCAATTTTTTAATATTAATTGTACAATTTTTTTTTTTTAAATCTACCAATAAAAATATCACAACTCATATCCTTGTTTTTGCATAGAAAAAGTGAGATCTCTAGCATTACTCTTATTCTTATCGTTTTAGTGGACATGAAAACCGTGGAATTTTTTCACCGTTGTGTTATTTTCTGCCATGTCAATATGATCTGCTCTTATTTGCCAGGGTGAAACATGGTTAATAGTTTTGAACTGCAGAAATCTCCCCTCTTGAACTTGTTGCATGGTTTTGCTTCTTGCTTTTATGTATTGGTTTTTGGTGCTACCGGTCTCAATGGGTTGATTAATTAACCAATTGATTAACCAACTGAATTTTTGGTCATGTTCAACTACAAGGTGAAACATACCTATGGAAATAGTAGAATTCAAAATAACTTAAATTAGGTGATAAGATGCCCGGATTCCTAGGTTGAATGCTCAATTCAGCGTTATGCTCCATTGTACCTTAAAAAATCGGAAAAAAAGCAAGAAGAAACTTGCTATCAATAAACATGAAGGAAAATTTTTGTGGTAGACTATAAGATATTTCTATCAATATTAATATATTAGACACTTTTAATTCGTCAAATTAGATCAAGACACTGACAGAATATTTTTAAAATTTTGGTTACAATATTTTCTCTCATATAAATTCATTTTTCAACTTAAATTAAAAACTCAAATTAACGAAACGAGCGAGGCTTTAGTATCTACTTAAAAGATTTCTCCATATTTCAAGAGAAAAAAGATCATTAGAAACGCTTCCATGCCATAATTGCACGTATAATTTAACGCTAAAGCCGCATCATCATTGTAATGCTAGTTGAAGAGTTCATATCTCTTTTACTGAGGGCTCATTTAGTTTGTTGATTTGAGTTAAAATGTGATTTTATGTAAGAATTTTTTACAGTAATAAAAAAAATTAAATGTTACTATTTTTTTTAATTTTTTATTATAGTAAAATTTAAATTGTAAACTCGAATCGGTAAAATAAACATAATAAAAGGTTAATTTTTTTCTTTTTGAAGAAAAAAAAAAAAAAAAAAAAAAAGGCATCCTAACTCGGTCTTCTACAGACAATTTTCGTCCCAAAAAAGGAGAGAAAAAAAGGGCACAATTTTTTATGTTACAGGTTAATTTACGAGCCAAAACACAAAACCCTACTAAAGCCCTAAGCCGTTTTCTCCTCAAACAAAAGGCTTAACCTTTTGCCTTTTCATATTTCCGTAGCCCTAAGTCCTTTGTCCGGCGTGCTCTCTACTCTCTTTACCAATGGCGTCTCGCTTCAGATCTCTCTCAAAACCAACACTCTCACTCCTCAATTCCGCCATTTCTAGACCCGCCAGACCCACGTCTTCTCTCTCTCCCATCCGCTCTTCCCTCACTCTCTCAAGGCAAGCAAATATATATATATATATATATATATATTATGCACACACACGCGTTATATTATATAATGTATTGTTCTCAATTGGGTTCTTCGAAATTAGAGAAGATTTAATCATGGGAAGTTTGAAAATTGTGAATTCAGGTCGGTTCATCAACTGGGTTGTGTTCAATCTCTACTTCCGCTGCACACGGCGGTTGCTTCGGCTCGGCTAACGTCTTGCCTGGGCGTTGATTCGAGGAGTTCGAGGTCGTTGTCTCAGGGTATGCTCTGCAGTGCCAACCCTGGAGTTTGATGTCTCTAAGGTTTTGTGTTTTCTTTTGGTTATCTGTAAGCAACTTTTTTTTAAACTCTATATTTATGATTTGATAATTAGACTTTTAAGTCGTTAAAAGTGATTATAGTCTCGTAGACTCATACTCTCATTATGTCGATGATGTTTAGTTGTTACCCTTAATTTACCAATTGAATTGCTTTATGTAGTTCGTATTGTTAATCTTATGTTACGGTATTATTTCAATGTCTTTGGAAAGTCATTTTTTCTTCTTTCTTTTTAGCATTAACATGTTATAAAGTCCAAAGAGCAAATGTGTAAAATATAGTAAATGCTTCGTTAGATTGTTTTGCCCTGTGTTTGACCATGTTTGTCATGCAACTTCTGCTTCATATATATATATATACCTTTTTTTATACAAGACATGATTGAACGTGCAACCCCCACGCTACCAAAACCCTCCAGTGCCACTAAACCAAGAGGTCTTAGGCAACTTCTACTTCATATACTTTGTTTTAACTTTTAACACAAATCCTAAATTTGTTTTGAGGGGAGTACAAAATCATACCATGAGTAGTATGGTGTTATGATTTTCTTATTAGAGAAATGGTATGTGTATATCATATGAGTATATAAAGAATTTGGATGAGCCCCTGCTTGAAGTTGGGGTCTTGAAGTATACATATGGATAGCCTCTAGAGATCTAGGCTAGTTGGTTTTTCCTATAGGACGTCCAATCACTGAAGAGTGGTCTATTTTCTATTGTTTTCTATGAAGTTTGAGTTTTCTGGAGGGCTTAGGTGAATAATGTAGGTTAGGATTTTACTCATCAAGTGCAACATCAAAGGAAATTAGTTTTGATTTATCATTTAAGTTTTTTTTTATACATTTTTAATTTAATTTTGTGTAGGGAGATGGGGTTGGTGGTATGGGAGTTAATTTGGTTTATGAGCCAATTAGTCATCATTTTTTGTCCCTTTAGTACGAGGAGGAAATGAGTTATAGAAATTGATTGTGTGCTTGAATAGAGATATATCTCACGGAACATGTAGAAGCGCTCAAATTAGTTTCCAAAACTACTTTGCGTTGTTGAAATGCATCACAATGTATGTGGTGATACATTGCCAGCACCATCTTACTTAGGATGGAGAGCTGAATGACTCGAACCACTTAGCCAACTACATGTTGGACCTTGTTGGTGAACCCTAGAAAAATGGACCGGTGCAACAAGAGGACTTCCAAACATCGGTAGCTTAGTGCTATTTAAAAAAATCTCTTCAATCTTTAAATTTTTAGAAGGAAAAAAAATCAAGTTATAGGCTGCATGTTCAGAAATAATGGACAGGTTCACCTTTGTAATTCATGCTTCATAAGAAATTCAAGCTCAGTGCCTTCGAGTTCACCTTTGTGAGAAATCTGTATGACGGGTTCATGTTCTAGGATGGTGTTAATGGTTCTATTGTGGATGATTCAATCTTATTAATGTCTTGTTTGTTGTTTCAATGGACCAGTCACAGGATCCTATTATGTCATTTCTTACTTACGACTAGATGCAACAGAGTAGATTGGTTTCTGCAGACCTTTTAGTGATTGGCAAGCTGTACTTAATGTGAAAACTTGAAAAGTTATGAATCAGGTTCTTTATTGCCCAAGCAAGACATTAGAGCTTGATTTTACCCTTTTGGAAGTCAAAATTTTATACTGTAAATATGCTATACACGTTTTTCACTGTGGAGTCTATATATTTAACCGAAGACCTTAGTTCAGTAAAGATTGGTGGGAAATACATTCTGCGTTCAAATTTGCAGTACTTCTTACTTTGTAGGTTTGGCTAAAGGATTATTAACTTGTCAATTTCTCCAAGTTTCACCTCCAGCGATTAAGTATCAGATATATTGCAAGGGGCTCAAATGTAGTAGTGTCATTCCGGGTTTAGATCTCTTGAATGATTATTTTGAACATTCAATGGTTTTCTTATGGACTTGTGTGTTTCATTAATTTTTCTTGAGTGAGTGAGTGAATTGCTAATATTTATGCTTCTTTTAATGTATTCAGAGTTGGGTCTCAGCGTGCCGCGATAAGAGATTTCAGTTAGAAGAAGACAAGAGGTTGGTAGATCTCAGAGTTAATGCTTCTCATGTTGGATGTCCTTTTCATCCTCGAAGTTATTTTTACCGGTCCCCAGAGCTGGGAATATTGTTGCAAGAATCAATCCCAAGTCATCTTTCATAATTGTCGGGGAAATTTTCTTTGAATTTCATTTTGTTTTCATTTGGATTCTCTTATACCATCAATGCACTCGAGTTAGGAATGTCTCACTTGATGAATAAAGATGATGGTCTTCAAGTTTACTCTTTCCTCTCTCTCTCTATATATATATGCGTTGGCCATATGTATTTTGGGTCGTGAAATTTGTTTGTTTCCTAGGTTCCTGTGAGTGTACTGCATTCAGGCCCTTTCACAAAGGCATTTTCCTCACTTTATATTGTAATTCACTCGGCATTGTTTGCCAAGAATGATTCGTGCACTTTCATCAATTGTTCATCTTCAATACAAGAATTAGATTAATGGGATTGTGCCACGTGTCAAAATAGTTAGGGTATGTTTGTTTCACAACTCAAGTTGTATGTGAGAAAACACTGTAACAAAAAAATTGAATTTAAATTTTTGTGAGAAAAAATACAATAGCCATAGAATTTGAGTTGTGAAAAGAACAAAGCCTTGTGAAAAGAACAAAGTCTTAATTATGATTTTGGATCTTAATTTAAAATTTAGGCTCCATTCATTTCGCTTATTCGAGTTTAGAATTCGAGTTTAGAAAAAGCTCTTATAATTTTAGATCTTAAAATTTAAAATTTTTTAATGTGATGTTTTAAATCAGAATCACTTATGATTTTAAAACTATCATCCTCTTACTTTAAGGTGATTTAAACTCTTAATTTTAAATTATAATTTGAATTTAAAATTATAAATTATGATTTTAATAATTATAATTAAAATTATCATGATTTGAATATTCGTAATTGTTCATGGGATAATATCTATTCAAGCAAAAAGAAATTGAAAAGTTACATGCAATACAAATTTGCAAGCAAATGGGTTTAAGAAGTGCACGTGAGGGAAGTGGGGGATTTTGATGAGATAACGTCCAATGTCTCCCATTTCTTTGAAAAAGTGCGTCGTCAACAGAGCCCATGTCTCCACAACTACAATACAGTGCCATGTGGGACTCTCTCCTTTGCCACAGTCCCTTGCATCTGTACTTTTCTTTTCACAATTATCCTTGCGTCTTGTACAATTCCTTTTTCTTTTCTTTTTGGTGTCCCGAATTTATTTATTTATTTATTTTTAAAGATGAATTTCTAATTAGTGGGATACGCAAAGGGAGGAAGAGTTCATACCCACTACTCATAATCCATCTCCCCTAGGTAAAGACAGAATTTGATATCAAGTTCTTGGAGTTTTTGTTTATTTATTTATTTATTTATTGGCAGAAGATCAAATTCTTGGAGTTGATGGTACACCAAGTGCCCTTACCTAAAGTAGTGACTAACTTACCTCCTTGTATAATTTATTTATTTATTTATTATAACTGGAGTTGGGAGATTTGAACATCAAATTTTAATAAATCAGTAATTTTGATTCATTGACGAGAATTTTATGAGAAGAATTTTTAAAATTTAAATTTTTTATGAGATTAAAAAATTATAACTGAATTCAAATTATGATTTAAATATACTTACTAAACAAGCCTATCAAGTCCCACTAGCATAGAAAGTCTTGGACATAACCGGTTCTTTTTACTTTTCTTTTCTTTTCTTTTTCTTTTCTTTTAATTTTTATAAGAGGGTGGTTGTTTTTTAGTTTAGCTTTACTCCCATGCACTTCGATGGATAAGAATCTGTTGGTTCAGATTCTCAAATGGGTCAAATTAGACGTGTATCCGTCTGCCTTTTCTGTTAAAGATCGTATTGTTATCATTAGTTTTAACTTTCAGAAAATTTTTTTTGCTTTATCATAGGTTTTTCAGTAGTGAAAATTACTCTTTATAATCTTAGAAAATATTAAAAAAATAGGCTAATATAAAATGCTTAAAAAAATATATAGATTAATTTTTAGTTATAAAATTAATATGCTATAATTTATCAAGTTATGATTCATAATCAAATAAATTAAGGATAAATTTATTAAGTTATAGTTCATAGCCAGACAAGTTATGGACAATTATAAACAATAACTTATCAAGTTATGGTTCATAACCAAACAAGTTATAGACAAAAATAGTAATTTAACCTATTTATTAACTCATGTAAATTATTAACTTATTAATTTTAATTCATCTAAAGTCTTGACCTATTTTTCTCTTTTCTCCTTATAATCTTACATATAACCGCCATCTAGCAATCCATTTACTTATTTTCACCGGTATAATGAAAAGAAAGGGATTTAGCCCTTGAATATTATTTATATACTTCGAAAAAATCTAACAGTTCAATTTTTTTTTTTCTTTACGTCATTCGACGGCTATGATTGAACTGTATAGTAGATCTCGAAAGGTGAGATACACCGTATCTTCTTCCAAATATTATGATTAGAAGAAAGTCTCGTTGCTTGATTTGCCGAATCACTAGGAACCATGTTAGGGCAATTGAGGGAAAACTTTAGCTTATAATTAAGTTATAAAAAAGGGCTGCCAAGTCACAGTCAGCAGAAGGAAGGTTGTGGAAGGGAGACAATGCCCTATACAATGGGCATGGGAATTTTATACGTATCCTCCATGCGTGGAAGCCCATATATACTTGTTCAATATTCAAAAGCTTTTATTATGAAGGCGTTATGGTAGATATTTACTGTTCATTCTATTGTACTATTTTTCATGATCATAATCTTCTTAATTGATTTTAGGTAACCAAAAAAAAAATGCATTCATAGTGGTGGATAAGGTTGTTTTGCTCCTCCGATAGTAATTATGTTTCAACTTTTGGATTAGTTTTTCAATGGTCATGTAGTACGAGCAATATTAATATGTCGTACACTATAAATTTTTAATGAGAACATACATGTTATATTAAAAAACTAATCTAACAATCAAAAATAAAAGTTCCTACAAGTGGAGCAGACTAGTTTTCTCTATTGTAAACACTAAAAAAAAAAAAACTCTTTTTTCTCTTTAGATATAAAAGATTTGTCTGTGAGCCTTGATAAACTCCAAAAAAATATACTACAAAAAATTACCAATGGGGGTAAAATACAGTTAGTTTTATAGAAATGAATTCTACTAGCATTTCAAAAAGTGTGGGATCCAGAAATTTTCACATCAGCCCATGGACATTGGACAATATTTATGTACAATTTTGTACCCTCCAAAAGCTCCTACTAGTTTTCTATTCCCAATATGCACTAATTGCAAAACTTACTTTTTCCTTCTTTATCGCGCACGGTGGATCTAATATTGCATGCAAATATATATATATATATATATATTTTTTTTTCCTGATATGCAGAGAAAAAAATTGTAAAAAAAAAAGAGTTTTTATTTTTTTTAATACAGCAGCTTTGCAATATACACACACACACACACACACACACACACAGAAACTGAGTTTGTGCTAGTATCCAAAGTGTGAGCATTGAACAATATTGGTCACAAACTAACCAGTGATTGAAAGAGAGAATCATGTGACCACCGCAAACTTTGCTTCACTCTCACTATTATACTAATATTTCGCAGAATGCAGATATATATATATATATATATATAATTAGTTTTTGAAATTATGTAGCTGTTTTTGGCTTTATTTTTTTATTCGTAGGCTTTGTTCTCTTGCAGAAGAGGAATTAATTTATAATATGACTAGGAATGGATTTATTAAAGAAGCAAAATAGGAAACCAGTAACTGACTTTGAAAAATAGTACATAAATATTTATATATTGCGTGTAAATCACAATGATTAACTAAACAAACATTTGGATCAGCGTTGCCTAGGATCAGGCATACATTGCCCCGTGACGTTTAACAACTTCGATGATAGTTAATTGTCAAATGAATAAAGTATTACAATCAATATCAACAATAAATATTTCTATACATGAATTTATAATTTTAGAGTGTATATATATTACACACGCACACGCACAGAGTACTATAAAACTATGTATGCAAAAAAAAAAAAAAAAAAAAAACCGACTAGAGTTATGGGCACCCATCAATTGTCATATATATTTACAAAAAAAAATATTGATTTTATTCATATCTAAGTGAATATTGAAAAAAAAATGAAAAAAAGAATACTGCATATTACATAAATATCGTTTATCAATTACATAGTATAAGCAAATCAATGATCACGTCATTTAGTATCTAAATTTTGATAAATTAACGACTCGATATATATCTTAGTAAGTATCATTCTTGGAAGAATTACTTGTTAATATCACCATGTCGCTGGAAAAAACTGAACAAAAGTCATCTACTTTCCTCTTTTAATGGAGGTAGCATTTCGAAATATATGATAGCAAGATTTTTTTTTTTTAATTTTTTAATAGCTAGTTAGTTTCGATGAAATAAGATCAGAATATTTCATGTGTACTCGGAGTCTTAAAATGTGAGGAAATTAGTGCAATAAAGATACCAAGGAATCGTCTACCGGATTCAGTTTGGCGGAAAACGATGTGAATATATATAAATATACTCATATATATATATATATATATATATATATATATATGCATTTTTTGTACTTTTTTTTTTTCTTTTTCTTTATTTTCTTTTTTTCCGTAACATTCTCTGAAATGTAGCTAATCCCCACCCCAAAATGCAGGTTTTCACTCAAATTCATGTGCAGTTCCATTAGATTAATATTTTCTATCTCTCTCTCTCTTTTTTTTTTTTTTTTTTTTTTTTTTTTTTTATGAATTAGATTAACCTTTTCTCTCAAGACGAAATCATAGATAAAATATCTTCGATCACGCGCCTCTTCAATTATTGCTCACATAAAACTATGCTCATTCACTCGTATTTTTCAATACTTTATTTGCATACCTCAAGGCTTAATGCCTAAAATAAGATGGAATTAACATTGTAACGACAGCTAATTAATCAAAGACGTGATTAGGAAATTTCATTACTTCATCAGTTGATGATTAAACAACTTAAGCTCTTAAATGTATGAGGTTTCATTAGACACTAGTTTTCAACTTTTCGTTTCAATATAATTGACTTTAGTGGTGAATTATTGGAAATGTTGAGTTGCATGTCTTTCATTTTCCAATGTAAAGAAATATTATATGTGTGTGCATATATATATATATATATATATATATATAAATCAAACCACAAGTGTAAGTAGTCAATATATAGGACAACAAATCTTAATTTTATCTTTCCTTATATATATATATATATATATATCAAAGTACATATAAGTAATTGCTGTGAATGAATTCTATATAATTCACGGAATTAAATAACAAAATCCGTTTGTCATTTTACAAATTCATAATTAAAATTTAGGGAAAAAAAAGATTTCCAAAAATATACATAAGTGAGATATTTTTGCAAAAAGAAAAAGAAGAAAAAGTTTGGACAAGAGCGATGATTCAATAACTGAATCTAATAGAAAACACTATTGCTAGTAGTGAGTTAATGATTCTTTCTATTATTGTCAAAGAAAAACTTTTTATAAGATGTGCACCTAATAATTAATTGTTGTGTTGTGGAGTAGTAGTATGGGACAATTTGCAGAGGTCCACTCTTTCGAGCATAAAGGTTAAAAATTATGGCTACGTTTGGAGACCAATCACTTGGATATGTTCGGACATGTATGTCAACCGGTGAGACTGATTTCTTATTGCTACCTAATTAGTGGGCACACATTTAGAAAATCATGTAGCGCTCACATGTACCTAAGTATTGTTATCTTAAACCCCACTCTCAACTACTCAAGCATGGTCGACCATTACAATATATTATAATATATATATATATATATATATATCTGGCTAAAGTTATATTCAAAACCAATCACTCAGCGAATATGCGTGTATATTTTTTCGAACGAATCAAATATGTGTATATATATATATTTAAACGAATTTCTAATGTTTAACTTATTATATATAGAAATTTAATAATAAGCTGTGAGAATAATTTAATTTTATTTATTATTATAATTTTGTTTATTAATTATCTAATTTATTATAATAATTTAATTTATGTTACACGGTTAATATAATAATACTACTGATAAATAAATAAATAAATATTAGAATAGTCATTAATATATATGTGTGGGTTGAATTCAATAGGGTAATGATCTCGTATAAACACTTGATAACCGATTGATCATCATGATATTGAGCTCATAATTGTTTATGATTATGATTATATGATTATTGTTATGGTTATAATTGTAATCATTTTGATATAGTACTAAGCATATGGGACAAAGCACGTGACGGTTGGCAATTGGGTATATTATATAATCATAAGACTTTGAACTATGAAGAGCTCAGATGATCAATTGTTCACCACTGTCTTATGGAACCCACTAGAGTACGTACTACTCATTCACTCTCCAACAATATTGCTCTATAACTCATACATCAAGTGCCTTCTCGAGAAAATTAAGCAGAAAAATTTTAAGGGAATTAAGTTCCAATTCTGAGAAAACAAATAAATGAAAAATAAAATAAATTGAGGATGTAACGAGTTTTAATGAATAATTTTGTTGAATAGTTTTCAAATTTATTTGACCGGAATTAATTAAAGAGGTTGACTATTTTTTGGCTGAATAAAAGAAGAGGTTAATAATTCAGTAATATATAGTGTTCGGCTTTTAAGAAAAAGTAGCTAGACCTATGTATTCTGTGTGGTTGGAAAATTTCAAATTACTCGATGCATGGTCGGCTCTTCACAACTATCGAATTTACACATACATTATAACTTGCACTATTAAGAAAACAAAACTGTGTAGATTAATATTAGCAATTGACTGTTAGAGAAAGGTTAATTAAATAGCTTGTTAACCTGTCAGTTCCATTTATTATAAATTCATTATTTTTAATTCATAATTTTGGACTTGACTTAGCGCTATTTATTAAGTCGGAAAAAAGGTACCATTTTTCTATTTATTATTGTTGAAAATGGAAACCGTGTGTAATTTATTAGAATCAATATAAAGTACTTATTCAAAGTAGATTCTCATGCAATATTCATGTGAACAATATATATATATATATATATATATAAAAAACAAAAAAAAAAAAAAAAAAAAATTGTACCTGAATTTGAAAAATTGAGTTCAGAGGCCGAAAAGAACAACTCAATCGAAATTGCTAAACCAGTTTAAAAGGAAATTGATCAAAATTAAGTTAGACAAAACAAGAATTATCCTTCTAGCTAAGCTAAAGAAAAAAAAAATGTGAATTTTTCTCTTAAAATAAAATTGAACTGTGTGGTGGTGATGGTGGCCAGTAAATTTAACCCCAAAAAAAAAAAAAAAAAAAGTCTCAGAAATTAAATCTCCAGACTGACTGGCTGTTGTTACCGCCTACTCTAGATCATCTGCCTGTAATCTGGCCCCACGTGTTGGTGGATTAAGTAATCCTCGCCGTTGGATGGCGCATGATCAAACACCATTCCGTTCTGATGATGATGATGATGAATGAATTGTTGCTGTTGTTGGGGGTGCTGTTGGTGTTGTTGAGCTTTGAGGAAATCCTTCTGGCGTCGGAGCTCCAGAACCTTCCGGTGCGAGTTCGAGTGCTTTGTCAGCAAGAATGTCGGGCTGGCTGCGGGCCGGTACTCCGGCACGAGCCGGCCCGACTTGTATCGGACCCCACAGGCGTTGCAGAGCGTCTTGGGGCCCATGGGCCCCGTCCGCCACTGCGGCGTCTTGTCGGTGGCGCAATGCAGGCATTTCCTCCCCTGCCCGTCGGGACCGGTCCCGCTCTCCTTCTTTTTCGGAGCCGCCTTGACCGTTTTTTTCGCCGTAACGGCCGTCGAAGGCGGTACTGGCAGCGGGACCGAAACGACGACGTCTTGCTCGGGCGAGGACGAGGACGATGACGTCGTTGCGGAGACGAGGAGGAGCCGGGAAGTCCAGTTGCATGGTGGGGCCCGCGAGCGCTTGCTCCGGGCCTTTGCCGGGACCGACACCTCGGAGTTGAAAATCGGCCCGTTATTAACATTGGTAGTACTAGCAATATTAATACTATTAATATTGTTTTGGTTGGTCTCGGGATGGCATGATTCGACGTCGTTTGGAGCTTTTAGACCCGAAATCAGCTGAAGCCTCTGAAGGTCCTCGCTCGAGAACGATTCCTCCACGAAATTCGACACCCATTCTAGCTCCGCTAAATCGTCGTACTGTAATTGATGTAGAACATAGTTAATACAGAAAAAATATTAGTCAATTTTATTACAAAATGGAAATGAAATAAATAATTTGTTTTATTTTTATATATTTTATCTCTGAGTTGCGTAAAGGTTGAGTTGAGTTATCATTGGGCAAAAGAACTGAACCCGCATAATAATAGCCGCTACTTTCTCTGTACATTTTCATGCATAGAAGTTCTAACCTTCTTTTCTTTTTTTTTTTCTTTTTTGCAATTTTTTCCCCAACTTCTAGCAATGAAGAAAAAGAAAAAGAAAATATTTGTGAAAATTTGTATATACCGCGGGAACGCAGAGTTCGCTGGAGAACTGGCCGTCGGCGAAATTCCGGCAGCCGATATCGGCGAGGAAATTGGTTTCGCATCCGGATAAGTTGGAGGAATTGCAGCTGTCCACGACGGTGACGGGGGAGGAATTTGTGGAATTGCCGGCGACGGCGTTGAAGGCGGCATCGGCGATGACGGCGTCTTCGTTGGAGAAGTCAAGGAACTCTTCGACGAGGAAATGGTCGCCGGCGCCGGCGATGGCTTTGCTGTCGGAAGAGTACTGACGCTTCTCGGGGACGAATTGAGGGCAAAAAGAAGCAGCCGTATTTTGATAGAATTCTGGCGCTTCCATTTGGTCCCTAGTTGTAAGGTTTTTGTGTTTCTGAGACAAAACCAAGAGATGGTGGGAATTAATATTGGGTGTACAGTGAGAGAAAAAAAAAAAAAGTGTGAGGAAGATAAGAGAGAAGAGTGTTCAAATGTGAATATGGTGTGGTTGTTTGAGAGGATAGAGAGAGAGATGTGGGGGGGTTTATTTGCGTTTGAAGGGGGACAGCCGGACAGCTAAAATGAAGGATTTTGACGAAGGAAAAACAAAAATAAAGGTCTACGTGACAAAAAATAAATAAAAGTGGGGAAAATAAATTAATAGGAAAAAAAATTTAGAGAGACTTTAATTGGGTTAAAAAGAAGGTGAAAGTGAAATGTATTGAATTTACTCTATTGGCCTTTTGCCTTTGGACGTCTTTTGTCATTAGCTTTCCAATTTTGTCCTTTTAGAGAAAGACCCAAGTCATGTTCATTGTGAGGAAGGTAAAATTATGAGTCACTTGTTAAGGGATTTGAAACTAAAACTCAATACATTGATAACAATTCACGCATTCACTGAACATCTCAATTAGCTAGATATTAAACGATTCTTAATGAATGCTAAATTTAACTAAAATACTTAATTTTACTTAAAATTATTACGAACTCAGTTCTCTCACATGATACATAAGATGAGAGTGCACACTAGACCATTCTATGCAACATTTAAGTAGAATATAACTTTGTTGAATTGTAATATCATGTGTTATTGTGTGTCATTTACTACTTTTTCTTATTCTATGGAAGTTAGCCATCACACCTAACAAAGCTTCGTGTCATTCACCGTTTTCTGCTTGTTCTAACTGATTTTTATGCAAAGGAAAGAAAATGGTAAAAAAGATATAACCCCTATGCGATGTGGTGCCATGTGATAGGTTGGAAAAACGTTATGTTCAATTAAGGACTCTGTTGGATGAGGGTGGTGAAGTTACAAAGTGCATACTAGGGGGCTGCTTTTATGATGCTGCGGACATATTTGTGCTTCAACGGCCAGTTATGTTAGAGGGCAAAAATGTAATTTTAAATATCTAGAATTTTGTACTTTTTTCCCGATTGCATGTTATGTAACTACTATCAAAACCGGAAAGCAATCAAGACCGTTGAGATTTTTTGTGGGGCCCGCGGTTTCTTAAGACCACAAAATCAAACGCACGTGCATTTCATGATGATGTTGATGTACAATCATAATGACGGCCTGTACCGCACACAATCATTCGTCCCAAATGCGGTCCATAATCAAGTGCACACGACGCATGTTGCTTCGACCTCACTTCACTATATCAGCCACTGACGAAGGGTAATTTAGTCAAACTATTCAAATGCAGGACAGTTGCTTAAAGGGTGAATTCGTAAAAGTGGAATATTATTAATTTGGCATATAAAGATACAAAATGTAAATACAAATTACACGTAAAGTTTAGCTAAACTCTAATTAGAAATGTCTAATGTGCTTTCAAATTCAACCCCTTAGGAATCGATCTACCAGGTTTGTCGCTGTAGACTTTGCATTAGCGTCCAAGTATACAGCCGGATTCCTCTGCTTCAATTTTCCTCGGAATTCGTGTTTCTTCATTTTTTTTTTTTTATTCATCTAATAATATTTCTCTGATATATTCGCTTTTTTAAATTTGTTATTATATGATTTAACCCCTCTGCTTAACACCTTTATTAAATTCAAAACCTCACTTGTAAGCACGATGGGTACAGCTCAACATCATGACATTGAACGGCCAAGATCTCCCCAACGTGTTGCCCTCTTAATTCGGTTCTCACCTTTTACCCCACGTAGGACAAAGAGCGAGTCTAATGTAAAAATTAAAAAGTGTCCCGTATTATTTTAACCATGCACTCATTTAAACCTCATACATGGAAAAGAAAAAATTATTACTAATATATTAATTCGTTAACTTTTAATTGGATTCGGTTCAATTGAAATAAGTTAAGAGATATTATCACTTTAAGTATAATTAGAAGCTATTATTGATTGGATAATCATAGTGTTAACTTACGGAGTAATGGGTGAGTTAGACATACAATATAATCGTACTAGCCATCTTAAAATATAACAAAAATTTTAGAATATATATTATAAATTAATAGTAAAAATTAAAATCAACACAATAATTACAATATCATTTTGTAGCGTCAAACGTTATAAAGTTATTACATAAGTTTTTGTAATTTTTAAATATTTTAAAAATTAGAAATTACTAAAGCATGCGATTATTTAGTGAATCCATTATTTAATAGATGCGATTATTTCTTGAGTAAGTTCAAATCCACTTTAAAAATACCCATTTAATTTGATAACGCGTTATATTTGATATAAAAAATTAAAAACTTGACGTCCTTAGTAATATCTTTATACAAAATTAAGATTAAGTAAAGAGAAGTACACGCTGCCAATGAGTAAATACAACTATTGATTTATAGGTTTAAACAGAAATTTAATGTGAAAAAATATTATAGTAAAGATTTAAGTGTAGTTTAAACGGAAGAATCAAAGAGGGGGGCAAAGTTGACTTGAAGGAGACATCTTAGTATTGAAACTTGTTGCCTCGAATAGATTGTAACGTTTGAAACTTGTTTTACAATCAATATAACGTAGAAAGACGTTTTAAACTTGTTAATGAAGTTAGGGCTAATTTGCATATGCATATTTACATGCATGCATGAACGTAAGATAAAACCTACTGTTAAATGTCGGCTACACCACCACCACGTGGCAGACATCAAGAGGTGCAGACTGATCAAATGGGGCCATGTTGCCATGAATCAATCCCTAGGTGAGTGAGGGTCTTCTTCCAACAACGGATAAGGTGTTACTGTTCTTATTTATTGCCGCTAGATAAGTTGTAATATCCTTCCTTCTTCTTTTTTTATTTTTTATTTTTTTCCCCTATATATGTAATTATTTACTACATTGTATTTTTCTTTTTCTTTTTTGTTTTCACTTTTTTGCTTGAATTAAAAGAAAAGCCTGAAAAAGAGAAGGTACCTGAGGCATTGCTTGGCTCAGAGGTTTTCATTTTCCAGAGATTTTTATTTAAAAATGGGCTCTCTGATTTTTTAGTGATATTTTAGTATAGTATATATTATAAGCTTTTTTGGGGATTATTATTTTAGTGAAACTTTGGCGTTAGTGGGGCCCAATCTGCACGTGATGGGGTTGGGGTGGGGTGTCAGCTGCCCATGTGAGTGCTTGAGCTCGTGTCGAAAGCCAAAACTGACGGTGGTCAAATGCCACGTGGCGAGAATCTATGGCGCCATGATTTGTTTTTCGACCCTTTTCTGGGATGCTTCGACCGGGGAATGGATAGTCTATGGGGGACTTTTTTGTAGTTGAATATAACGTGAGAGCACGTGCCGGGGAGTTGTCACGTGAGTCGTGGGTCGTGCACGTGCTTCCTGATCCAGTAAAACACTACTATGAGCAAGTCACGTGGAATGGGAGCTCCTTTTTTGCTTGATTGTTGGGTTGTATGTATGTATTTGTGGTTTGCTTCTCACTTCTCAGTTTTGTGTACTTAAGAAGAAGCCCATTTTGGAGTCCGATAGGTCCACTGTCTACATATAAATCTTCCTTCTTAGGTCAAAATGAGAGAGAGATGCTTAGTTCAAGCCAAAAAAAAAAAAAAAAAGAGATAGATTAGAATCTGAATGACAAACTAGTTTGAACAAGGAGAATTCCAAGGTAAACAGATTCTAATTAGCAATTTGAAACCCTTTAATACTTTTCTTAATCTAAAATGATCCCGATAGTTTGATTTAAAATTTTAGAATTGATGTGGTGCCATTAAGTTAGGCAGAATTCTCACATATTCTCAATTAAAATTCAATTATTTGATTTTTCTTACAGTAATGTTTAAGTAATGTCTTTTGATTTTACTTGTTTCAGCCTATATACTTTAAAACTTGTTTTGGCACAAAATAACAAACAGTCTTTTTAACACATAAATGGCTGGATATTCACTTTCTCGTCATGCAAATTTGGTAAAATCAAGTCCACTGTGAAGATATTCATAACTCATGCTCTATCGTAATTCTTACGTGGATCATAACCCCAATTTAGGATTAATAGTGCATCCATAGAGGGCTAGCCATACATATATGTTCATTTTAACCCTCTCTCACAGAATAGCAACAAAATTAAAATAAGCAAAGATGAAATAGAAATATAACAACTAAACTCAAAGTCTTCTTCCGGACAAAAAATGATCCTCAAACTTACAGTCATTATATTAACTTGTTCAATATCTTGTATATTGAGGATTTCACGAAGGTATTCAAAATAAAAATATCCCAACCTAAACATTGAAAACTAATGTTTTAGTTCCGTTACATTTTTGAGTTATAATGACTTAAGTATAGATCTTAAGTTGATTTTGATTTATAAATTGATTTGAAGTTGTAACTTGAGTTTGTGTTTGCACATTGTGCACATTTAAGTTATGGTTTGAGATGAGAATCTTTTTAAGTTTGTGTTTAAGTGGGTTAAAACTTGAGTTTGTATTTAGATAGTATTTTAATAAAAACTCAATGATGATGAAATTTTTTTAATAGGGTATATGGGTGAGGTTTTATTTGTCTCTTCGTTGTGAACGTATAAAAAAAAAGTAATCATCTTAATCGGAATTAAAACGAAAAAGTTATAGCGTTTTTAAAAATAGAAAAAATATTGTTCATTAACTTAAGTTTGAGTTTAGGAACTTGAGTTGAACGAGAAATTTGAACTCAAATTTTAACCCCAAACTTAAGTTAAAATTCAAGTTCAAACTCAAGTTCAAACTCAAATTTTACAAAAGAACATGAATTTTAATAAAGTTGTAACTTGAGTTCAAACTTTTTTTGAGTTTGGGTGCAAACGAACAAACCCATATATATATATATATATATATATATATATATATATCTCACTAGCTACCATGATACTTAAGTTTCATCCATGATAAGTAAAAGAAACTAAAAGAAATGATTGCTAGTACTATAAGTGGGAAGCTCTCTTCATGGATGTATTATACTAGTACTATAACTAGTTTGTGAATTGAAAGTGCTAATCCAGAAGCCTCATATGCCCTAAGGCCTCACGCCCCAGTCCTCTTTTAAATTAGTAAAAGAGATTGAACTCTAAACTATAACACTTAAGTCGGAGTTATGAATTTACCATTAGATTGTACTTACAACCACATATGTTGTAGGGTTTTTAACGATGAATTCCACCATAAAGAAAAGGGAGGAATGGGTTTACACTGGTAATTATGGTGGTGTGGGACAATTTGAATTCTTGTGTTGCCGGTTTTGATTTTAGGTTGTAGAACTTGCGTACTAACCAGTTAGAAAGTAGGCAAAGGTGTAACAACAAAGGGTATAAAAGTTATAAAGCTGCTTAACCACAAAGGGAAAGTGTAACTCAAGAATTCTTTTGGGAAACAAAAATAGAAAAGGAAAACAAGGAAATAGCGTTGAGCTATATTAATCAAGTATAAAACTAAAAGTTGGCCACCTTCCGGCCAATATTAATCATCTTCTAAGGACAAAGTTAGTTTATAGGCCATGGAAACTATGAATCAAATTCTATTTTGATCCATAACCTTTAAAATGTTTGCCAACGAGTCTCTAATTTATAAAATTGTCAAATTTATTATTCTTTTTATTGGAATGTTTTAAAAGTATGGATCAAAATAAAATTTGACCTACAATGAAAGACTAGAAATGAGTTCTTCCTTATTTTCGCTAATTGTAGTTTTTAACTTTTTTTTTTCTTAAAGAATAACATAAAAAATGAATTGTGATATTGATATAAATGGATCGTGATATTGTTATTTTATGTATAATATTATACATTATTTTATTATATTGTCATAATATAATTATCAATATAATTATAATATTATTCAATATTATGATAGATAATACAAAATATGTTATAATTAGATATTATAACTATAATATATTAATATTAGATATAGTGATTTTCTATATTATATATGTTGTAATTACAATAATGTTATATATTATGTATCATATTATATCATCTGCTATAATTACATAATATGTTATTTAATTATAACTATTATATAATATAACATAGATGTAATATGTTAATTAATAATTTAAATTATTTAAATAATTGTAATATTATTTTTTACACAATTATACTTTAATATAACAATAATAATATAACTACTAATTTAATTATAATATTATAACTAAATTAACCTCTATTACAATATGTTATATAATAAATATATATTATAATTATATGATATATAATATAATTAGAGTTTTATTTTATAGTCATATTATTTACCTTTTTCAATATGAAACATTCATATTTCATTCTATTATATTTGCAAAATTATAATCAAATAAATGAATAATTTTTTTTTTTTCTATTTTCATACCCATTATGATTCTCCCACTACAACCTAATGTACCCTTAGTTCTTATCAACAGGAAAAAAAAAAAACACTTCCTTGGGCCCGTTCAATTTGCTAATTCGAATTTGTAATTTGAGTTGAGATGTGATTTTATGTGAGAGCTTTTTACTGTAGTAAAAAAGATAGATGTGACTGTTTCTGAGAACTTTTTACTGTAGCAAAACTCAAATTCTAAACTCGAATCAGTGAAGTGAACGGGGCCTTAGTTCTTGAGAGTGAGTAAATGCAAAGAGGAATATTAGTTTTGTTTTGTTTTTGGGTTTGAAAAATGAGGATTATATTACTGGCTCTCGGTGAGCAAAAGGGCCATCACATAGGGCATGACCATCCTTGAAGTTACAAACCCAGTAAAGCTAGAACTAAGGGCCCAAGCACACGAGCCACCCTGTTGTAACATCTAGGTACACTCTTATAAAGAAAAAATGGGTTTTTTTAGCACAATTATTTTCCAAACTTATTGTGTAATTTAGCTAATCGTTCGGTAAACTTTTAATTTTAATAACCAACTCCCTAAATTTATAAAATTATTATAATATACCATATTTTACTAAATTTGTTTAAATTTTTTATTAGATTTAAGAAATTAAAAGTTGAAGAATTAAAATATTTAGGTTAAATTTGAATTGAGATGTTGAAATTCTTCATCCAACATGTCTTTTCGACATTAATTTAACACAATCATCGATAAAATATAGTATATTATAATAATTTTACAAACTAAGGGGACAACCTGCTAAAATTAAAAGCTCAGGGACAAATATGTAAAATATCTGAAAAAAAATAAAGCAAACTATTGACAGCAAGAAAACTAACAGTTAGCCTCCAATCCAATCTGGACAACTTCCCTTGTTAGCTATGGCAATCACTTTTAACTTTAATCAGGCGACAGTGAAAAGAGCTAATTTGAACAACCCAAAATTGGATTATTGGACAATTGACAATTCTACCAAAACTGAGGCTTGAGAGAAAGGAAAATAGGTTCAGAGTTTAATTCGGCCCTTGAATCATTCTGGATTGGACTGTTATATCTTATTACTCATACTGGATCCATTTATAGTCCACGAACAAAAAAAAAAAAACAAACAGAAATAGAATTCTATTACTACTTTTCTGTTCATTTCACCGATTTGAATTTAAAATTTGAGTTTTGTTACAGTAAAAAACTCTAAAAAACAGTCATATCTAACTTTTTTACTATAATAAAAAGCTCTCACATAAAGTCACATCTCAATTCAAATTAAAAAACTCAAATCAGCGAACTGAACGGGCCTTATTTCCCGTTTATTCCTTTCTTTCTCTTGATCTTGATCTTTTTCTTTTTCTTTTTTTTTTTTTTTTTATTTTAAGGATGCAAGTACAAATTTAAACCATTGCCATTAATATGTAATGACAATTTCCAAAATTCAGTCACTTCTATATTTAGTTGGACAAATCATTCTTATAATAATATTTCATCAAATTCTTAAACGAATCAGTGCAGGGATCATTCTATTTTAAAACTAAAATAATTAAAATTTTCTCTTCCCAAATTATCCCTCCCATTGTTCTAAAATATACATCAAATACTCTTTTTGCCATCTCAATATAACTCTACTGTAACTCACTCGTCAAAGTTAGAATTATTTGAATATTAGTCATATATCCAATATAATATTCACAACATCGAGAAAATATTTGATTTTGGTTTTAAAACATCATTAACAATTAGTAAAGGGGTATTTCAGTCAAATTATATACCATTCCATTTCATTCTAATGACTAACTAAACATAATAATTGTGTTTCAAATAATTGTTTTAATGCTCAATTAAACAAAATGAAATTTAAATAAATCATTTAGTTTATTCTTATTCCCATTCCATTATATTTTTATTCTTATTTAGTTTTATTAAACTAAACGTCACTTTAAAATTTTATTAAGCTTTTAGTAGAGTGAGGAGAAAAAATTATACTAATAAGGATAATTTTAAACCATTAGAATTTTATTAAAGTTTTCTTAATTAATATATCATTTTTAATTTGATATAATTTCAATTTTAACATTTATAAATTGTGATCTGGATACAAATTATTTAACCTCGTTCACTTCACGGATTCGAGTTTTTGATTCGAGCTGAGATGTGACATTTTCTAAGAGTTTTTTACTATAGCAGAAAATTTTGATGTGATATTTTCTGAGAACTTTTTACTGTAGAAACTTAAAATTAAAAACTCGAATCGGTGAAGTGAACGAGACCTATTTTATGTTTAAAGAGCTTTCTATAGTGTTTAGATGTATTAGAGCATCTATAGAAATAAAATACGAGAGACTTTACATTATGGTTAGTTATCCTAGTGGTAAATTCGTGTTTTTTTTTTTTTTTTGAAATGGTAAATTAGCATTCTACAACACTATAAAATGAGGCATTTATTTTATTTATTCTAGAGCATCTATAGAAATAAAATACAAAGAGACTTACATTATGCGTAGTTATCCTAGTGGTAAATTATTATTATTATTATTATTATTATTTTGAGTATGAGGCATTTATCTATTGATAAAAGAAAAAATAAACAAATCAAGTGAAGTTATTCATGAAAAAGAATAAAAAATAAATAAATAAAGTGTTTGGATTAGGGTGAAATATACAGAATTGATAGAATACAATTTTAACTGCATAATATTAGTTAAATTCAAACAGCTCCAGATCGAGAACGACAGCGGCCATGGAGTCGGAGCGCAGTAAACCGGTGCAATGGCTGAACGCTTTGGTATCTGAGCCCTATTACTTGTTCCATTTCCTCGCTTTCTTTTCCTACTTTGTCGTCCGTACATCCGCCGCCAAAGTTCTCGTCCCTGCCATCTCCGATCGCCTCCTTCACCGCGTAATTCTGATCTCTCTTTCTCTCTCTATCTCCAATTTCTATCTCTTTAACTCCATGTTCGAGCTTGTTGTTATTAACATTCCTTCGATTTTGTTCGCGGTCAGGAAATTCAAGCGGTTTTAGCATTTGGAGTTTTGACTTCTATCAAGGTACTGGCTCTTTGCAGTGCTTGAATCATTTTGGCTAGATGTTTATCCCATGAGGAAAAGATTCGTAGATTGAAAACTTTCAATAATTTTTCAATTTATGTCTAGTTTGATTCTATTAAATATGCTGAATTCTAGAGTGTGAATTGAGAATCAGTGACTTAATAAATATATATATATATATTTGTATGTTTGTTGTAATAGATATTTTGGTCTGTCATTTTGAGTGATTTGATTTTACTATATCAAACATTTAGCTTGGGCATGGATTCTGCAAACTGGTTCATTCAAGCTTTCTCTCTCATTGCAACAGATGGTGAGAGAAGAAAATTGGGAAGCCTTTATTGGTGACACGCTGTTTTTTGCAAAGGTAAATCGCCTCGCCACTGGTTCCGGTTGTAGTTTGTTTTGTTCTTTCTGTGAATGATTTTTTAATCAACTATGAGCAAATTGATGTTGTTGTTAGTAGCATTAAGCGTCAATTTCATGATATATGTTTCCGATTTCGAGCAGATGATGATATACAAGTTATTTTTAATGATAATTTGAATGCAACTAAGGAAAGATGAATCGCTAGGAATGATTTTTATTTTCCCTTTTTATATCAGGTTGCTTATCATGCATCACACTGTCTTTCTTAGCATGTCTTTCATAAATTTGGTAATTCTTCTCTCTTGTATCTGACTCATGGTATGTGTTTTTCATGTAGGTTTTAATTGTTGCCCTTGCTTTAATTATGGATTACTACCTCGCTCTGTGGTACATTGTTGTTTTTTCAGGTAGATATGTATCTTATCTCTTGTGTCCATTTTTTCTGTTAGGCAGCATATTTGGTAGAAATCTTGGACTGCAAAATTATTCAGTTTCATCCTAGTCTTAAGTTCCCGAGTTAATCTTTCTTTATATTCCGTAAGTACAATCCCTCGTAACTGGATCTCATAGGAAAGCTCTCTTCCATCGTTGTCGTACTACTTTTATTTGCCTGTTGGATATTTGACGTGGAAAAAGTTTGAGTGAGGTTTAAAGTTACTACAAAGACTTTAATGTTGGACATTTGACATGGAAAAAGTTTGAGTGAGGTTAATGCAATCTGTTGTCATTTTTGTTTCTGCAGTTATATATATTTTAACACAACAACCGGCATTCCAAGGACTAGGTATGAAGTAATTATTTTGTTTTTTTTTGTTTTTTTTTTTTTTTTTTTTTCATAAGTTTCTGTTTTATTACTGTTTTCTTTTACTTGTATCATGTGAACTAAAAATTTTACATTCACTAATCTCTCAGGTACTTGTAGTAAATTGACACCACTGCAGTTAGAAGCCTTGCTGACAGAAGGGAACACATCAAGATTCTGGCTGGTTGGTTTGATATGATAGACTTTCTCTTGAACTTCTTGTGACCAATTCAAAAATTAACTCTTCTTTAAGAAACTATTTCCTAGAAAATGGAATTAATAATGATGATAATAAGCCACCAAAATTACAAACAAGAGACACTGTACTTGGGCTCACGAACTGTTGCTCCAGAAAGTAAAGATTCAACATTTTGATGTATCGTTGCTTTATGTTTGATTCTTAAATTAAATTCGAATTTTATTTTGCATTCTTTTGAGCACATACTGAAATTTGGCAGGTAGAATTTCGTTCCTCATATTTGTCTGCTTGCACACGCTCAAGCCGGTGCTTTCCTGAGCTCTCAATTACGTATGCTTCTTGTCTAATTAAAGGGCAAACCATTGCTTTTATTGTGACAACTTCCCCCTCTTGCTCTCGTTGATTCTTCTTGTTACAAAGTAATAACTCTCGTGATGTTTAAGCTCACTTGTGTTCTATTCTGCAGATACTCGAACAAAAGCTTATCTTTCGGAATAGTTGACCTTGGACTGTTCCCAAATGCTGCAGAGAAGTTTGGAATCTATCTTGGTGGTAAATGATAGACTTATAAAGTTTGATATTTTCCAATTTCAGTGTCACATTCCTTCTTAGTAAAAGTAATTCATAGGAGGACTATGTACTTGCAGGTGGCATGGATCAACTCCCTGTATACATCTTATTCGAGAACGCGACTGGAATTTCACGTTTTCCAGGATTGGATCTTGAAGCAAAACCTTCTCATCCTGCCATTACAAAGGTATTGATCCAAACTACATAATTAGACAACACTCAAGTCTCTTTTAATAAAACTGATTTTGTTTATGCTGCAGAGACTTATTTCAAGACACTTTGAACTTGACCTGCGCCTTCTTCAATATGTAAATGGTAAATGGTAAATAGGTAATCGGCCCTAATGTTTGCCGTACAAGTTTAGTTTTCCTGCTTCCAATTTTACTTCTCCACTCTGTTTTAACGTTATTTGAGGTGTAAAGAATTTATATCCAATTTTTGTGATCGACTTGATTAAGTGTAAGCTGCGTCTAGCTCAACTTGATGCTCCATTTCACGGCTCTCTTAAAACTACACTCAAAACATTTTGTCATGTTTCCTTTTCCCCTTGTGATCAGATATTTACATCCTAATTTCATGTTTCGTTATGGTATATAGTTTTCAGTTCTAACATTATTGGCTCCGTAAACTTTATGGATCATACTGACTGCTAACACAGTTTTAGGACCTCACTTTGGTCGTTTACATTTCGTGTTTGATGATCAAATACGGATATGAAATTCATACTGCTTGAAGCATTTTCACACCATTAAAAACAAAAAAAAATCACGCAGAAATACTTTCAGAAAATTTCAAGTTTAACTATTATTTTTTTCAACTATATTATTTATGTTACTAAATAAAATTTTGATGTCACTGTAAAAAATAATTATGAAAGATAAGTTACAAATTATGTAAGTTAATTTATAGATTATAAAAGATAACATGTAAGTTATGAAATATAATTTGTAAGTTATGAAAAAATAATCTGTAAGAAATTTTTTTTATATAAACTAGTGTTATTTTGGTGATGATATTTTTAGTTTTCTCTCATGTACTTTTCAAGCGAAAAGCCCATTTGTTGGGGTCTCAGTCAAGAGGCAACCATATAGGTTCGGAATTGGATGGCTTTTTCCAAGGCCCACAACAAACGAACCAGAAAGTGAAACTATGAGATTAGTGCCAATCCTATCCAAAAACTTGCCAAGATTGATTTTGTAAGGTCATAACATGCCCATCTCTTAGAGTGACTTAATTTTGTCAAGAAACAACAGAAATTCGAGTAAGAAGTAAGAACCAATTGAGTCTGTTGAGAGATATATCACAAGAATTATAAACTAGGTTACAAAAACTTATCAATTATGTGGTTCAGCGGTTATCAAAACATAACATACTGGTACGACGTAGAATTTAACTGAAAGATCTTTGTCAAATTCAATCATATTATCATACTTTTAAAGTTTCAATATAATTTTAATAATGATCTGACGGTTAAAAATTGTGTTTTAACAAGTATCCCAACTGCAACCCTGAGGATGCTTTGATTACAGCTTGTCCAAAGGCAAATATGTCATTAATAATGTTTTTGGGTCAACAAGTATCCCAACTGCAACCCTGAGGATGCTTTGATTACAGCTTGTCCAAAGGCAAATATGTCACTCTTGGTAATATTGGCAAGTGACTTCTTTTGACTGATTGGGTCATGTTAGATCCACAAGTATCCCAACTGTAATATTTGATTACAGCTTGTCCAAAGGCAAATATGTCACTCTTGGTTTTGACTGATTGGGTCATGTTAGATCCACGCCAATCAATGTTTAATGTTGCAAGATCTTAGACACGGATCTGAAGATGAGATAGAAAGAAGGAAGTTGTCGTAACCACAGCTTAACTAGTTTTATGAATCACTTGTGATGCTCAACATGACAAAATTATAATATTGAGTACATGATGTGCATAATCTAGATAAAAATTCGTCGAATGATATTGATATGATGTGAGATTAGATAAATGATGATTCGCAATTTGCCCTTTATTAATGATGCTTAACACCAAAGGAAAGCTAAGAAAACCTTTGTTGTCTTGTTTCTGATGAGAACAAAAAAAGCTAGAAAAACTTGTGAGGGAAGGTATGATAGAGAGTCATTGTGTTGAAGAACATTGTTCCTCAAGAATAAAAAGGGAATAGAGAGGGAAAGGAAATGAATAATGGTAGTTGTATCTCTCACACGCTAGAAGAGAGCGCGTGATTATTCGTAAATCACCCACCTACAAGTGCCACGTTAGAGAGGCAATGGGTCCCATACCTTAATATCATGGGAAAAAATATTTAATAATAATAATAAAAAAAAGAAGAACGTCATATTTTTAAAGGTGGCGCCGCCGAATATTCTCTCCTTTGAAAATTTAAAAACCAAGAAGATAGTGATTAGTGAGAGAGGGGGGGTGGGACTCATGGGAGTAACCAAATCATGATCGCCCAGCTGGGCCTCGGGTCGGGCCCCACGAGCCTCTGTTTCTACGCTGCACACGTGGGCCCCGCCATTTCCTTGTCGGCCCACGCTCGGGCCGTTCCACTGCCACTTTCCTCACTCCCATTAACTTGTGCTCTGCGATGCTGGCTTTTGCCCCATTTTCCTTTTTTTTTTTTTTTTTTTTTTTTTTTTTTTAACTTAATAAAACTAAAAATGTGCTTGGCGTGCTTTCCTTTGCGTTTTTCAAAGGGAGATTTCCTCTCTCTCTCTCTCTCTTCTCTCTCTCTTCTTTTTTCCCTTTCATTTTCCTTTTTATAATTATTTATCTGAACGTGGTTGCTGGAAAGTGGTTAATGGGTGGTGAATGTTGATGTATCAGGAAACGGCACTATACTTGCAAAAAACGAAACTTGTTTTCTACTAAAGACTACAAAAGTTGACGGAAAAAAAAAATCATGGACAAAATACAATAACTTGCTGTAATATTCACCGACACACTTTGCTTTATATATCCTTGTCCAATTCTGTCACCTTATCTAACACAATATACACTATTATCCATAGTTTGATAAAACTAATGTAGTACAAGATTAAGGAATTATTGTCTAATGTGCTTTTGTTTTAGTAAGACATTCAATTACTTTTTTTCAATAGTAAATTCATAAATTTTTTGGATGGTAAATGATTTAAAAAGAGGAGGAGGAGGAGGAGGAGGAGGAGAAAAAGAAGAGGAAGAGGGGAGTATGTGAGAGATGAGACAGACAAGAAAGGTAAGTGGTGGGAGGGACAGACAGAGAGATTTTGGGTGTTGGAAGGAAAACAGTAGTAAATAAAAAAAGAGTAAAAATCCGTTACGTTGACGAAGGAAGAGGCAGAGGCAGATCACAAAATTTCGCGCTTTCCCATGAGAGAATGTCTCTGTCTGTCCCACGCCGAAAGATAGCGACACGCCTTCTGTTCCTACTGGTCCCCACTTTCATTCTCCACTCAACCAACTCAAAAAAAAAAAAAAAAAAAAAAAACGAAAACAGAAAAACAAAAGCAAAAAAGACAATGGCGGTCCCCAAATTACTTTTATGAGTTTTTTAGCATATGGTATTATATTGTATAACCATTTTTGTCAAATTTTTATAGATTTTTTTTAGAACTTACTTTGATGTGATTGTGATTAAATATGAGGTTTTGTACTCGTTTAGTATATGGATTGATTGTGATCAAATATGAGGTTTTGTGTCAGTTGGGTTTATTGATTATTAGGTTTTGAACCCAATCAATAATATTTGATCCTTGTTTGTGAACCTTAATTATGGATTTAGAGAACTTAACGCCCTTCCCGGTAAGTTTTGTGGTTTAAACTTATAACTAAACATTAATTTAAACTTTATTCTCATTCTAAATTACATTATCAAATGCCAGTTAGAACTGCAATTTAAACCATAAAAGTTTTTAATCGCTAGTTGAAATTATGAAGGTTTAAAACCATTCTATTCAAACCCACAAAATGAAACAACACATTGCACTATGTTATAAACTTTGAACTTGGAAGCACACTTTGTTTCTAGATTTGGAAATCACTCATACTTGTTAGGGGTGCATAAAAAACTACCGAAGCACTCCTGTTTTTGTGCCACATAACCAACTTTTTAAATAATGATTTCAAATTGCGCGTTCAGTCATGCATAACAAGGATTCCAATTTGTGTCACACATAATGTAATTTTTTTTGGCGTTTTTCTTCTTAAATTTTTTTTTTTCAATTTTATGTATTTTGGGATTTTACTAAGTATTTTTAAGAGATTTTATTAGATATGTTTGATGGGATTTTACTAACTATATACTTTACTAATTTATTGCATGTACTATTGTTGGGACTTTGTTAAATATTTATATTATTAATAATTATCATTATGTTTGTTATTTTGTTGTTTAATGTTGGCGATCTTTTTTTTAACCTTGAAAAAGAGTGAATAGATAATAATTTTCTAAAACCATACTAAGAAAATTACTTTTAAATATATTTCTTTCATCTTTTAAGCATTTTTCGAACAAAACATGATTAGGTCCAAACCGTCCAATCCGCTCGCAATCCATACGCCAATTGCACATCCTAAACTGTGCTCCTCAGTCCTCACCATTCAAAATGTGTGGTCTAGTTGATTTGAGTTTTTTTTCTTCAACTGTCTTTTTGTAAAACCATACTGTCTTGTTGCAAACTATCAAACCACTTGCTTGTGCTGTTGTGTGTCCTTAATACTCGCTTTCTTAGGATATGTTTGTTTCACAACTCAAGTTAAGAATTTGAGTTGTGTATGTGAGAGAAAAATACTGTAATAAAAAAGTTATATTTGAGTTTTTGTAAGAGAAAACACTGTAGCAATAGAACTTGTCTGGCATCCCGCTTTATATTTCAAAAAATAAAGTACTTTTATAATGAGAAAATTACAATAAAGTACAATACAAACGCTAATCTTGATGTTTCCGTACAACTTGATGTTTTCGTACATGTCGACCTCATGCTCTAGTGTTGTAGTGACATATAATTACAACTATAACTAAGAAGATGATGATAACTAACATAATAAAGTTTATAGTTATTAAGAAACTATCATCATAAAAATTAAGAAGAAGGAGATTGTTGAGGAACATTTTTAAAGAGTGAAATTTGTGGATGAACATGAAGGTAAGAAAACTAAATTATTTATAAGGTAAAAACTAGCTATTTTTTTACTGTTGGAATAGTAATTGGACCATTTTACCCTTAGCCGTTATGAATGGTATTTTAACTGTTGGATCAATGATAGGACAATTTTTGCCCTTATTATCTATTAGGAATAATTTTCTGACTATTTGAAGAAAATAACTGTCAGAAAAATATTTGGACGATTTTACCCTTGGTTAATATTTTGAGAAAAATACAATTAGAGATATCAATTGATGTTCAAAACCATGGAGAGTTATGGAGAAGACCATAAGGAATAATAGTAAGTCAGAATTCAATTTTGATAGCACGAGGTACTAGTTTTAAGAAAAGGACATTTTGAGAATAAATAATTATGGGCTGAGATGACTTGATAAAATTTGATAGAAAATTTACTACCCTCAAGTGCAAGTCAAGAATTAAGGTGAAGAAATCAGAAGTAAAAAAATGATGAATATAAGGGGTAGAAATTGAAGTTTCATGATTGGACCCAAATAGTAACATGCTAATAAATAGTGCCCAGCTCAAAAAAAGAAAAAAGAAAAATGAGAGAGATTAGAAGGGAATGTCAACAAGGATAAGAAGATTAGGTATCAATTATTATAGAAATATAATATTTTAATCAAAAGTTACTATTTACAAAAATATTCTATTACGCATAATAACTGCACAGTACCTTAGAGTTTTCTCATAAATAGGCCTTCCGAATTCATTATTCATTGTCTTGGAATTTGAGAAACGAAGTAATTTCTTTCTTTCTCTTTCTAAATTACTTTTTCTTAGTCGAGGTTCTAACTCTAATAAGTTTTGTTGATAAGGTAGGAAATCTAAACTCGTTACTATTTATGCTTTATAGTTTTGTTCTACTATGGTACTGCTTAGGTAAATAATCCAGGTTAATCCATTATAAGTCGTTATCATACTCAATTTATGTATACATGAATAGTATAATATGCGTGAATAGTGCACGTATACGTGAATAAATCCTGAATGCATAAATGGTCATTATATGTATGAATAGTACTCATATGCGTGAATTGTACCTATATACATGAATAGTACGTATATGTGAATAGTCTCGTAATTTGAATAGTACCGTATGTATGAACCATACCGTATGACTGAATAATACTATATTATACCATGAATACCATATATGTGAACTTTACAAACTCTGGACAAAGGATTGAATGACCAAATAATTAGACCTAATGGATAATATGACTGGAAAAATTTTTGGACTTGAAAGTAAAGTAAAAATGGAATAGCAGTACCATATGTTTAGTTATTATATTAGTATTATTAAGTTATTTTGGTTGCTGATATAATATTGTGATTGCTATTATATTGGTTAGGAATATATTTTCCTATAGGAAGTTGAGACAAGGTAAGTAAACTTCTCACCTACAATATAAGTTAAAATATATTGAAAATTATTTTTAGTACGTCTATACCTGCTATATTCTGGTTATAACTTCTCATACAGTATCTTTGCATATGCTATGTTGAAGCATTACATTCACTTTAAAGTTAAAAGATAATAAGAGATGTTGTCTAAGTAATTATTCAGAAATTATTTCAAGGCCATGTGCCTTCATAGGAGTGCAGAGCTCAACATAAGTTATTAAGCTAATAGTTGACAATTAAAGAAGTTAAAGTTTACTCAGGCAGTATTGTCTAAGGCCCTAAGATGAACAAAAAGAATGAAGCCAAGTATCAGCATAAATGAGTTTTAACTTTCATGTGAGATAATGACTTTGCTTACTGAACGTTAGCTCATCAGTTCATTTATACTTGTGTTATAGGTAAGGAAAAAAGTACATTGAATTAAATTAGAGAATGAGCAAAGTGCCAAGCTGACGTGTTAATACATATGAAATAGACTTGTTGGGAAAAAAGTTTAAAAGAGAACACTATTATATAATTATGAGTGTATATTTAAGACTTTATAGTGTGAAATTTTATGAAGTATGTTATGTAACAAAAGTTTAAATTAGTTCAGATTTTTTGTGTAGTACGTATTATTAACTATTTTAATATATTTGGATATTCAAATCTTTGTAATAGTTACATTTTAAAAAAGGATGTTACAACTTGAGTTGTGAAAGGAATAAGACTTTTATCTAATTCAAAGATTTTTATTTTTTTAATTGAAAAAATTAGTTTTTAGAAGATAAAGTTCAGTGAAAAAAAAGGTTAGTGATCATACATTTTTATGGGTTATGTAGACGAGCACTTGTTATCGGCAACTGGCATTACACGCGCCTCTTGGATCTAATGAAAATTCAGTAACTTTGGATATGGACCAATAAGAAATATTTTCTTTCTTATTTAGACTAAAAAATTATTTATCTATTCCTCTAGTAAAAAAAATTTATTTATCTATTTTCTTATCCTCTCTATGTGGTTTTTTAGTCTATTTTCTTATCTCTTGTCATTATGATTTAGCTAGGATTTTTTAATGGAAATGTTGAATCAATTGTATGTGTGTGTGACAACTCTTGGTCATTGTTGTTACTAAGTTGATCACACGTCAAACACATCCATAGATCAATAAACAACAAAAGAAGAAATGAAAAGAAAAAAAAAGATTTTCACCCCTGCTTAGATATCTGTATAGATTTTCAAAAACTTAATATAACTTACGATTTTATTAGTTTAAAGTAATATTTAACTTTGAACTTTAATAATATTAAAGGTGAGATTATGAATTTACCGTTAAACAACATGCGAATTTACGTTAGGATATGTCAATTGTATGTTAAATGCGAATAATTTTTTTTTGCTAATTAAAATCTATTTAAATAACCACACGCCCTTCATTTCTGGACAATTTCATATGCACTTCCTTTTTATTTTTATTTTTTTAGTAATCTAATATATATGTGTATATATATTTATTGAGAAAAAAACTTTATTAAGAAAGTCAAAAGACTAAAACATGGTGGCCACAAAAGGTGCCACCTCATCAAGACTGAAGGAGCTGGATGAACCATAAACTATGGCTCATTTAGCAATGCGATCAACACATTCATTCTTAGATCTAGGAACCCACTCAATAGAAACATGTTTCAAATGCGCTAACTTACCTAAAATAGAAGCAAAAATAAGGATAACTTGACACTTATTAGGATAACGACCGCTGTTCAAAGCCTTCATCGCTCATTTGCAATCTCTAACTAATAAGACCTAACCTTGGATTGACAAAGCCACCTCGCAAGCAATATCAGCATCATAAAGCCATGCTTCAAGACTAGTGCAGGCAATAAACACCTTTGAATGCACGCGTTGAATAGAACAGTCCAGGCCAAACACAACAACTCCCGCCCAGCTTAACCTGCAGAAAGCTCCATTGAAAGCAAAACTTTCTAGCTTTCCAAGGATAGCTGCAGACTCTCATGAACACTACTTCCAAAACCAGGCTCCTCCGGAGGGTCCTTTGTACAACTAGTCAAATTCGAACATCTGTTATGCTGCCGTAATAAAGACAGAATCCTCCTAACGAGCTCCCACTGGTTTAGAGGTTTGTCTTCAAAAACTAACTCGTTTCGTGCATTCTAGATTTCATATAGAGACATGACTCCCCATCTCACATATTCATTGACATCAACACCCGATGGCGGTGAAAACAATCATTCCACAAATGTAGCAGGAGAGTGAAAAAGAATTGCTTCGATATGAATTTGCCAAGGACTAGCAAACCAACAGCTCCATGCAATAGCGCAAGATCAAGCAAGACGAACCAAGGAATCCTCACCATCCATACAAAGAAAACAACTATAGGCTTATTGAAGATTTTACCAATTCTCTCTAAAGAGGGAATGATATCGAGAGCACATCTCTAAAGAAAAACTTTGAGACGATGATGCAAATTCAACTTCCACAGCCTCTTCATCATTGAGTTTTCTAAGCGTAATTGGTTCTAAGAAGCGAGCCAAAAGGCACTCTTAACTGAGAACTTTCCATCCTTTGTTGCGTGCCACACCAACAAGTCTTTCCTCGGGTGTGGGAGAGGTTTAATACTCTTTATACGTTTAGTCGATTGATCATCGAAAAGATTATCAATAAGCTATACATCTCATTCCCTGGAATTTAGGAGAAACTGGTCCAAGGTGAATTTATAGTCGAGGGGTAGCAAAGATTAAAGGCTACTTTAGGAATGCCCCAATCTATCCACGGCACCCATGCTCTCGCCCAAACATCCACAGAGGTACCATCCCTTACTAAAGAGAAACTTCCTTTCTCTACCAACCCACGAGTCCCCATGATGCATTTCCAAAAAAAAAAAGAATCTGGCCCAACTAGTTTAACATCCCAAAAGCTAGCTTAACCTCAATAGCTACCCCGAAGAGCTTTGACCCAAAAGCTATCATTATCAGAGGCTATGCAGCAAACCAACTTCGCAAGCAGCACCTAATCGAATTCTTCAAAGGGTTAAAATCCTAGACCACCTATGTTCTTAGGTTTGCAGAGGGCATTCCAACCCAAAAGAGCTAGATATAAAGGAAAAGTATGGAAGTATATTCAATATCAGTAATGCATTTACAGAGTATACATTATATAGGCTGTCTTGGTAATCAGCCGTTGTCGATCCTATATGTATGGAAAATATAAAACAAATATTTGAATTTATGATTATTAGTTACAGTAGCCTTGGAGAGAATCTAGGAACAGTTAAGAGATCTTTGAAGTTTGTTGAGCTTGGCAAATCTGCTTTGTTGTGCAGTCCGGACTTGGTGGGCTGTTTGTTGAGTTTGAAACTGCTGGTGATGAAGAATCTCTGATAAATATTTAGAGTGTGCTTATAACTTCACATGAAAAAAACTGTAGTCTTTTATTTCATATTTTTATTTAATATATTAGAAATGGTAGATTTGTGAGCTTTATATACAATATAGAGACGAGGAATCTTAGAAGGGACTCTCAATTCTTTTTCCTTAGTGTTGATGTTCATCTAAAGGAATGAATTTTAAATTTACTCATATAGCATTAATAAATGCACATATTATAAACTAATAAATTTCAATTCATAATCTTAATAAACACTATAAAAAAATTAGAAATTTTACTACAGTAAAAAATTCTCAGAAACAGTCACATCTAATTTTTTTACTACAATAAAAAGCTCTTACATAAAATCACATCTCAACTCGAATTACAAATTCAAATCGGTGAAGTGAACGAGACCTAAATTGTTTCTTAAAGGAGTGAATGCATGCATGTATGTATGTGTCCATATATGCATATGTGTTTATATATATTAGACACAAATATATATGTATCCCAATATGTAAAAATATAAGTATGAGTGAACGAGACGATGTTTCATTATGAAGAAAAATGTCCTTACATGAGTCTTCTATGATCCCTTTATCAGAAAATAGAAAGAAAAAATTATACTTTGTTCTTTTTACACCGTCGCTCTTGTTGCATTCTTTTAGCCCCCTTTTACTCTATCATTTTCACGATGTCACGACATACATCTATTTTACGTGCTCTGTTTAATTTTTTTGTGCTGAGACGGTTTGTCTTAGTCTTTTAAAATTGACCTGAACCGAGGAACATAAACTAACTAAAATCAATTTGTTGTAAGATTTCCCTTTCATGATTTGGTAGTCCATTTTAGAGTTTTTTTTTTTTTAAAAAAAACTGGTGGGTCGATTTTGATGACCTGCCCGGCGGAAAACCAACAATTTTCCACATGCGAACACCCCTAAATTGAAAAAGAGTTGGGGTTTGCATTTAGTAACTTTTTCTTTGATTGTTAATCCCGCAGGAATCATTAATTAAATCTAAATACGGAAAAGAAATGGCCCCGTTCATTTCGCTTACTCGAGTTTAGAATTCGAGTTTTGTTACAGTAAAAAACTCTTATAAATAATCACATTTAATTTTTTTATTACAGTAAAAAGTTCTCACATAAAATCACATCTCAATTTAAATTAAAAATTTAAATCAATAAACTAAACGGACCGTTATTTTATTGTACTGGCGCGTGGCTATTTTTACACTCCTTTTTTTGGCCCTCGGAAAAAAGGATAATATATTTTTTTCTTAATTAAATAAAAAGAAAAATTTTAATTAATAGAAAAGAAAGAAAGAGAGAAAAAACCGGCATACATGGGGTTGGCTAATGGCTCATGGCTGGTGAGGAGCACGTTGTAAAGCTGAGAAGGGAGTCTTCACGCGTGCCGGGCCCACACCCTTTTTGGGCCCACACGTGTGGACCACATCCAGATATGGTCTGCTGGCGTCAATTATACGCTTCACTCCAATCGACACTTATCAAGCTGTCATCAGTCATTAAACAATTAAACTTCATAATTAACTAAGTAAAAGAAAAATATAATTATAATTAGAGATCCAGTAGGCTTATTGTATTAGTATATTAAGTTTTTTTAACTGTTAAATGTATATATATATTTTTTATTTTATGTGATTTTATGTAACTGTAACGGATAGAAAATTTATGTTTTGTTTATTTTATCGATTCAAGTTTTTAATTTTAATTTTATTATAAGTAAAAACTCTCATATAAAGTTAAATTTAACTTTTTTTATTATAATTAAAAGTTTTCATATAAAATTATTTTTTAACTCGAATTAAAAACTAAAATTAGTATACCCAACGAAGTCTTAATTTATCGATACGTTGACGTATAAAAAAAATCCTTTATAATTAATTAAAAAAAGAATCTCTTTAAAATATTTATTTCATATATTTATCTTTAATTTTAAATTATGATTCATAATTTTTTATAATATTTTTTTCTTATAAAAAATATACATAAAATAAAAATAATTTTAAATTATAATTTTAAATTTAAACTAAACATTTACATTCACTTAAACTCTTCTCTTCGGTGGCACGCTTCTCTATAGTCTATTATACTAAGCGCGAGTGGCGGGGCATGTTATCACTTTTACCAGCCCACATGCTAGTATTACAGCCGTTGACATATTGTAAGATAATTAAAAATAATGGCAATAATTGTACAAAATATACAACATATAAAATGGTAAAAATTTGCCATGATCACCCTTTTTCTTTCATCTTTTGATAAGTTGGCCCATTTGACGTTGGTTGATTATCTTTTGTGAGCCTAAGATTAGGACTTTGGTAAACTCTTTTTTTAGGCCTTCTTGTAAAATAATGTATGATTAATTGGAGGGTGGGGGTAGGGGCAAAAAAATAAAAAATAAAAATGTAGACCATTAAAGGGGTAAATTAAATTAAAAAACAAAGTGTTCAAATCTTATCTTTGAGGTGTGGAACATTGGCTTATCAAACACCCACTTAAGTTGGTCTGCCATTGCTAATTCTTAACCAATTAACTTTTGTTTTTCTTCCCCTCCTTTTGATCTTATAATTTTTTTTTTTCCCCTTTTGGCGGCCAACTTTGAAGAGAGATGAGATTTGGAAGGCCATAGAAATGGATGGGAGGACCATCCATTGACTTTTGTGGTGTTGGGTAAAACGTATTGACCCATTTATCATTGTGATATGAAAATTTTGGCTACATGCGAGTAAAAAGGCGTATTCCTTTGTGAAGGGTCTTAAAATGACCGAGTCTTCGGTAAAGTTGGGTGTGCCACTCCCCAACTTTTGCTTCTAATAAGTATGCCTATGAATTTCAACCCTCTAATGACCATGTCATGAGAGCTCATAATCAAAACGACTTAATAATAAAAGTATTTTTTGTTTTTTTTTTTTTTTTTTTTTTTACACGGTATGTGACCTGAACTTTTGGTGGATACACGCACATTTACCCAACTACTTGAGTTAGTCTCGAGTGGTTAAGTATTTTTTTGTTATTTATCTAGTTGTAAATGAAATTTTAGACTCATTTAAGGAGTATCAATGTACTATTCTAATTCTTAAAAGTCATGTATATTAGTCATTTATACCGACGGCAATGTATTGTTCTTTTCTAATCCGCTTTTCAAATTTACAAAGCGGTCTTATGCTTAACCAAGAATATTGCAAACTTGTTGGCTTTTGATACGCACACATTTTTTTTAGACTACTGTTTTTTTTTTTTTTTTTGAAAAGTCAATAATTAAGGCATAAAACATGAAAAAAAGGGTTTGCACGTAATACATTATACGGACTACATAATTCGAAATTAACCAAGATTAATGTGCACGAGAGAGGAAGAATTAAGTTGGAATACGTAGACAACTTATAATTCTCATTTTACACGATTTTGGACAATTCATGAACGAGGACACGTTCTTTTGATGTGAGATCATGATATTGACAAACCCTACTCTAATTTATTAATTAAAAGGAATTAAAAAACCAGAGTTCGACCACAAAACTAAAACTAGCTAGTAATGTTTATATATATGTCAAATATATATATATATATATATATATAAATAGTTAACTTAATAGGTTGAATCATATGAATATGGGTGGCAAATACTATTGATTAGAAGATTGCTAAGTAGTTGTACAACATGCAAAACACGTAAAAGCCACATAAACGTGCACATTTGCTAAATTTTGCAGTTCTATCTATATATACTTGTAATTGCTAGGGTTTTTTCAAAAGAGTATACAGAGGGATATCTAAATCGTGATAGTTCTATTCACACTTGAAATTTGACATTAATTATTTCCGAGGTTGAATATATTTGTTTGTATTCACATAATTAACTGTTTGTTATATGCAAACAAAAAAATAATAATAAGAAAAGATCAGTTCTCTAGTAATTTTTTCTTTCCTTCTACAGTACTTCTACTGTTTTTGAGAACCAAATACACCGTATGATTCAATAATCCGTACTTCCTTTATTAGTCAATATTTTTGTTTGACACGAAAAAATGAGTCAATATTGAATATTGAAACAAAAAAATCTTAACAAAACTCCAAAGTACCAATAGTAGTTGAATTTAGAAAATTTAAGCTGGCTGTTTCTTATGAAAAACGCAAAATTCATGAATATCTTTACTTTTTTTTTTTGACCCGAAGGGAGATATTTCTAATTTACTAGTATTTTTGTCAATTTTTACGTTTGTTAAGAATTCTGAGGATTGATAACAACATATATAGAGTCGGAGTCGATATGCTAAGAGATGCTCATTCCAATACCGACAGTCTATTCTCTTAAGGATAAATTATACTAATGCACTCTACGCCCCATTAATTTAACCGATTCGAGTTTAAAATTCGAGTTTTGTTACAGTAAAAAACTCTTAGAAACAGTCACATTTTTTTATTGTTACAGTAAAAAAGCTCTCACATAAAGTCACATCTTAACTCGAATTAAAAACTCGAATCAACGAACTAAACGAACCCTGAAGTTTTCGTCATTCTCATGTCACACCCCAAACTTTAGCATTTTATTTCTTAAATTTTACAATCTTTAATAATGCATTCCAATTAATAATAGACGTCAATTATATTGTTAGATGACAATTAGATTTAAAATATCAAAATATAAGAAGTTCATAGTCCAACTTGCCAACTAACAAAAAGTTTGAGGGTGAATTTGTGTAAATATTTTGGGCAATTTCCGTCCAATAATCATCATATGTTAGCTATTAGAACATTATTGTAACAAATTTTTAAATTTAAGGTCCTATTTGATAAAAATAAAAATTCAGGATCCAAATTGCCAAACATTAATAGGTCGACATTCACCCATGAATTAATCCTTGCTTTATTGTTGTACAAGTAAGAAAAGAAATGCAAGGTAGAACTAATACAATACATACAAAAATTTTTGAGATGTATATGCATTCTATTATTCAGTTATCAGATGATTAAAAAAAATAATCAGAACTGTTAAATTAAGCTGTCAACTACTGCTTAATGAACGCTTCAAATATTTTAGTGAACAACTCATTTAATAATTGAGATTTAGATTGCATATGCATTCTGAAAACAAGATGTTTTTTTAATCCTTATTCTAATAGATATGCTCTAAAAATAAACAAATTTGGCTTTAAATGTTGTTACCAAACTTATGATTTTATCCATTTAAAATATCTTTTTAACTGTTATTGTATCCAATTAAAATTGCCCATGTAATTTGCTGTTATTCTGGATTTAAGCTAAAAGACAAAGTTGAGTAACAGTGATCCTTTTTAAGGCTTTGAAAAGCGCGTGATGTTACGTGCTGTTCAGAGGGTTCTGGATTTGCTTTCCTCATATTCTTAACCGGAACAGAAGAGAAATAAAATTCTACCAAAAAAAAGATGAGAGATAAATAACGGAGGAAGAGGTTAATTTGAATTAAAATGTGATTTTATATGAGAATTTTTTATTATAATAAAAAATTTAGGTATAATTTTTTTTTTAAAGAATTTTTAATTATAGTAAAATTAAAAATAAAAATTTAAATTGATAAAATAAATGAATTTTAAAAACTTGTTTAATTTATTAATTTAAATTAAAATGTGATTGTGTGTGAAAATTTTGTATTATAATAAAAAAATTAAATATAATTATTTTTAATAATTTTTTATTATAATAAAATTTAAATTTTAAACTTCGGTAAAACGTGTTGTGGCAAACAAAACTACCCGGTGAAAAATAATAAAAGCAACGACAGCAGCAAAAGCTACAGGAGAGAGAGAGAGAGAGAGAGAGAGAGAGAGAGAGAGAGAGAGAGAGAGAGAACAGGAAAGTAAAAGGAAAAAGAGAAAATGATGTGAAAACGAGAAATGCTGGTTTTATACTTGAGGACTTCTGTTCCACTTTGTCGCTCGTCTTGTGTCTTGGTATTTTTGTAAGCTTTCCTCTAATAAGCAATTCCCATCCCAACAAACACAACAATCAGCCAAAAAAGAAAAAAAAAACTTTCCCTTTGAGATCGTTTGTGTTTGTGTTTGTGTATACACATATATGTATATATGTATCTATCTTTTTCTAGCATATTATCTTGTTTGATCGCCAACATCTCCTCAGAAGATCATCACAATTCAACATCTCCAGAATTCTTCACGTTCATGGCATGACTTATTAGCTTATCATTCTCCTCTCGTTGAGTTCTCCATTTTGCAATCGCAACACATCAACACAAAACAAAACCCAAAAAAAAAAAAAAAAAAAATAGGAAAGAAAGTTTTGTTCTTTCGGTTTTTCTAAGCTTGATGTGGTTATTATTATTGATCGCTACAAGGCTACTATCTTCTCCACTAGCAACCAAGACTTTCTAAGGAGGTAATGAAAATAATTAAACAAGCAAAATCTCTCTCAAGTTTTATTTTTTTTCCCATGGAAAAATTTGAATATGTCTAATGTTTTTTTGTAGGTGGGGGGTGGGGGGGCGGGTGAAAGTGAAAGAAAAAAATAATAATGATGGCGGTGACTGCTGGATCGGGGTGCAAGGAGGGAGGAAGCAAGAGTAGTAGTATAGCAATGGACAATGGAAAGTACGTAAGATATACGCCTGAGCAAGTGGAGGCATTAGAAAGGCTTTACCATGATTGTCCAAAGCCCAGTTCCATGCGCCGCCAGCAACTTATCAGGGAATGCCCCATCCTCTCCAATATCGAGCCTAAGCAGATCAAAGTCTGGTTCCAGAACCGAAGGTACGAGTTTTTAATATCCGCAGTAGTTTTAGAAAAAAGGGTCCTGATATTTTTTATTTTTGGTTAATAATAATAATAATTAAGATGGTTGGGGGTGTTTTTGCAGATGTAGAGAGAAGCAGAGGAAAGAGGCGTCGAGATTGCAGGCTGTGAACAGGAAACTGTCGGCCATGAATAAGCTTTTAATGGAGGAGAACGATAGGTTGCAGAAGCAAGTCTCGCAGCTTGTCTATGAGAACACCTACTTTCGTCAACAGACTCAGAATGTAATATATTATATTCTACATTTTTTTTTTATAATCTTTTTTCATTCATTTCTTCATCAAATTTCCTGTCTTTTGACCGCACCTTACTCCGCCAAAATGCATAGAGTTCAAATCATCCCACTCCGAGAAAAAAAAAAAAAAAGTTCCAGTCTTTTGGTTAATTAAGTCATAATAAGTATTAATTACGAAATGGGTTAAATCAGCTTAATAAATTCAACCTTCTTCTGCGTAAAAAACAAATTATTTTTAAAACTCTCATATTTTCATCAAATTTCCTATCACAGAATTATCCTTTTCAATGTTTCATTAGTGTCACATAGAATTATTCAAATTGATCTATCAAAGTAACTGTGATATATATATATATATATATATATATATATTGAGTTATGGGATATTGAGATAGTGGCTTTTGTTGCATTGCAGGCGCCCCTTGCTACGACAGACACAAGTTGTGAATCGGTAGTGACAAGTGGTCAACACCATTTGACTCCTCAGCATCCACCAAGGGATGCCAGCCCTGCAGGGTTGGTGATTTTTTTTTTTCTCTCTTTTCGGTTATACTTCTTGATGCGTCCTTTTCATTCCTTCTTGTGCATCAGAAATCAATTGCCATTGTCCTTGTTATTGTCTTTTGATGTTGTCTTATTTTTACCAATGGCTAAACGAGATTGATTGCTCTCTTTGTTGTTTTTCTAGACTTCTGTCCATTGCAGAGGAAACTTTAGCAGAGTTTCTTTCAAAGGCCACTGGAACTGCTGTGGAGTGGGTCCAAATGCCTGGGATGAAGGTCACTCCTCTCTCTCTCTCTCTCTCTCTCTCCCCTTGGTATTATTTCATTGTCTTGAAACACTATTCATTGCTCTTCGTTATTATCGAGACATTTATTGAAGGACAGTAACTTTGCTAATCTGCTAAGCAACATGCACAGACAAGATATCATTTCTATACAATTGTTTTTTCCTCCCCTAAATCTGTGTTGCAGTCACTTAAAAATTCTAATTGTTCTCTATCTTTTTTTTTTTTTTTTTTTTTTTTTTTTTGTGTGTATCATAATCTTATTTCTTGGTTTTTTTGGTGGCAATGAGAAGTTGGATTAATCTCATCTTTGCGTCCTGAATTATAAGCCAAATTCTTGCACCGCTGAGATTTTAATAGTCCAATGAATGAAACAACTAATTTGTCATAATTTGGTAAATCGAAAACTCGTTTTAAGACGTTTTAAAAGTTAGGGATCAAAATGAGATTTGACTTATATTAGCGACTAGAAACAAGATTATTACAACTTTGCTCTCTTCGCTTTATTTTACATCACTATTTATAATTTGTAACATTCCATCATGAAAGTACAAACATTCAAGCATCAGGATCTTTTTTCCTGGTACAGATCGAAACAATCATTTTATAGCTTCAGTTTGTTCCTTTTTTTGACATTCAATATGAGAATTGTTCTGATACAAAGTAGTCTTGCAATTCTCTCTTATTATGCTGACATAAAAAGTACAAACATATATGTGCAGCCTGGTCCGGATTCCATAGGAATCGTTGCTATTTCTCACGGTTGCACTGGTGTGGCAGCACGTGCATGCGGCCTTGTGGGTTTAGAACCTACAAGAGTAAGTTCTATCAACTTGGTTATGATTTGTGCTACTTTTGGTTGAGTTCCTTGTTTTTTTTTTTTTTTTTTTTTTTGTTTAATCAATGATGTCTTCTGTAGGTCGCTGAAATCCTCAAAGATCGGCCTTCATGGTTCCGCGATTGCCGAGCTGTGGATGTCATAAACATGTTGTCCACCGGAAATGGTGGAACCATTGAACTGCTTTACATGCAGGTAAGCTATTATTTGTTCTATGGCGGTTACTCACACTTCAAAAAATTGCGATTAATAGTGTGTTGTGTTGAGTGTACCTTCTTACAAAGTTCTACATTTTCCTTTTGGCTTGAATTAGCTCTATGCACCGACTACCTTGGCACCTGCTCGCGATTTCTGGTTGTTGCGCTACACTTCTGTTTTGGAAGATGGTAGTCTTGTGGTATGTAATATGCATAACTCATGAGTGTTTTGATGCTGTTGTCAATTTTTGTGCTGTAGTATCGTTTCCAGTCCTGCCTTGACCATTGTGATTGTGATTTTGTGAAAGGTTTGTGAAAGATCATTGAACAACACTCAGAATGGTCCGAGCATGCCACCGGTGCAGAATTTCGTTAGAGCAGAGATGCTCTCAAGTGGGTATCTCATACGGCCTTGTGAAGGTGGTGGATCGATCATTCATGTAGTTGATCACATGGACTTGGAGGTGCATGATTGCTTTTCTTTTTCTTTGTATATCCGAAACAAAATCAGCGCATTACCTTGTTATATTTACTAGATTTGCTTGATCTGATTTCCCAAATTAGCCGTGGAGCGTGCCTGAAGTTTTGCGCCCACTTTACAAGTCGTCAACCTTGCTTGCCCAGAAGACAACTACAGCTGTAAGAATACTGTTCTCCACTCAATATTTTGTTAGTGACATTCTCTTATCTTCTTATTTGAAGCTCAATCATCAGAATGCTAATTTTGCAAGCTGCGAAAATTCCTCCCCTTGGAGCAAGCATTAGTTAAATCTTTTATTATATGCTGACTAAAAGAGCAGTGCCCCGTGTCTGCGTTGCGTGGGAGGGAGAGGTCTTGTGTAAAAATATTTTGTGGGAAACAGAGAGGCAGTAATGCCAAAACATACCAACTATTAATTAAGAAAACTAAGCACGATGAATCAGCTATGATAGAATAAGGTTGGAATTTCAGGATTTTAAACTCTAATGCAGACTCATCTTTTGCAAACAGGCTTTACGCCATCTGAGGCAGATTTCTCAAGAAGTTTCTCAACCGAATGCCACTGGATGGGGAAGAAGACCTGCAGCCCTGCGTGCGCTGAGTCAGAAACTAAGCAAGTGCGTTCATATTAAACTTTCATATGGTTTCTTGAAATAATTTGTTGATTTTTTGTATGCTCAACTTTATACATTTCATGATGTAGGGGTTTCAATGAAGCGGTCAATGGATTTACAGACGAAGGATGGACTATGTTAGAAAGTGATGGCATTGATGATGTTACCCTTCTTGTAAACTCATCGCCAAGCAAGATGATGGGAGTGAATCTTCCTTATGCCAATGGATTCCCATCTGCAAGCAACTCGGTGTTATGTGCCAAAGCATCCATGTTGTTGCAGGTAAAGTTTAAGTGTGTTTAGACGAGTAAGGCCAACCATACTACTTAAGCAAGTAAACATGTTCTTTATTCTTTCTGTTCTTTTTGTTCTTGTAGAATGTGCCACCTGCAATACTTCTAAGATTCCTGCGAGAGCACCGGTCAGAGTGGGCGGACAGCAACATCGATGCTTACTCAGCTGCTGCCATTAAAGCTGTTCCGTGTAGCTTGCCGGTACCTAGAGCTGGAAGTTTTGGTGGTCAGGTTATTCTTCCACTGGCTTACACAATTGAGCATGAAGAGGTGAGAAAAATTATTAATGGAATGTTGCCATCAAATTTCTGAATGCTGTCTACCCTTTTCTTAAGCTCATTCAAGTAGGAAAAAACTTCCAATGCTGGCTTATCTTTAACAGTTCTGCTATTTGTAACAGTTCATGGAGGTCATTAAGCTTGAGAATATGGGCCACTATCAAGATGATATGATAATGCCAGTTGACATTTTCCTCTTGCAAGTAAGTTTATTCCTTCTTTGATCAGAGAATATACTTGAATCTTACATTTATTCTGAGCAGAAAATGTTATGTTCCTTTACTAATAGGCCTTTATTTTTTTCTAGTCATTTTAATCTCTTTTTCCTTATTATCTTTTCTCCACAGCTTTGTAGTGGAGTGGATGAGAATGCCGTCGGTACCTGTGCCGAACTCATCTTTGCTCCAATTGATGCTTCCTTTTCTGATGATGCACCTATTCTACCTTCGGGATTCCGCATCATTCCTCTAGATTCTGGGGTGGTAAGCCCTTAAACACATATGACACAACAACATAATCTGCTTTTCTCTTAAGGCTTTCCTTCCTGTCTTTGTTTGAGAAACGAATTTCTTGACTACAACATTAAATAACATGCAGGACGCCCCCAGTCCGAACCGCACACTCGATCTTGCGTCTGCTCTTGAAGTTGGCCACACAGGAAACAGGACATCTGGTGATAATGCTGGCAACTCTGGGAACAGAAAGTCTGTGATGACAATAGCATTCCAGTTTGCATTCGAAATGCACCTTCAAGAAAGTGTTGCTACTATGGCTCGCCAGTATGTTCGGAGTATCATAGCCTCAGTTCAGAGAGTGGCACTCGCTCTCTCCCCTTCTGGCTTTGGCTCCAACGTCGGTCTCAGGCCGCCACCTGGCACTCCTGAAGCACAGACGCTCGCTCGTTGGATTTGTCAAAGCTATAGGTGAGTCACATGAGCTGTTCTCTCCTAAGTACCTATTTATTATTTTTACACCGATGGTCAAGAGTGTAGTAAGCTCATAACCAAGTTATGATAGTATAAATTTATGCATACATAATATGAAACATATAGTCAGCTATTTGCTCCTGAAATTGAGCGACTGAGTTATGCCATTGTTTGCTTTTGATCTTTTTAGGTGCTATCTTGGGGTGGAACTACTTAAAAATGAAGGAAGCGAATCCATTCTCAAGTCCCTGTGGCATCACTCAGATGCAGTTCTGTGCTGCTCCTTGAAGGTATATGCTTAACCCCTTTCCTAAGAATTCCTTCATTTGCCCACGCTCATGGGCAGGGACGGAGCCAGGATGGTCACGGGGAGCTGTTTTGTCTCTTTATCCTTTTTTATTTTTTATTTTTTATTTTTTTTAATAATTTTGTTCCCCTTAAATTTTCTAATTTTAAACTTTATGAGACAATGTTTGAAAAGTTTCATCTGCACTCTTAAATTTTACTTTTAGTTTTATCCTATTATTTTGTTATTTGATTGAATTCATTATCTCAAATTTTAGAACTCAAATAAAGAAAAAAAATATTATCATGAAGTTCTTAGTATTTATTATGTTGTTTTTTTTTAATAGGAAATAGTATTTATTAGACTGTTAATTAAGTTCCAAATTTTCTTTCATGTCATGATTCTGAAAAAAAAAAAAAAAAAAAAAAAAAAAAGAAAAATCTAACTCCGTCCCTGCTCAAGAAAGAAAAAAAAAGTTTAATTTAGTTCAAAATTTTGTTTCATGTCATGTACTTTTTTGCCAATGTTCTCACGTATAATCTATTACATTATGGCTTTTGCAGGCATTGCCCGTTTTTACATTTGCAAACCAGGCAGGACTGGACATGCTGGAGACGACCTTGGTCGCGCTTCAAGACATTACACTGGAGAAGATTTTCGACGACAACGGAAGAAAAATCCTTTGCTCTGAGTTCCCTCAGATAATGCAGCAGGTATATATATTAGTACAAATTTATAATCCGTCTAAAGACAGGATACATCATAGTAGATAAGGGAAAGTTCCATTGGTAGATGAAAGGAATTCAAGCAATAGGGAATGATTTGTTTTACTCACAACAGCTAGAATTTAGAAGATTTTGAAAGCAATGTTAAAGAAAATATTACAATGCAGTTATCTGGAAGCACAAATGGAACTTAAAACTTCTATCTTAGAAAGATCAACCTGTGGAGTGTCTTAAGATTTTTAGAAGTTACGATTTACATTTATATTTAAACGATGTGGGACTCGGGTTTGTTTTACCTTTACCTACACAACTTAATAATGATATACAATGTCAAATTGAAGCAAGAGATGATAATGTATCAAGCAAGACAAATTAAAAAGACTTGCAAGTACGATACTGATCACACATGTTTTGCTTCTTTGTGGTTTAGGGTTTCATGTGTCTTCAAGGCGGAATCTGCATGTCGAGCATGGGAAGGCCGATTTCATATGAGAGAGCGGTGGCTTGGAAGGTCTTGAATGAGGAAGAAAGTGCTCACTGCATCTGCTTCATGTTCATTAACTGGTCTTTTGTATGAAATTACTAGAACTTAGCTTCAGTTACCAAAGTCTGCTAGGTTAGATTAGGCCAGTATTTTTTTTTCCACTTTTTTTTTTTTTTGGTTAATTTGGTATGGATAAACCTGTAGCACTTGGATATGCATCATTTGAATGCATTGGAGCCCAATTTTTTGTTCTTTTACTCGTTCCTTTCAGTTCTATTTATATATACATAATTTATATGACTTGTTACTTGTTATGTTTTCTATTCTTAGAGGTCAACAAAATACAAATATGATTTTATACAAGGCACGTTTCTCACTCACTGGCCACGAAAAGCAGTATTATACTTTGTACTATAGGCTTTTTAACGTATAATTCTATTTGATCTTCCTCAGAATGTATTCTATACCCCAAGTTGTGGTAGTGGAAAATAATCCTTTTCTAAATGGCTTATTCTTTGACGGTGACGTAGAAGGGAACAATGACATTTAGATAATTAAACGACGACGTAATTCCAATTAACGCAGAGCGCGAGTGTTAATAAGATCAAAGTACTTGAGGTCCTAGTGCATAGCGAATGATCATATCGATTGGAAAGAAATAATGAAAAGGTAGAACGACTAATAAACATCAGAAAGACTGGTTTTTAAATTAGCATGCGTTGCTAATTCTAATCTAAGGGCTAAGGTTGGGCCATTTGTGAATCAACGGTCAAGGTTAATAGGTTTTAACCCGTATTCCGTATTCCAAGAAAATTTTCACACTTCCTACCAATTAAGGAAAGGAAAAAAAAAAAAAAAAAAGTTCGTCATCTTATTCTCATGCTGAAAAACAGCCTCTTACGTTTTTTATATACTCACAGAAGTTCTTAAGCATTTGACAGATTGGATTATATATACATATATGTATGTATGCATGAATTAATCATAAATAAGAGGCTTTACTACTTACACTTCTAAGTTGTTTGTACGTTTATATTTGGAAATATCTCGCAATACGTTATTAAAAATGAGAAATGTTAAGGAGTTATTTGTTATCACGACGTAAACATCATAACATGCTCTCAATTCCTACGTGAAATTGCTTAAATTCTTCTATAGCATTGTGAGGTTTAGGTTTAGATTCGTTTTTTAATTCGAGTTGAGATTTGATTTTATGTGGGAAAAAGTTAGATGTGATTGTTTGTGAAGCCTAAAAAAAAAAAAAAAAAAAAAAAAAAAAAAAAAAAAAAAAAAAAAATGAATGTGTAATATTGAGACTACATTAAGACATGCAGCGGTATTATATCCAGTAAGCAGCGACATCTGAAGAACCTATTTACAGATTCAAATTCTTTTTCTATGTAGTATCTTAATATTTATGCAGTCTAATATCATCTTGAATTTCTAAAAATAAAATTAGTCAACCAGTTTAGTATTTCATAAGCTTATCAATAATATTACTCGTAATTTAGAATTTTAGGATGGCGAAATTGAGACACAACGGTTGGACACAACATATATTTGAACTTGGAATTCGTAGGAGTCGAGACTTGGTTAACCTCCTTTGTCTGATTTTATCTGAATATGGTTTTGCACATTACTCAGAATATGTGCATATAGTGATAGAATCCGATAATTAAATTGAAAAGAAATTGTGTCTAGTTAATAGAATTAGTTGTGATATTGTTTGATGCATGCAATTTTTGGAACCTTAATAGTTTTTGAAATTGTGTCTCCTTTATAATATGTTGTCATCTCAATTACAAGATTTTAACTGTGGTATGATTTTAATTGATATTAATATAATTAATATTTTTATTAAAATGACATTTTATCAATTGACCTCACATGATATTATTAGAGAGATTTTAAAAAGTATGGAACACGAGAACACGATAGTCAAATTCATTAGTTCGTGGCAAATGCCACCTCATTTCCCAACCAATTTTGGAGTAGTTTTGAAAATTATATGGTGCAGATAATCATAATCCTCTCATTCACGACCTAAGTTTCACTATTCCACTGCAGGCCCCTTATACCCACCACATAAATGAACATTGTCAACACTTTTTAAGATTTGGAACTCTTATTTGTAAGGACGCGGAAAAATCGAACCTTGATCATAATTCTATCAGCTGAACACGGGAATTTAATGAGGAAATGTAGGCCCAGAAAAGACGGAAATAAGGAAAATGAAAAAGCATAAAAAGGTTTTGGACGTACAATTGTTTTCCTTTTGTGTAAATACGTACAAATGTTTTTCAGTGCTAGCCATTTTCTAGCTTTTGACTTGCTCTACGTACACGGTGCATGCACCACCTTTCTTGAATCAATAAAGACAATCAATCAGTTCCAAAATCAATTGGTTATTTCAACGAGTTTGTTGTTTTGTGTTCCATCTTATATATACTTCAGATGATCAGCCTTAAATTGATACATTCCACAAGGTTATTATGATCTATGTTACGTTTTTTCGCTCTTGGTTTACTCAAATATACCTTATTTTCTTTTTCTAGAGCTAGCTAGCTATAATTAGAGAGGGCGTGGCCGTACGTTAATTCGCTTTAATCATTGAACGATCACTTCATGAAACAGAATAATCTTGAAAAGTTACAATGAAATAATAAGCTAATTTGAGTAAACAAGGTTCAATTAATCAAGAAAAATTGGAAAAAAAAAATAAAATAAAATAAAAGCAATGTCATGAGCTTGATAATTAGATTTTAGAGTACTGTTTGGTATGGGTAGGGAATCTCATGATGAAGACAGAAGACCCATATTCCTCGCTAACCAAATTCTCATTTTCAATGGAATTCTATATATTAAATCAGTCGTCATATATAAAGCAACATTTTAAATTTCTCTCTAAAGATCAGATCGAGGTGACCAATGACATACATAACTTGTACTACACAAATGGAACCGGTCACAACATTGATCATTCCTTTTGTTTTCCTCTTTAATAAAGATAAAAGGGAATATTCTTCCTTATTCTGGTAAGCACAGCCATAGACCATCAGATTCAATAAGTTTCTTTAAATGTCCATTCAGAAAATCGCTCATCTTTATCTTAAACCATGTTGATTTTTGTCTAATTCTCATCGATCCAGTATAAATGAAGCGAGCATATATATACATATGTATGTATGTATGTATGTACTTCTGTTATTTTAAAATTTTGGCACGCGTGATCTAATCACTAATGGGTTAAAAATATGAAATAGAAATGATGTTCTCTCTCTCACACACAAATGTTATAACTCAAAATAACATGTACGTGCATGATTGTATAGTCGTATATTTTCTCTGGCATTTCTTTTTTTTAATTTTTTTATAAGGGGTCTTAGCACAATTGCCCTCTAAACTTGGCGTAGTTTAGTAAATTACCTCATAAACTTTCAATTTTGACAATAAACTCTCTGAATTTATAAAGTTACTGCAATATACTCCATTTTACTAAATTTACTCAAATTTTTTATTAAATTTAAGAGACTAAAAGTTAAAGAATCAAAAAATTTATGTTATATTTGAATTGGGATGTTAGAATTTTTTATTAGACATGTTTTTTCGACACTAATTTAACACAATCATTGTCAAAATAGCACACATTGTAACAATTTTACAACTTAATGAACAATGTGCCAAAATAAAAATTTAGTAGTCAAATTGCTAAACTCATATAAGTTCAGGAGAGTAAATATGTAAAATATCCTTTTAAAATTTAGGATGAAGAAAAAGTTGCTTTTTCAATAACAGTTGTTCCATATATTTAGGACATTAAGAAGCCTAACAATATAAACATAATGACTACTTGGGGAGATGTTTTACATGGCCCTCAACGAGCTACTACCAAAATTAATGATGGGATGTTTATATATTTATACCATGTGTTTTAGGTTTATTCAAAATCTATACTTTTGGTTTTTGATCTCATCAAATATATACCTTCGAATTATATTTAATATACAAATATATAGTTTCAAATTTGATTTGACCATTAAATATGTATCCTTAAAAAAAAAAAGAAAAAAGAAAACTAAAAACTTTTTAATATTATAAAAAAATAAAAATTAAAAACACAAAAAACCATTTCAATGATCTTTTTTAAGGTTAAAACATAAGTTTAATTTTTAGTTTAGCTTTTTATTCAAGGGTATTTTAGATATTTTAAACTTAAAATCCTTGTGTGAAGGTAATATTAAATCTAATTTAAAATATACATGTGATGAATAAAAAATTAAAATTAATTTTTGAATATACCGAAAAAATAAGATATAGAAAGGTAAGTATCCCATTAAAAGAATACTCTGCACCCAATTGAATAGTAAAGATCTTAACGGTGTTTTCTAAAAGTCCAAAAAAAAAAAAAAAAAATGGCCGGTCCTTTTTTTCTTTTTCTTTTTGTTAATTTCATATCAAATTCAACTTTATATTAGAGTGCATGTTATGTCTTTTTGTTTGGAGGGGATGCCATGCCATTTGAAATTTTCTACATGAAAAGCCTATATCAATTTTCATTCATGACTTCCGTTATGATTATCATGCCAGATCCAGATTTTAGTATGTACATGCTCGAATCAACAAATATACAATAATTATTCTTTATATAAGCATTATAACATTATATCATTCTAACTTTCTAACAAATTTTTCTTTTTCTTTTTTCCTTAATATTAGTTTTTCGCGTATCAACAGTTTTACATCATATAATATATTACATACTATTTATACCCTAAATGCTAAAACTAGATTTATAAATATATTCTTTTGGAATTGGAATTCATGATGCGATTAAAATACTTTGGACAATATGTTGAGATAAGTTAAAAATTGAGAATGTATCCATATCCATCGAAATTCAATAATACATATCTCTGTCTTAGCATTGTAACTACTTAAATAGATCCGAATTAAATGTTTCTCCACAGCTTATTTGCCCAACGATTCGGCTTTCCCTGGCCAAATAGTAAGGGAAAAAAACAGTGTTTTTTTTTTTTTTTTTCTTGGTCGAAAATTTCGTTTCATGCTAATAAGCGGTCTTTTGATCATTTGTTTCCTCGATCAGTTTAAAATATATATATATATATATATATATATATGCTACAGATTAATTTGTAAAAGAGTTACAAACTAATATAAAAGAAAAACATTTCATTAATAAAAAATTTGAAGCAAAATGTTAAAAAAAAAAAAAAGCTTTCTCTTTTCTGAATTCTGCATGAAGATCAGGATGTAGCAGTCCATAAACCACGTGATAATATGGATCGATATGTGTCTGAAATGGTTCGATTCATTCTGCACTCTGCAAGACGGCCATATATATATATATATTATACACACATAAATACCGATACTATCTTGCACTTCCAATCCCATGCGTACCAATGCAAAGATGTGAAAATATAATTTAATGCAAAAGGAAAAAAAAAAAAAAAAAGGAAAGAACTTTCTTTTACAAAGGCTAGGTTGTGCATCAGTCAACCAGAAAACTGGCTAGCTAAAAAGTCTTACCTTTTTTTTTTTTTTCTTCTTTTTTCTCCAAACAAAACATCACCAATTGTGTTAAATTAGTGGATTGTTGTTGTGGTGAAATATGCTCTATGGAATGCACGTGTATCCAATTATTATTTTTCACATTAAAATTCGTAAACTTCAAACCCACTTGTTTCAACTCAAAGAAACAAACATATCTACATTGACAATTTTTAAAACGTTTTCTCATCTGCAAAAGTAAACTCGAACGATCAAAGGGAATGGGGAAATTTTGAAGACATGATCAGAACCCATTTTCATTAACCCCCCACAAACCCAAGATTCGAGAAGAACAAATATATATATATATATATATATATATATATATATATGAGAGAAAAAAAAAAAACGAAAAAAGGAGCTTTTTTCAATGGAAAAAGGAAGAAGCCAAAGAACCTTTTTGCATGGTCTCCAAGGATCATCATTGTAATATTCTTTGAGGGTTTCAAGATCAATGAAACCCCACTTCTGACTGATATGATCATGATTTCCTTTGCCAGCAACACTTAGCTGGTTTGCTCCTTAAAATGTCAGCTAGTTTAGATTTATGCGTTTAGACTCATCTTTATTGATGGAATCTTCTAACATTTGCTTTGCCTGTTCTGAATTCTGATAGAGTATAAAGGGAAAAGGGATTCCTGGACTCACTTTCCATCATTGCTTAGAGCTAATAATAGAATTATAATAGTATATATAGGAATTATAATAGAAACTATATATATGAAAAACAATAAAAACAAACTTTATTACACCATAATTATGATCATAATATAGAAGGAAAAGTGAGTCTCGAGAAAGGTTGCGGCAAAAAAACCAGCAGGTTGGAAGCAATATTTACATAGAAATTGGGAATTAAAAGGGCAAAAAAAAAAAAAAGGACAAAATAAGTTAATGTATAATATTGCTTTAGCTATGTATTAATTTGATTGTCACTCCTAGAATTTATAAGAAAAAATGTTGCTATAAAATAAAACCTAACGCGGACAATATTAATTGGTATAGTACTTTTAATCATGAATATTATTTTTTAATTAAAAGATTTAATTAGGTAAGGAAAAGTGTCGTTGTTTATTAACGTGAAGCCACATTTCAAACTTTTTTTTTTTTTTTTTAATGTGAAGCCACAATTCAAACCTTGCTTCCATATGATTCAAAAGTTTAGTTACGAGCCTCCAGGAATGAACAAGTGCAATGATTTATCTTTGGTCGTGATCACGGCTGATCTGCTAGCCATTTGTAATGATTGTGCTTAGACATATATATTATGGGAACACACACACACATATATATGATCAGCAGCATGATATGTATGTTTGCGTGTGTATATATATATATATATATATATATATATATACTGATGTATATATGCATGCATGCTTGTAACTGTAGTATATATATATATATTTGATAGCATCACTTTTTTTTATTACTATCTACATTCGTTATTTGACACGTGAATTTCAATATCTCATTTTTTATTTAAATAATATTATTATTTTAGTAAAATTTACATTTTAAACAATAAATATAAAAAAAGTAATAAAAAAAAAGTGAGAAAAAAACTGGTGTTGACATATTATGACATATATATATATAGAGGTACAAAATACAAAGCCTTTTGACCCTTATTATTATTACTATTTTGCACGATAATAAAAGTAAGACGAGATAGTACTCTTTTGAATCTGATTTATGTATAAAGTCTTTGCTTCTTCAGCATCTAATTTGACTTTTCTACACGCAACTTTGCCATTGTAAACTAGTTCTTGTCTCCTTTTGTTTTTTTTTTTTTTTTTCGCCAGAATAATAATTTTAAAAGACTGACCGACAACGCTGGACAAAGAGAATCATCTAGCCATCAGATATTATTAGTACAGTGGTCCCGTATTTATAAAAAAAAAAAAAAAAAAAAAAAAAAAAAGAGAGAGTGCTCATTGTAATTGGCTGTCACTCTCTGAATTTTTACCAAACTCACATCCAAAAGCATTTGATCACTTGCCTGCCAATTGTAATGGTCTCTTCTTTATATATTATATGCGTACACACACACACACAGAGAAGAAAAAGTCGCTTCGTGCTGTGCTTATTAAGATGTCCAATTCCATGTGCTCTTGTTGGCGCTTTTGCACTGCTAATTAGCTCCTTTCCTTAATTAGCCTTTATTATTTATTTGTATTCACAATATTCTTGATTAAAAGCCTAGCTAATTGAGGTAAAATTTTTCACACCTATATTGGTTAAACAGAATTATATCTAACATTATGGAGATGATAACATTCCATTAATTAAAATGCTATGATCAATGTATGACGAGCATTAGAAACAAATAGCGTTTGTTGTGGTTATTGTTTTATGGGCGCATATTATAGATATCTTATATATGTATATACATGGACAAGTACTTAATATGTTTTTGTGTTGAACAAATTATAAAAATAAATGTATATCTTAATTACATTTAATAATGTGGTGTTCTATATCACTTGCTATAACAAGTTAATAAACACTTTAATCTTAATTATTAATTAAAAAGATTACTATAAGCTCTGTAAATTTAATGCTCATTAATTGTCATAAATGTTTTTTTTTTTTGTAAGCTATACAATGCGTTACATAGGTCTTGTTCATATTACATGCAGGCTAAAATAACGATACCCATTAATGGACAAATATTGAGGAAACCATTTCTAAACTATGAATATTGTGATACTAATTTGGCTACTAAACTCTAAATTTTAGACAAAATATTACTTACATTTTTTTTTGTTTTTTTTTTTGTCAATTTTGGTCCACAATACTAAAATTGACGAAGTATTTATGAAATTCAACATGGATAATCACATCTCTATAACACAATAACTAAAAGTTTTACATAAACAGGTATAGATTCTTACAGCAAGGAACATTTTTCACATAATGTAACTATCTATGTTAAATTTCAAGTTATTAAATGATGGACACATATGCCTCTAGGTTAAATTTCAATGCATGAGTTGACAGCCAAATTGATAGATTGACCTCAAGTATTCTAAATGATATATCTAATTTATGTCAAAATATTTAAGCTTTTGAAATTGTAAAAGTAACTTTTAATTTCTAACTAATTTGAAAATAAGATTTGTTGTAATTATTAAATGAAAAAATACCCAAAATTTGGCATATACTACATTTGGTATCAAATTCGATATTTGGGATAATTTTTCTATCTAAATATTAAAATTTGATATACACATATTAATTAGCACTGCATTAGCTATCCTCTTATATATACTCCTCATAAAGTCAAATGTGATATTTTGTTTTCCTTTTTTATGGTGGGATATAATTAGATTTCTTAGCTAAAATAAGAAGAAATTAGCCATGTAGACGTAATCCCTTAGAATGGATGACCATTTTTTACCATAAGGACGTAGTACTTAACATTCTTAAAGACTTCTTCTTGAAATTAGGGGATACAATACTAGTTGACCGGTTTGCTGTAGCTAAGTCATGGCAACAGTAATAATTAAAAGATGGATGCATGTCCTTTTTTTTTTAATCATGATTAACGTACAAAGATATTGTAAAGACATAAAATTGGTAGGAAATGAAAATACGCTGATGAATCTCTATCTGATATCGTTTCAGTATTTGGAAGCCACATATTAGTCTGCAAAACCAAGGAACCAAGTGTATATCCGCAATAAAAAGAGTGATTAAACGAGTTATTTTCACTAATGTCTTTATGGATATTCATTAATTTGTCTCACTTTAGATCCCAAAATGCATTTTTAGAGGTCTTTTGACTCCTTCATTAACAACCTATCCATTTTCATACACAATATGGACCCGGGATGGCACTTGAAGGCTTTAAAGAGGATAAAATGCTGGGGAAAAAAAAAAAAACACACACACACACACACACACACACACACACACACACAAAACAAATATGAAAAAAATAATTCAAGAAAAATAGATATGTGTTGTTCAACATAGTTTGTTTTTTTTTTTTAAATTTATTTCAGACTTTTTTTTTTTTAACTTTATGCATCTCTTTTTTATTTTGTCTTTTTAACTTATGTCATTTTCCGTGTTATATTTTGTTGTGTGTATATATGAAACGTAAGGATAAATATTAGATCTTTGTAAATGTTTTGTGTCAAAATTAGATAAGCATATATATTCTCGAGAGCCATTCGGTAACATGAATTTTAATTTAATTACATATATATCATATCATATCATATCATATATATATATATATATATATATATATACATATATGCTCTTACGTAGGATATGCCGTAGTATACTGTATTTATCATAATAATCAATAATATAAATATTGCAGTACAATATACAATATGAATTGCAGGTAAAGGAGCATAGAGTACTAACGGCATTAGTGGCCCAAAAAATTAATATGTAAATGGTGTATATAAAATAGCATTTAGTTTTTTTTACATTTTTACACACGAAAGGCTAGGTCAAACATTATACCTTCAAACAAAACATTTGAGATGTAATAATCAATTAACGCCTTATGTCATAAAAACACAACATAAGGAGTTAATAAACACCTTATGTTATATAAAGCAAAGGAAAAAAAAAAAGTTAAAAAAAATATTGTAATTATATAATAACAAAGGTTAAAACAAAAAAAAAAAAAAAAAAAATTACCAAAATCCTTGAGGGAAAAACTAAATTAAGAAGTGAAGAAACTTTTGAGGCCCGAAGCACATGAAGCTGTCCTCATAACAGAGTTGAGGGTTTTGCAAAGTTCAGTAGCGCATGGCCTGGCCGTGGGGTCACCTGCGGTGCAGTGCAGGGAAAGGTTCATGATCTCGACGACCTCGTTCTGGTCGATGGACACGTGTCCCCTGATGGCCTCATCTATCCACGTGTCGAGATGACAGTCGGAGTAGCAGTATCGGGCCCACTCTACGAAGCTCTCGTGCACGCCAAACTCAGTGTCGGCTGGGCTCTTTCCGGTGAGCAGCTCGATCAGGATGAGACCAAAAGCGTAGATGTCGCTCTTCTCTGTACTTATTCCTTTGCTTGCTTCTACAGAAAATATACGTATATTTTTAGTATTTTGCTATTCGTGCATGGACACGAATACTATGAGTTAATAAAATGGTAATTATTTTGGGGAATGTTAAACTTTGTCAATTAATTACAGCTAACCACGTGAGAAAAATTGGAAAGTGGTTTAATGCAAAAGCCATTGTGTTCTCCATAGGATACTATAATTTGGTTACATATTATACTTAATTAAGTGATAAAAAGAAAACACATATTGACTATATTATATATAAAAATGGTCTTCAATTGATAAAAATATATAAATATTGTTTTCAAGTAAGTCCACTAAGTTAAACGTACTAATTACTCATTTGTTATATTACTTTGTACTTTAAAACTTGATAATAATAGATTACCTAATTACCGTTCATAATTAATAATAAGATAACTAGTAATAAAGTTTAGGGAGAAAGATACATATAGGATTGTTTTGTCGTAAACGAAGGTTGACTAATACACGCATTAGTTAATTATTTAATCGCACACTTCTGCATAACTATAACAAGTACTGGCTAGTTTGAACCCAAAAAAAAAAAAAAAAAAAAAAAAAAAAAACAAAACAAAAAAAAAAATCAAAAAAAAAAAAAAAAAAACAAAAAAAAAAAAAACAAAACAAAACAAAACACGTACTAGCTAGTAATTCTTTTACGTCTAGTCGTCTACCGTGTTTCAAGGTATATATCCTAAGAAACGAAGCAATAATACCAAAAAAAAAAAAAAAAAAGAGCATATAATATTAATGTCACAAACAACGTATTAGAAATAGTATTAATACAAATAAAAAGGGTAAATTAGTCATAAATGTAATGTACCTGGGGCGACGTATGCAGAAGAAGTGAAACCCTTAGACTCCGAACACATCGATCCCGGAACTCTCAAGCTCAGGCGAGGCTCATCTTTTCCATCAACCATGATATCCTCCGGCGAGAGACGACCAACAACAACCGCCGGCGAACAACAACAGTGCAAAAACCGCAGCGCTTTCGCGATCCCGACCGCAATCTTTCTTCGTCTTTCCCAGCTCAAACTCCTCAAAATCTCACTCAACAGTTTCCCTTCACAATACTCATAAACCAAGTACCCACCTTTTTGTGACCTGCACATTCCGATCAACTTAATCACGTTTCGATGCCGAATTTTCCCGAATTCCCCGATATCGGACCAAACACTCTGCTGATGAATGGAATTCACATGATTAACACTAATTTTCTTCACTACTAATTTTGAATCAATTATGGGATTTCCTTCTCTGGCAGATAACAAGATATCCTCAACGGTGACAGACTTAGCGAGCTTATTAGACTCAAAGAACTGTAATTCCCATATTCCATTTTCGTTTTCGACTCTTTTGAGCACCAAAATACCCTTACGACGACGAACAAAGACGACGACGAGAACGACGACAACGAGCGCAACGAGGAAGCACGTGATCGGAACAAGCCACCACGTGGGACGACGAACAAGAACGCTCTTGATCAAGCTCTTCTTGCATGGCGGCAAACCGGAGGCAGTATCACCGCTGCAGAGGCTGTTTCCGGCTACTGCGCTGGCGTTTATGGCGAGGAAACCTCCGGTCGAGGGCAAACTCCCGTGGAAGTGATTATGAGAGACATTTACTTGCACCAGGGACTCCGATCGGCCGAGGTTTCGTGGAATTTCACCGGATAGCTCGTTATCAGACAAATCTAGCTGACCGAGAACAGGCATTCCGGAGAGACTCGCGGGAATTTCGCCTGTGAGCCGGTTGTGACTTAGGTCAAGACTCACAAGCCTTTCACACGACGATAATCGTCCCGGGATTTCACCGGAGAGCTCGTTGTGGCTCAAGTCTAATTGCATAAGCTTCGAAAAGTCACCTAAACTTGGCGGGATTTCGCCCGAGAACTGATTCTCTGATACGATCAAGTTCTCGAGATTCTCGCTTCGGAACAACTCTGGCAAGTGGCCAGAAAACCGGTTTCGTGCCAAATTCAGCATTTGGAGCGAAGGCATATTCCATATCCGGTCACCGATTTCTCCCGATAAACTGTTTCCCGATACATCCAAGAAGTATACGAGTGGTAACTTTGTGAAATCCTCCGATATTTCGCCGGATAATCGGTTATTCTGTAAACGAACACGGCGTAAACTCTTGCATTCGCTTAAACTCTTCGGAATCTCGCCATGGAGAGAATTGGAAAACAATATGAGCTTAAAAAGCCGACCGGAGTAGCACAAACCGTCCGGCATTTCTCCGGTAAGACGGTTCGTCGAAAGGTCCAAGACAGTGAGATTGTTTTGCTTTCCGAGATCTTGTGGAATCTCGCCCGAGAAATAGTTGGACCATAATTGAAGAACTTGAAGCCGAGGCAGAGAAGCCAAACCCTGTGGAATCTTTCCAGTGAAGTTGTTGGAGAAGAGATGAAGAATCTGCAACTGCCGTAACTGACTAACGGCCTCGGGAATCTCACCGGAGAGGTAGTTATCGCTGAGGTCGAGCGAGACCAGATTTCTCAGTCCGAAAACCGACCGGGGGACCGGTCCAGACAACTTGTTCTGGTACAGGAAGAGGTACCGTAGCTCGGTGAGGGCGCCGATGGACGGCGGGATTTGCCCCGTGAGATTGTTGTAGACGAGATCGAGATGTTGAAGAGATTTCAGCTCGCCGATTTCTAGCGGGATTTCTCCCGAGAAATTGTTGTACCCCAGGTATATCCACTTTAAGCTCCTCATCAAGCACAAATCTCTCGGAATTTCCCCAAATAGTTGGTTCGAAGCCAAAGTGAAGTACTCCAAGCCCGAAATATTCGACATCGAAACGGGAATGTGTCCCGACAAGACATTCCCTCCGAGATCGAGGAATTTAAGGCTCGAGAACCGGCCGATGTCTCGCGGGATTCTTCCCGAAAGCATGTTGTTGGAGAGGTCGAGCGTCTCGAGACTGGAGATCGAACCGGTCGGGACCGGTCCGGTCAAGTTGTTATTGCTGAGGTTGAGGTACTTAATAAAATTGAAAGCAGTACTGAACATGTCACTAGGGATTTGGCCAGTCAGCTGATTGCTGGAGAGATCAACGGATTGGATACCAGGCAATCGGAATATCGTCGAAGAGATTTTGCCCGATATGTTCTTGCGGGAGAGCTCGACTGAGTTCACTCGGGACCAGTTGTTGTTGCAGGTGATGCCATGCCAGTTGCAGAAGTTGGTGTTGTTGGGAGTCCAGTCGGAGAGGAAGCCAAGCGGGTCGTTTATGGAGGCTTTGAACGACAACAGAAGTTGGAGTACTTCGTCGTCGGCATGTAAAGCTGAAGCATTGGAGATCAACAAGAAGACGGTGATGAAAAGTGTTGGATATGTCGTTTGAGATGATGATGATGATGATGGTGGTGATCGTTTCCTTGCCATGATTTTTCTTCACCTTTGGAGACGAGGCCTAAATCAGCAAGAACCCAATACTACTGATAAACTGACATAAGTTCTTCATAACATATTCTTGGTGTGTATTCCTCCCACTGTCACGAGCTGTTCGAAAAATACAAAATAGAACAATCAAATTGCAACGAACTTATTTAATTGTTGTATATATATTTTCTGAACGTTAAATTCTATATATTGCAAATCTGATATGTTAAAAATACGTATACATTAATGATATATTTGGGTGAATTTACATATACCAAAAACTTTTCATGTGACGCATTTAAAAAAAATATTAAATAAGTTCATGAATGATTAATGCTAGAATATGTATAGGTTAAAAGAATTTGCTAGATCAAAGTAAAATGGTAAAATGTTTAGGTAAAACGTCTACAACTTACCTAAATATCATAATTAAGGTTGTACTGAAAATTCAAAGGCTGCCGAGGATTTGTAAAACCTTAATAATTAAAGCTTGGATATGAAGAAGTTAAGTTTAAAGATAGGAGGAGAAGTTTTGTGGACTATTGGAAAGAGGCTGATCGATCAGGTTGAAAGAGAGTAGGGAGAATTGAGTGTTTAAATAGATAAGAGGACTAAAGGTTGTGGAAATGGGCAGAGAATTTGGAAATAATTACGAAAGTGCACCTTGGCCTTCTTTATATTAATATTATTGTTGTTTGAACACGAACGGTTGAAAGGGCTACAGGGACAGATGTTGGAAAAGCCTCTGATTTTGTCGGTTTATTTACACAAAATGCTCTTTTTTGACTGACTCACTGACTGGGTTCGGATAGGGACAAGGATTTTCAGTAACCGTTGAAAGGCTCCAAAGATTTTTATGACCATGTGTGTATATGCCTTCGATCTTGTACTTATTTACAAACACGAGACAACATGAGGGTCTTTTTTTTTTTTTTTTTTTTTTTTTTTGGCATTTCTAGAAAGACCTCTTAAGTTCTTACCTATTTACCGCATTTGGCACACACAATTATAAATAAGGATTGACGTTTTTTTTTTTTTCCTTTCATATCTTTGTTAGATAAGATTTCATTAGCCGAAATTTTAGCTCAAGATAACCAGTTGAGAAAATAGCACACAATTTGTCGTTATAATTATGTTGAATAACCATATTATTATGTACATGGATGACCATATGTAATTATGTTTTATAGAACAGCATGTTTGGTGCCAACAAACATGGTGGAAGTAATACATATGTATGAACTAAAATTACGCTTCACAGAATAGTTCCTTGACAACAAAGTTATTACAAGTTGAGATATTATGGTTGACAACTTATTATTCAACCATTGACTCTCGCTTTTTCATAATTCTAAAAGCTTAAAAATCTTCTTTATTTATAGTTAAATATATTCTAACCGTTGTTTTTTAGCTCTAGCTGGCTACAAGTTAAATTTTGTTTGGACTGAAATGTAGTAAAATCTAATGAGTTCTTTGTCTGGACGATGTTTATAACATTCAAAAATTATGCAGTATTTAGTTCAGACAAGTTGACCAGTACTGTCAGATCCTTTCATGATCGAAATCTCTCTTCTTTTCAATCAAAAGACCAATAATTATTTCTCTTCAAAATTTCTATTTCAAGGCTCAGATGGAATTTTGACCAATCATTAATACATCTGCCTATGTGTTGTCATTGGTTGCTTAATAATTTAGTTTGTCAGACAAAATTATTCAACTCAAATCATTTATATACATTCAGATTAATTATCATATATATATGTATGTATGTATGTATATATATTTATATATATATATATATATATTCTTCAAACACTAGCTTTTCCTGTCGTATCCTCATACACAATTCAATCCAGCGAGGGGCAAACAAGTAAATTTGAATCAAATGAAGTCCCTAATTTCACTAGTGTAAGATTTTTTTTTTTATTTTTTTCAAAAAAGCGATATTCTTCGATCCCTTTTGTTTGGACTCTTTATTATTATCTTGGATTCTCCCTCTCAGTGGAGCGAGAAAAGTGAGAAGAAAAAAGAAAACTTTTAGAGAGAGAAAGATGAGAGAGAGGCACAGAGACATATTGGAAGGAGAACTACTCACAAAGTGATCACGAAGCAAAGTGGAATAAGAATTAGAAACAGTGAAAAGAGCTCATGAGCGAGAGAAATGAAAAGAAAAAGTTAGATGTCTTTACGTTATATACGGTAATGCTCGTGCGCACACAGTCTTGAACTCAATTCACTTCTCTCTTATTTTTACTCGGTATATGTGCAATTTGTGGGACCCACAGTCTCTTTCTCGAAGGAATATACAGTGAATGGTCCTTGTCATACCCGGCATGCTTTGCTCATCTCCATTTTCTAGGGTTTTACAATCCCTATATTCTCATATGTATAATCATCTATATCTTCCCACGCTCACCCTTTACAGCCCCAACCAAACCACTTTATACATTATATATCTATATATACATTGGCAAAGCGAGAATGTGGACTATACACTTGGTCTAGATAGTTTATTTAAATGTGACCGTGATTGATATTCTAAGATATTCCTTGCTCAAAAGAAGCGTTCAATCTTATGTGGTTGAAATTTCCATTTATTCTAATACCTTTAGTTCTTTTCTTTATAAATTTTTCTAGGGTGATATATAATAAACTACATTATTCTTAACCAATTAAGAACCAAAGAACTAGTATTTTGGTATAAGAATAGTTGAGCTTTGTTTCATTAGTTTCGCCATATCCCACTTATATATATTTTGTTGCTTACCTATTCTATAAGAAGATCATCATAAAATGTAATGTTAAATACCAATATCTTTGGTTATTAATCATAGTATCCTAATAATATCGATAATGCGACTGCTCATACATGCACAAATACATTTTTATAAGAATAATACTTAATACCTTTAATGATATCTTTGACTTAACATAAGAGTAGAGGAAGCACCACTAATAGTACTACCTAGCTAGTATGTATTGATGTTTAGAAAATTAGAAGCCCTAGGAATCTGTAACTGTGTCTCAATGTTAGGGAATACTGTGTACAATTATTAACACGAGGAAATTTGATCAACGGAAGAAAATTTTGAAGGAAGAAAAAGAGAGAAAGAAAGAGAAGACAAGAAAGTTGCTTCAAATAAAGTAGGAACTTTTTCGGTTGGACCTCTTTACTAGGAAAATCAGTTTATAATCGTTAGATTTTATCAAAATTACATTAGATTAAAAAATATGAAGAGCAGATAATTTTTTATATGAATTCGACAGCTAAAAACAAAAATACCAATAATTAATTTTATATGATTTTAGCAGAGAAATTTCTAAAGAAGCAATCACAAGCCGACTTAAGTGATTCATCCACTCATCCATCGAACTGGTACCCCTAACAAATTGCACGCGAGTTATACGGTTAGAATACAGATTAGGTCTCCATCATGCATATAGTTGTCATGCACTCTATACCCCATGGCTACAAAAATTTATAGCAAACTTTGAAACCTATATATAGCTTCATCATGTAGTATATATTTATGTTCTGTAATTCTCGACATTTCATTTTATATAGTCACTAATAAAGAATTTCAAGAAGGAAATATATATATATATATATATATATATTTAAAGAGAAAATCCACCTCAAAATAAAAGGTAAAATAAGGAATGCATCATAAATCAGCATATATATATATATATATATATTATATATATTTGTTGAATTAGAAAAAAAAAAAAAAGTAATGGTTTTCTCACACCCTCAAACCAATGGCCACTTAACAATCTACTGAAATATATATTTTTTTCAATTTTTTTCATATATACCCCCTTATGCCCCCCTTGATTTTTAGTTTTTCAATTTTCACCCTATAGATTTTCAAGTTTTTTTTTTTTTCAAATATACCCCATTTATTTTCAAGTTTTTTTTTTCAAATATTTTTTTCCTACTTTTTGGTTTTTTTATTGTTCTTCTGAGCTTTTCATATTAAATCTTATACTTTTGGTATAATTTAATTGAATTATTTTTTTAATTTACTCTAGTTAAAACTTGTTTTTCAAATTTGTCCCTTCTAATATATTTTTTCATATAATCTTTATTATATATCAAAAGTGAGTCTCACAAGAAAAATTCAAATGATCCTTTAAAATTACCCTTCCCAAATGTGTCTTTGATTAAGCATTTTTTTCCAACAACCCTCTCAATTACTATTTTCACATAAAATTTTAATTCACGCACCAAAAAATTTGATAAACTATAAAATGTGATTCCAACTGGCTAACAGTATTAGGTGTTGATATTATTAGTATTTATAACATTTTTCACATTTTTAGTTTATGCTCCCTTTAAAATAAATTCCTGACTCACTGAATGAGATCATAGAAAAAACAAAAATGAATCTGACCCGTCGTCAACTAGCATCCTGGTTCAAAGCCAATAAACCAAAATCAAAATAAAATACACAGAAAGCAAAGCAAAAACAGAAAACAGAAAAACTTATCCTTAAGTCGTATGTTTTTTCCACTCAACAAGCTTCCACTAGTATATAAACAACGAAGATATATGTTTATATATATATATATATATATATATATATATTGTTATCTTCTAGAAATCCTCCACCATAACCAAACGTGATCTGCAATTGCTCAAACTCATCACCCACCCTGGTAATCCACTTCTAAATTTGATGTGGATGCGTGTACCCATACGATCGATATGATCCAGATTTCCAAATATATATTATATACATATTCATATACGTACGAATATTATAAAACTGTTTTTTCTATTTAATTCAGTACTATGTTTATAATTGCCTTGTTGATTCAGTTCATTCCCCATGTAGATAGCATTTTGAAAAGCTAATTTATGCCGACATAAAGAATATTACTACATATATTATCACAACACCCGGTTTAGTGCTTAATTTGTTTGTACTAATTATATTAATTAATAAAACACCCACTTTATGTTGCATATACATAAACACTTTTTTTCACGATCTTTTTAAGTAGCTTCTTATTAACTCTCCTGTTGCTTTATAATTAAATAATTAATGAGGTGATGAAGTGAGGCTGTACGTATGCATGACGTGGAGCCGACCCAATTCCCTTGAATAAGGGCATTCTCTATCTCTTTTGAAATTTTGTAGGGCTTCATGTTCTTAGTAGTGGACGTCCAATTCAATCACTTAGACTAAACTTTAATGATACTTTGCACTGTTTTATGACAATTTTATGAGAAAACTTTGGCCATATTGCACTTCTTTGTATGATCTATTTTTTTATTATTATTATTTTTCATCTTTTTCCTCTTACTTTCTCTTCTTTATAAACAAACTTTTTCCATTGCATTATGAACAACAAATGTCGGGCGCAAAGGTCCACTAAGGTTGCATAATGGTTAACATATGGCTTATTGGGCTGCTTGTAGCAAAATTCAGGATTAAAGAGAATAAAAGGAAAAAAGAAGCCCAAATATTTTAGCATCACTTGACAAGTGTGAATAAATTTTCGTTAAAGATGGAAAAATATTCGTAGAATTTATATAGTACAAAATTTTTTTGCTCTCCATATGAGCCCCATTGATAAGGTTTTTTTTTTTTTTTTTTTTTTTTTGTGGGATTTAGCTGGCTTCGAACGGTGGAACCCATTAACGAACAGATGGTATAAATCAAAGGGAAATAGTAGAAAATAAGTCAATATGAAAAGCTTAAGAAAGTATAATGATCAATTTTTAGTTATATAAATTAATAAGTCATAACTTGTCAAGTTATGGTTCATAACTAGATAAGTTATGTACAAACTTGTCAAGTTATGATTTATTGCCAGACAAGTTATAGACAATAACTTATCAAGTTATGGTTCATAACCAAACAAATTATGGACGAAAACAGTAATTTAGCCTATTTATTAACTTATGTAAACTATTGGCCTATTAATTTTAATTCATCTCAAGTCTTGGCCTATTTCTCTCTTTTTCTCCCTAAATCAAATTGAGACAGAAAAAAAAAAAAAAAAAAAAAAAAAGAGACTAAAAAAGTGGAGTTTTCAATGGTGCTTTTATAATTCATTAATTAGTTTCTTTAGTTTTCATTAATACGTTGGTGAAAGTCTGTCCGTGAGAAATGAGAATCTCTTTTGCCTGCTTTTAAGATAGTGTTAAATGTACTTTGGTGGACTTGAATTTCAGTTTTATTAATTAGTGCTGCAATGTAGATCTCCCTAATCTATATTCAATACTTAATCATGTCACGTTCTCCAACAAATATGTTTAAACGACAATCCCCAAAATGCTTATCCGGCCCCCTCATTCTTTTGCTCTTCACAGCATTGGTTTCTTTTTTAATAAAAGAATCCTTTCAAGGAGACAATCAGAGCTATTTTTGGTGAAAAAAAAAAAGGAAAGAAGAAAGCATCTTCTGTTTATCTCATTAATTAGTTCATTTTTTTTCTTTCTTTTGTTCTTTAATTTTTTTGTTTGCAAGTATATACATAAAGTATTTTTGGCTTTATAATAATCCATACCAATATAGTTTATATTATGTAGCCTAATAAATACCATATAATTAGACTTTGGTCTTTAAATTTGTGGAAGTATTTGTAGGGATTAATCAAGATTTTAGCTAATTAACACCAAGTTTGTTGGGTTATTTTCCTTAATAAATAAACATAAGAATTATTTATGGACGCTCATTTTGAATTTAGACGCCAACCTATCATTGGCCTCAAACTCACATGCAATATGTTATTTATGACATAAATGTGCATGTTTCATTATTCATGCTTTTAAATGCCAAAATAGAGTGTATGGCACGTGTGAAACTCACGTGCTATATGAGATTTTGGACCACATATCGGCTAATTACAGGAGCTTTGATAATAGGGAGAAAGAGGAAAATAGGCTAAAATTTGAGATGAATTAAAATTAATAGGCCAATAGTTTATATAAGTTAATAAATAGGCCAAATTATTATTTTCGTTCATAACTTGTCTGCCATAACTTGACAAGTTATTATTCATATAACTTATCCGGTTATGAACCATAACTTGACAAGTTTGTCCATAACTTATCTGGTTACAAACCATAACTTGACAAGTTATGGCCTATTAATTTCTATAACTAAAAATTGACCTATTTACTTTCTTAAGCTTTTCATACCGGCCTATTTTCTACTATTTCCCTTGATAATATGCACAGCCAATTAGGGATTAGGATTAACTTTGGGCCCATTTCACAATTTTGCACTCATTGACAAACATGAACATACATATATCTGACATATCTCTGTAGACTCTGAAACCACCGACGTTTTAATAATTAAAAATACTAATATCACTTTTTTTTATCGCTCTATATTTATTATTTTATACGTGAATTTTATTATCTTATTTTTAATTTATATAATAATATATTATCTCAATAAAATTTAGTGTCAAACAATAAATATAAAAAGAGAGTATCAAAAACAGTAATTTTAACATTTCTCTTTTAATAATATACATTTTTCATTTTTGTTTTAATATACTTTATTTTGTTTTTGTTTTTTTTTTTGGCTAAAGAATACTTAGTTCATCCTTAATTTCTCTCAACTACATTGCAACGTTCGGATTAATTAGGATAAGGCTAGCTTATGGACGATAGATAATGCTTTGGAAAACCCAGAAAAGTTAGCCCAGTTTACGGTATGGACTAGGGCCTTCTCCAATCTCCATGTATTTAACTAACTCCATCTCAAGAAAAAGTAAAGGGGAACTTTTGAAAATGTCGCCAAAACTTGCTATCAATTTAAATTTTATCATTTATGCTATTAATATTATAGTAAGATATTTTTCATATTCTACCAGAATGTTTTTGGCAGATTATTGTTTGTATTCTACCAAATACGCTTCATATTTGCTCACCTGTACTTGCCCAATTGGTAAGGGTGGAGAGGCTATCAAGGAAGAGATTCTAAACCCAATTCAGCTCATATATCCACAGAGGCATTTGCGTTCTAGGAACTTCGCTTCACCTCATTGACTTGTATTAAAAATGAATACATTTCATATTCTACTATAATATTTTTCAATGGTAAAACAGGGGAAGGGATTTAAATTGAGAAAATAACAGTTATCTTTCCTTAAAGATTTCTCGTTTAATTTGAGAGCATACAATTATACGCAGCAGCCAAATATGTATTCTAAATTTGGCGCTCTCTTTAAAACTTTTTCTCCTTTTTCTGTCTAAGTTTCATTGCTTGTTTTTTCTCTTTGGTTGGAGGTCCGGCGCGTCGCCGGACCTCTGGCCATAAAAATATCATCTCTGACCTCACAGCTAGACGATCTATAAGGTGATGGATTCTGTGTAATCAGAGAAGGTGATGCTTCGTCAAATCTAGTCCGTAAAGGTATGTGTTTCTCGGTGATTTTACATGATTTTCAAAAGGTGTTCATCAACCGTGGACTTTGGAAACTCATGGATAGACGTTGGGGAGTTACTTGCTTGTGGTGTTCACACTATCTCCAACCAGATCTCTCCTGTGTAGGTTGTGAATTTATGCATATATAATTTTTTGTATTTTGTTCTTTATTTTACTGTAATAATGGTGATGGTTTCCCCATCTCCCAGTGTATTCTCCAGCTAGAGGGTGGTTTTCCCACCTTTCTTAGTCTGTGGCATTTTCTCCCTCAGTCAGTGGTTAGCTTCCCCACCGCTACTAGTATGAGGTATGTGTGTATGTGTGAGATCCATTACAGGACTAAGATCTAGCTCGTTTTGAGTCGATTTTCCGTGGCCAAATGTTATAGAGCCACTTTTGGGAGTTGTCCTCCCCGTTATTAGATTAGGGGTACATTTCTAATGTCTAGTCTTGTGAGTGGTACCCATTCTTATGGTTTTGGTGTAGTCATGTATTCTAACCCTTTAGTGGCCTTTTAATGAAATTGTTGTATTTACCTTTAAAAAAAAAAAGATTTCTCGTTTACATTATTATTTTATTTTTTTAAATGATTTTTATTTCCTTATTCGTAGATCTTTAATTTCTTTGGTTTCTTAGGACTTTTCTCTTTTTTTTTTTCTTTGGTTTCTTTTTTAACTTTTTTTGTTTATTAAAAAGAATTGTACATGTACCTTAACTAAAAAGAATTTTAGGTCTATTGTATAATACCTAGCTAATTCAAAATTTTTTAAAATAAGCAAAAAATTATACCAAAAGAAAGAAAAAAATTTACAAATTAAAACATGCAAGACTATGCAATACAGAAAACCCAAATAAAAATAGGAAAAAGAAAATGAGAAATACCACTCTAGATGGTAAAAAAAAATATTATTTTTGTCACTCCACTTAAAAATAAACAATTTTCATTTAATTAATAAAGTAAAACAAAATATCACTATGACACCCTGTTATTTAAAATGACATAAATATTAGTTTGCATAAAATCATGACAAGCATATACTTTTATTAAAAAAACAAACAACACAAAATTAAGTAACATAAGAGAAAATACTAAATATTTTCTCATTTTAAAACCTTTCCTACTACAAGCTCTAAGTTTGTAAAATAACTTTTTCTTCTTCGGATTATTGTTCAATTTCTTTCTCAAAATAGTAAGATCTGTCAATTTTTCCCCAGAACCAGCAGCAACAATAATTTCATCTCTTTCCAAGCGAGTATGCTATTATTGATTTCTTGTGCATTATCCGTTTTCAAGGCTTTGATCTTCACATGAGTCCTCATCCATTAGATTTGTTTAAGATTGTCTATTCATTTCTTTTAGCTCATCCGGTTGATGAACTGTAACTACTTTTGAAGAATCAATACGAATAACCTCCAAACCCTAATAATATTCGAAGACACTAACCTAGTCCTAAGAGGAGTAGTATTGTCGGGAACCAAGTTTTCTTCACTCAATAGATTTCTCGATTGAAGACCTAGCTAATTCAAGCTAGATAGCTTCATAACTAAAGAAAAAAATGACTATGGCCTAAACTGCTACCTTTATAGAACACAAAATTATTCATCTTTACGTTACAAAACTGTGTATACGTATTCCTCCAATAAAGAAAAAATGTAGGTATATGTGTAAGAAAAAAATAATATATGCAGACATATGCTTGTATGTTAATTTTGGGTTAAAGACAATAGTAGAAGCTGGCATATTATTGATTCTTTCAACCATAATTTATAATGACGGAAGATCATACACGTACAAAACTGAATTGCTATTACAAAAGGATCAGTACCGCAAAGAAAATTATTAGATACACTATGGACTTCCTATTAGCGGAGTTATCTCCTAATTCTCAGTGCAGTACACAAAGTCACACACACACATACATATAGATATATACTAGTAGAGCAATAGAATTTGTTATGTATATATATACACACACGCCCCTAATCATGATGAGGGGTTGATATTGATTCGGGTTTGTCTACGGAATTTTTCGGATTCTACAACTTGCCTAGTAAACTTTTGATTTCGACATTTTACCCCTGTAATCACTTATAAAATCGTTACAATGTGTCCCATTTTCCCAACCCGGATTAGCGAACAGAAAAATCAACAACAGCTTCGTTCTTGACCAAAAATCTCAAAAGAAAAATTCTAATACAAATCACTCATGTCCCCAAGTTAATCCCCGAAAAAATATAAGAATGAGACACGTTGCTATGATTTAGTAAGTTGAGTAGTAAAGTATCAAAATTAAAAGTTTATACGGAAAGTTGTCAAAAACTCGAAAAGTTCAGAAATCCTATTGCTTGAGATCAATTCTTGGGACGCAGCTACTGCTTCGAGCAAACATGGAATTAATATTGGCCAAGTTCTTGTTTGTACTACCTCGGCTCTCACAGCTTCTTTTTGCAATCCCCCTCATGTCACAAGTGAAGGAGAGCTTGGGATTGAGCCTAGTAGTAGTGTTGTACTTGTTGCAGAAATCCCTGTGAGTGCTCACGGCTTCTTTCATGGCAGTTTCCGGCGATCTTTTCATCGTCTCCTTGACAGCTTCCGAGCAAAGTCCGCAGACCCATTTGCCGGAATAACTTGTCTCTATTTGTGTGATGTAGGCTTCAGTGCATTCCTCTTTCAGTCCACAACACCCGCACTCTGCTTGCTTCATGATGATCACTTCGTTAATATTATTATTATTATTAATGCCTTCCAAGGATATTTCTATTTTCTTACGAAATTTGTTCATGGCTTCAATGGACATGATATCGGCCGCTGCGACCTCCTTTTCAACTCTAATTTGCTGATCATTCTGCTAAACAATAGACAAATTATGTCATTTTAGTATAACGTACATTTTGAGTTTTAGAAACTAGTCATACATCACTAGCTGATACAATTTAGGGAATTGGAAAATAATAGTATGACTTTTGCATTGATAAATAGAGATATGTACAATTAGTACATGAGGTATTCGTATTTGAATCTAATACTTATTAATCTCATAGAAAATAGGTACATTTTAAATATTTACAGATAAATACAACTATTTAAAATTAAATCTTATCCTTATTACTTTTCTCTTGAAAAGAAATTGAATTATTTTATGAATCACTCACTAAGTCATTACAAACAAAGTAACTAATAAAAGCTAACAGATTTAAGCCAGGTAAAAACATCAAAAGAAATTGTAAGAGCTTGATTAGTTAACGTGTGGGCCATCTCACTGAGAAAAGTGTAACAACGAAAACCACAACGAGTTTCTAAATGATACTCATGATATCTTATCCTTATTACTAGCTAGGTACGTAATTTTCATCACATAACGGACTATATATTATGTCATCATGTAAAAAGGGAGAGAAGAATTCATGAGTACTAAACTAGTTAGAAATAATTAGGAAATGAACATTACCGCCATGAGATCGAGGAAAGAACTTTAAGTAGATATCTAGCATCAAGTGTTTCTTTGTAGTGAACAGTGTAGCTTGGCGTTTCGATAGAGTACAGTATTTATACAGATTTTAGCCGAAAAAGGATCACATAGAAGGATAACTTTTTTGGTTTTAGTGGATGGAATCTTTCCAATTAGAACTTGAATAAACAGTGTAAAGTTTTGAGAGTTAGGTATGATTTTGTAGAAGGTTATCCCTATCCTTCTCAGCTGTCATGCCGAAAGGTCACTTTACAGCCAAAGATATCCAATAGTTTTTGAGGTCGTGAGACACACTTTTTCATGCAACTATATTGCAAATTGCGCCACTTGATTTAGTTAGAGCTCGTGTTTGCAAGCATCTTGCCAATGTGTAACGATAGACATATGTAACGATAAAAGTTTCATGTTACATGGTAAACATATATATTGTTGGAAAAGGAAATATATATTTGATTTAATTGCAACACAAATATTAATAACAAAATTAAGAAAATAATACTTTTTAAGGGAAAAGAAGACATATTCTAACTAACACAATCATTCCTTTCAAAAGTTGTAATTTGATGAGACAGATGCAATCAAATCCTTTAAACATAATACAGAATTAGCCTCGTAAATCCATGTCAAGTATTACTTGTTTGGGACTTAACTTCGAGTAGTCTTTTTATACGAATCTATGGGCACACCTAACAGATAGACCCAGACATTTATACGAGGGCTAAGTCACGTAGACTGTCTTCTAAGTTCAAGTACATGGTCTTATATCACTCTCTTTCTAATAGAAAATGCCTCTTCTAAGGCACATTTATGGGGACTTGAACTTAAGATCTCCTTCTCTAATACCAATTAATATACGATGAACGCAACTATTTATCTCAAAAGTTACAATTGATCAGAAAGTTGTAATTAAATCCTTTAAACACCATCCAAAACTAGACTTGGGAATCCACCCTTAGAACTAGTTGATCCTCAACTAGTTGTTACAACTTACACCTTTCGAAAGTGCAAGACGTAAATGTAGTATTACAATGTAACATTGGTTCTGCTCAAAGAATATGGGACAAAAAAGATGGAAAATTGGACAATTCAATCTCTTTATTAACTTTTTTTTTCGTTTTGTAATTTTTAAGACAAATTACACTAGTCCCCCTGAACTTCGGTGCTTTACCAAAATGTCCCCTAAAGTTTAAAAATAACAAATTTCCCCTCTGAACAATTCGCCATTAGCACGCGTCTCTCTCGGTTAAATTTTGAACGTTAAGTGACACGTGAAAGTCATTGAGGCATTAAATTGTCATTCTATTATGAAATGATGATTTTGCCCTTAAAATTGAGTATACTATTTCTCAATTTATCTTTCATTAATCGTCTCAATTTTTTGCCTCTCAAAATCCAAATCTACAATTTGAATCTGTTGCTAAGTCAAATTTTGAATCAATTTTGAATTGTAATATCCAATTCACAAACTCATCATTCATGTCTTTCTCTAAAACCCAACATAATGGGTCTCCCAGATCTGCACGAGAAGAACAATTTTAAAATCTTGTAATTTTCAAAATCTGCATGAGCTCATCATTTAACAAACCCAAATAAATGAGTTTCTTGTTCAATCACACAACTAGTGCCTTTCAATTACAAATACTAGGGTCCAAATTTTCAGGCCCAAACAAAGCAATAAACGAGTTTCTTCTTCAATCACATCACGGTGGAGAGGACTATCCATGCTGAAATCGAGTGGGTCTTCGTTAGGAAGAGCTTATCAGAGTTGGACCCAGGCCGGTGGTGGGAAATCAGGACGATTAGAGGCGTGGCGGCAATCCTAGGCATGATGAAGTGGGCGATTTCGAACAAATGCTCAAATATGTGAGGGTCCACGTCGCGAAGGACAGATTAGGGCTGGGTTTGTTATGGAGTATGAACGGAAGCCACAAGAGATGGAGATCATCGTTGGGTTGAGGCTGGATGTCAAGATGAAGCGTCAGAATCGTCATTTCATAATAGTATATTGGGTTTTAAGGGTAAAATCGTCATTTCATAATAGAATAAAAATTAAAGGCCTAAGCGACTTCCATGTGTCACTTAACGTTCAAAGTTTAACCGAGGAGCGAAAAAGGGAAAAACGTGCTAATGGCGAATTGTTCAGGGGGGAAATTAATTGTTTAGGGGGAAAATTTTGTTATTTTTAAACTTTTTGGGGCATTTTGGCAAAACACCAATAGTTCAGGGGACAAGTGTAATTTGTCCTAATTTTTAATAGGTTAGTGAAAAGGCTTATTAGGCTAGCTTTACTGATTTCTGTCTTATCATTATCTTAGCCTCAGAAAAACTCAAAAGGTTGTTTTAGCTATTTAATGTGCAACATGTGTAATTGTCTTAAAAGTTGAAAAAAACACCAACTGGCTAGGAACCGATCAAAGAGGAAGATAAAGAAAAACTAACACGAAAATCATGGGACCTAGGAATAGATCAAATTAAACATGGGTTGGTCCCCTGCAATCTGCATTAATCTATCCAAGACACATGGATCACTGAAGATTTTTATTTTGAATGAAAATAAATTTCACCAAAATTTTAATTTATTTCCTTTTTTAAGAATTTGGGGACACATAATTGAAGCTTAAGGAATTGAAGAAACTAGAAAATCAAATCCATGATTTCCTCATCTAATGGTGTCTTCGCCGTTTATGGTGTTCCGAAAATACACCACTTTATTCTGCGTCATTCCAAACTCAACCACTTTCGGTTCTTTTTTTTTTTTTTTTTTTTTTTTTTCAATTATATCACATAAGTATTCTACTTCAATATCCGACTTTCTTATTGATCGTGTCCTAGTAATTATACTTGGTAACTAGTATCCCGGTATGGCTTGTTACTCAGATCACTTTATGTGCTTTTTTGCTCATCTCTCTAGTTCTGATCTTTTCCTCTTATCTCTGTATACTCTCACTCAAATACTCGACGAGGCTTTTTTTTTTTTTTTCTGCTCTGATAATCATGGAAAAGACAGGGCTAGCTAATATGAAAAGCTAGCTCTAAAAGAAGCTCAAGCCGGTGCACTTTTTGTGAATAATAAGGTCAAGCGCTTTGTTCCCAGAGTAAAGTGATCCTTAGAACATAAACTAGTGCTTTTGAGCCGAGAATATTTTTGCTCGTCACGCTGTTATTGTGAGATTCGCATGCCAAACTAATCGGTTTTGATCGCCCGAAAATGGTGCTTCAACTGCAAGTGATCAGTGATAAACAAAGGCCTTACGTTAGAGGTCGTGCGAATAAATAACATCCAGGTGAGCGATGAGAAAAGTACCACTTTAGATGTCGCTTTAAAAACTGAAAAGTGTGGACGGAATTACTTCATTTAATTTTGCTATCTTAAGGCAGGCAGTCAATTTTACTAGTGGAAACCAGATCCGATTATTATATGGTCAAGTGTTGAACCATTAGTGTACTATGGCACCTACTAAATTCACTTCTAAGCACGTATAGAGGAAAGTGATTGTGAGAAAACTTTGAATGCGCTTGAAGATAATAGATACAACGTAGAGGGGTTGTTAGAACGTATCAAATAAATGGGCTGCTGAGAAGGTGGACGAACTATTGGTTAAGCTTGAAAGAAATCCATATGATTTGGTATATATAATTAAAAACCATCTTTCTGCTTTGAATATAAGATGAATTGATCAACTGTATAGTACGGCGTTATCTACTTCTGAAAGCTCTCGAGATCAATTTATCTGTGAATTTTGTGTGTTCCGTTTCTGTTTGTTTTATCAAAAATTTATATAATACGGGTTGGATATGAAAGAAATATTACATAACAACAATCAAGTTTTATGTCGGTTGACAGGAGAAGGAGAAGATGAAGAAGAAGAATATGCTTCCTTTTTTTTTTTTTTTGCCAAAGTTTAATTATGCATGCAGTGATCAATATCAAATTCAGCATGGATTGATTCTCGTCAACCATTATTGTCAGCAGCTAGTTTTTTTTTTTTTTTAAATAATTCCTACAGTGATTTATCAACAATGACTTTAGTTATATATATACGCACACATGACATGCATATAGCGCATATATATATATATATATATATATATATATATATATATATGAAACTTTCTCGATCAGTTTTGGTTCCCACACTAACAACTGAATTGCACCAGCACATAAAGCGGTCCTTCTAATAAATGAGGTTAGTACTTTTGATGTGGCACATTCTGTTAGTGTTTTACTTTTAGGGTCGGATACACTGTTCATTGGCGGTTGGCTGATTTCATTTAAACAACCCTTGTTCTTAAGTACTTTTAAATTTATAAGGGTTTTTCATAAGCTCCCATTGAAATTCTCGTAATTTGACCTTTGCATTGTTGCGATATTTGTTTTCTTGACAATTTAGTTGCTTGAATTCTTAATTAATTAATTATCAATTAAATCCATTCGTTACTACTGTAAGTAAAATTTTTTTAACGAATCATTATGGTCTTTTAATAGCTAATACCCGGCTTCATGGTTTGCTAAATTTTAGTTTTGCGACTAAATCCTTGAATTAGTCTCAAAATTCTCCAAAAATTTCGGTTGAAGTTTGTTGCCACTATTTAGAAGCTAAGTTTTCAAGTAAAAAATGGAACAAAAGTATATTAACTAAATCTCAAGAAATTAATATAAAAAAAATTCTCAAGAAATTCATAGAACATGATATGTGTTAAAAAGTCAGTAAATGTATGTGCGTGTGTGTGTGTGTGTGTGTGTGTGTGTGTGTGTGTGTGTGTGTAATAACTTGAAATTTCAATTGTAAGTGTAATAATATATCTTTCCAGTTAAAAGAAAGAGTAACGATGTAAATTAATCTGGAATTAGCCATTATGCAGAAGCAAAAGTTATATATATATAGGCCACTACATCCTTAGTCCACTCTTTTTTTTTTGTCGGCTCAACTATCCTTGTTCCGCTCAATTTCCTCATAATACTCTATGCGCATATGATACATTTACACTATAATTAATATCCTTTACAATATTGAAAACACTGACAAACTTACTTATATTTTGTATATATTCTCCGCTTTAATTCATATGTTTCTATCAATCTAGCGCCTTTCTGATTGCAGGAATACAACTAGAGCTCCTGGCAAGTCCTCCAGTAGAACCTAATTTTCTTTGACCAACAGTAGTACTTTTGTAATCTCTAGGGCTTACAGACTTACCCCTGGCACTAATACCAGTATTTGGTGAAGTATTACTTCTCTTCTGCAGTATCTCTTTGATGGCATCAGCTTGGAACAAAACAGGATACGTCCTTCCAAGCCTATTGAACCTGGAACAAGCGCTCATGTGCTCCTTTAGCGCCTCGTCGCGCTTCGCTTTCTTCTTCTCCATCCCCTCGTCCACCGCCTCCGCGCACAGCCCGCAGATCAGCTTGCCAGAGAACTTGCTGCGAACGCGGTTCACGTAGTCGCTCGTGCACTCCTCCGACATGCCACAGCACTCGCATTTCACCTCATCGACCTCCACTATGGCCGGGAGATCTTGATTGTCATTCTTTTGTTCGTGGTTGTCATGCTCCTCATCTTGGTGATCTAGGACTTGCTTGGTTATGAGCTCAAGTGAGATGTCGGATATTGTTCTCTGAAGACTTTCCATGCAAAGCCTTGGTAAATGATTCTTGTTGGTAATCTTGTTTTCTTCTTCTCTTGATGAAGAGGAAGAAGAAGAAGAGCCAATCAGGTTTTCCCTATTTGGTGCCATTAGAGATTGATGGGGGAGCTTTGGGGAAAATATTTGGAGAGAATTGTTTTGGGTGATATATTTTGGTGGTGAGGGTTAGACTATGAGTTATGGAACCTATATCTACGTGCTAATTTATATTGTTGTCCTGTTATTTTCTAGAAGATTTGGGGAAATGTATGTGGACGAGAACAATCTTCTTTTTTACCTTTTAGGAATCAATTAATTGTATAAAGAAAAGGATAATTAATACTAAATTTCCAAGCTTTTTCATGAAGATAATAGAAGTTTATAGTATTTTGTTTTGCCTTCTTTCTATTTTCATCACTCTTTTTTAACCTGCTTCTTCACGTCATATGCATGGTAGTTCATTTATATTCATGTGATCATTCCATGGACACACATATATATATGTGTGTGTGTGTCTATATATATATATATATATATATATATATATAAAAACTTGAGTACTTACTCAAGAAAAAATGAATAAATCAAACTTAACTTGAGTACTTACTCAAGAAAAAAATGAATAAATCAAACTTTTTTAATTAGTACAGTACTCTTTTTGGTAGCCTGGTAGGGTTCGAAGTAAGGACTCTATGAATGTTTGTCATAGAGAAGTATGTAAATACAAATCATTTTTCTTTTAAATATGAAAGAGAGGGCTCTAAAAGCATCAATTAAAATATAAACCAAATTATGAAGGTTAATCACCTTAAAAAAAAAATAAATAAATAAAACCTCCAAATTAACTTGTGTATACTGCACACCAGGATTCAAAAACGATTTCTCTCTTTTTCGAAGAAGAGTGCAATTAATCAATTAATTAAATTCTTACTTGGGTTTGTTCTAATTTCTTAATTTCTCCCATCTTTTTTTTTTTTTTTTTTTTTTTTTTTTTTTTGGAGGAACTTAGGTTTCTTTTCAGTTAGGAAAACAAAGTTCAATACTTGGATTGATCGACACTTGTCTCAGATGGGGTATTTGTCCCTGAGACCTCCCAACTAAAACTTTTACACATATTTATGCACCAAAAGAAAGGACATCCAGAGAACAACAATTATTATTAATGCTGAAAACTCCGAAGTAGGACTTCACGAGAAACTTAACTAACCATGTGATGAGAGAGAGTAAGTTGAAACTATAAAGACGATATATAAATGAGAAGATAATATGATCATCACAGGAATCACGGACGTGGAAGCAAAAGTAGTGATCTCATCTTGCGAAATTAAATACTGTGCAAGGTTATATATAAAAGCAAAAACAAAAATAAATAGTTAATTGAAGAAAAATTAGCTTTTAAAGTGGTAGATACGTTTAATGGGAAAGATATTACTCGTGGCTTTTCATAACTTTTTATGATAAAGTTTTTAAGCAAAAAAGGGCAAAATTTAACTTTTTAGCATAAGTATTTATAACCATTTTCGGATCTACTTGATTGGACCCTATTTGTTCTTTATATATATATATATATATATATATATATATATATATACTGTAGATGCATGGATAGATAATTTGATTTGCGCCGCCCATATTCAATGAATCCTTTACTGCTAATACATAGCAATTAAAAATAATTGGAGAAGTAGCTAGGAATTGAATTTTATGTCTATATTGTGTACATAGCGTAACTTTTAGTTCTTACCTAGTTGTAAGTCATTATATATATATATATATATATATATATACATATATCTTTTAGAGTCCGTCGAGATATTTTCCAGCACCTAATTAACGCCTAGCTAAGAGGCAAAATGGAGACAGGAAATGATTTGGTTTGAGTGCTTGAGATTATTTTTGAGATTCATGATAATCAACGGACCAAAAATGTCGTCATACAAGTGCTTACAGTGCACCCGGACGCATACATATATATAAAAGAATGATTACATAAATCATTATTACTTTAATTTGTTATATAAAGTCACGCTCATTTTTAAATATATATCCACCTCAATTCAGATTTTGATTTTTTTTTTTTTTTGAATTTTGCCCCTCTAAACCGTAAAATCATGGGAAAAAAATGGAGAAGCTATTAAATATTCCTATAACTATCGTTCTAAGTTCTTTTTCCAAACATTATCTTCTTGTCTATATGTTTCGTATTCCAGTCGCACAAACAATTAAAATTGAAAGCAAACCAACTTAAAAGAGTTATTGTTTTATCCACTCATTGGTTATGATGTTAAATTATTATTTCCCCATCTTACAGATACTAGTTCAATTCATATAGTACCGTATAGATTAAAGATGGTAATTATGAAGACAAAATTAGGCCTCATATAAAAGGTTTTTTTTTTAAAAAAAATTTTGGTAGAAAAGCCAGGCCTCATGTAAAACGTTGTATGCATGTATTTTTTCCTTAGTATGCCTTAACGGAGGAGGATCAATTTGCAAAGATAATCAAATTATATCGAATTGAATTGTAATTTTTGAAAATAAAAATTTCTGTAAAAAAAAAAAAAAAAAAAAAAAAAAAAAAAAAAAAAGATCTATATATATGCTAAAATATCCTTGTAATATTATTCCTTAAGAAAAAGTATCCAAATATATATTAATGAGGAAGCTGGCCTCGTATAGATATTCTAACAGCCTTTCCTAAACATCCCCCTAACACTCCTACCGAACTAATGAAATATCTTCTCACCAAAACTTGAACTGATTTGAATTCCTTTATAATATATTATCTGATGTTCGCAATTGATCTAATTCTCCAGTCCTTCGCCATTCCATCAAGTTCGACTCGGTAGACATTAGTATTTTAGGCCAAAACAAATACTCCACTAGTCCCTTACGTACGCACAAATAAAGGCTCAATTTATAGGGATTATTTATGACAATTTCAGTCACACAAGTAGTGTCAATTTCTATTAGATCATGTCAAAAACATATAAATATATAGAACAGACAGTTTTTAATATAAATTTAAATTTTTTGACAGATACAGGTTGACAAAACTATTTAAGCCGTAACATAAAAATGCATTTTGTACATTTTTTTCTAATCCTAATAGAGAAGCTCCCAATTTAAATTATGAATAATTCATATTCTTTTTACCTTACTTTCTCCTTTTTTTGTTTTATGTCAAAAATATGTTTTGCTTGAATTTATTTTGAAAATTAAAAAACTATGAGAAAATTGTTTAACTTATTCTTAAATTATATGAATCAGAACTTTTATTTATTTCTCTTTATTAATACCTTTTGACTAATAATATTATTTAACTAAAAACAATATTAATTAAGAAAAAAAAATGTGTGTGTTTGGAACCGTTTTTTTAAAACGGTTTTCATGTATTTTGAGAAGTAAAAATGAAAATTAAAGCAAAACGACGTTTTTTAGCAAATGTTTTGAAAATGAAAATGAAACAAAAAACAGTGAGAATGATTTTTGTAAAGGAATTAAAAAATAATTAAAAGTTATTTTCACTTTTCTGTTTTTATTTTTTAATACTTATTAATAATATTAAATATATTAATTAATAAACACGATTTTACTTTTTTATTATACTCAAAATAATCTCTTAAAAATCAACCAAATATAATTTCAAAATCAATCCTAAAATTATTCTCAAAACAATCTTATTTTTACTTTTTATTACAAATAAAATTATTTTAAAACTAATTTTAAACGCACTCAACATATACATGTATTCCGACAAAGGTAATAAACAATAATGAGAGTTCTCTAGCTTTTAATTTTCAGAAAATGAATACTGCTTTAAGTTTATATTAATTACCTAGGGGTGGCAATTCGGGTATCGACATGACGACACGACTCGAAACCCGCACGAAATTAGCGGGTTTGGGTTTATCATAAATAGGTCCGGGTCAAAATCATGTCGAACCCGTGAAACACGATTAAATAACGGGTTATTTTCAGGTTGACCTGTCAACCCAAAATTGACCCGTCATAACCCATTTATTAAACGTGTTATATTTAGGTAACACGATTATATAACCCGTTTATTACCCATTTATTACCCGTTTAATAGCTAGGTTAAAAATGTTTCACTTTCACACTACCTCTCCTCACCATTCTCGTGACTCACGCCGCCTCACATAACATTTTCTCTGTTTCTCATTTCTTCTCTCTCGACTCTCGTCTCTCTCATTTTCCCTTCACTGCCTCACCACCGCCTGAGCACCTCGTGATATCTCAGACCACCGGAGGACCACCGCGTGATCTCTCAGACCACCGGACGGTCCGGACCACCGACACTTCTCTTAGTCTGCCGGACCACCGCATAATCTTTCCTCCCTACTCGCGACACAAAACATCGGTCTCTCGACTCTCGTCTCTCCCATTTTCTCTTCACCGCCTCGCCGGCGACTGAGCTCTCAGTCCACCGAAGGACCACGGCGTGATCTCTCAGACCACCGGACCACCGCATGATATTTCCTCTCCACTCGCCACTCCCGTCTCTCCCATTTTCTCTTCACCGCCTCGCCGCCGCCTGAGCTCTCAGTCCACTGGAGGACCACGGCGTGATCTCTCAGACCACCGGACCACCGCATGATATTTCCTCTCCACTCGCCACTCCCGTCTCTCTCATTTTCTCTTCATCGCCTCACCACCGCCGCCTGAGCTCTCAGTCCACCGGAGGACCACCGCGCGCGTGATCTCTCAGACCACCGCCACTTCTCTTTCCTCTCCACTCGCCACCGGCAAAGATTAAGGTAAATTCTGGTTGCATTAAATTCGAATTGTTCATTTCTCAAAAATTCAGGCAAAGTAATACATTAAAACGACAGTAATACATAAAAATGACAACCAACTGAGAAAGGGATGAGATAAAAACGACAATGGATTGCGGTTTTCGATTTAAGTTTTCGGAGTTATTTGCTTGATACTCAACTATTAGTGGTTCACTTGGAAATGGCCGGAAACTGAAACTTTGGATACAGAAGCAAACTTTGTCTTTTTTTGAGGTATAGGCAGCTTAGGTTTAGTAGTTAATTGTTTTCCTTAACGATTGTGTTGGTCTTTGATTTGGCATCAGGAGAGTGTCTTGTGAATTGTCAAACCGATACAATGGTATGAGTTTTGGCGTAACATTCAGTTCTATGTTATTAGTTAGATAAGAGGCGTGGTATATTCTTTAGATAAAAGTTTATTTTGCAACTTGTAACAAGACATTGTAGGATATTGATGCGAATTTATTTTTTAGTATAATAAATTTCCGCAAGCGTACGGTGTCAAGTTTTGAGTATAAGGTGAGTGAGTATCGTCTCCACAGGGATTGGGTTTAGAATTGCCATTAAGTACCACAATTATTGTAACTTGACTTTATCTAGGCAACCTAATAAAATGACAATTAAGAAAATAAAACAAAATAAATATGAAAATAAGAAAATAAAGTATCTATACACAAATGGTCTAGGGACTTGATTTCGCTTTATTATTCCTATGTTCATCCTATTATGTAATCGCTAATCAATTCCATTCAATTCATTAATCAAGGCTCTAATATCATCTTGCAACCTCTCCCGAGTGCCTCACAAGAAATTGTATTTAAATACCCAAAAAATATCCCTATTCGAAATGAACATTTAAACACAAATTAAGCTTCACCTTTGTGATTAGAAAATAGGAATGTCGATCGCCTCCCGGCCTCACAACAACCTAAATCCTAATTTGATTATCTAAGCATTGATCTCCTCCCGGTCTCACAACAACCTAGACTATGCTTCTCAAATCTAGATAAAGAATTCAATCTCTCCCGAGCATCAAATTCGCAATCTAAAATTCATCTAACTCATTGGCAAAATAAATTACAAGCATTAAGCATAGAGAAACATAAATGAATTGGAAATGAAATTAAATTAACAATCAACAAAATATTCAAAACATATTTCAAATAAAACTACATCAAGTTCTAGATTAAATGTCTAGCTCAACATGGAAAAATAGATGAAGGAAGGTAAAACCCAATATCCATTGAAGAGCTTCCAAGGACCTCCAAGATGAAGGATTTCGGCATCCTATTGATGTTTTCTTCACATTTCCGGGCCCCCTCTCGAATGGCAACTTTTTCCTTTTATAATGAAACACTTGAGCTAGGAGCTTGACGCACGCGACTGCGTTATTCATTATTCAAAGCAACAAGACATTTTTGGGCCTAGGCGGCTGCCGCTGCTGCGTCTTTTAGCGAGAAGGGATCAAGCGGCTGCGCAGCGCCATCGGTGCGCTGCGCCGCTGTGGCATCAAGTGGGCGCCACAAGCGGTGCGTGTTGCCGGGGTAAAACACCACAGGCGCGCCGCTGCAGCGCTGCGCGTTCTGACAAAAAGCGCCTTGGGCCGCGCTGCAGCGCCATTTGTGCACTACGGTAGCGCGTTCTTTGCGAACAAAACACGCTGGGCGCGCTGCAGCTCGTGTCTCTGGGGCTAGGGGCTGCGGTAAGCTGCAAGACATGTTGTCTTATTTGCAAACTGCGCTTCCCCTACTCTCGGTCTTCTTTGTCTTTTTGAGTTTATGAAGGCGCTATTGCGGTAACCCTTCTCTTGGAATCTAAAGCCTCCTCTTTTGTGCCACAAAATCCTCTTTCACATCCTCTTTTCATTGATTCACAAGTTAGGTAAATATTCTTCTTTTCTTCATGCAAAATCATCTAAGTTGGCATTTATTTATATTTCCTATAAAAAACACACAAAAGACATTAAACTAACAAAAATGCTTGAAAACTTACAAATATTCAAGCTTAAAAGTACTTGATTTGTTGGTAGAAATACCCGTCATCAGATATAACGTCACCATGGAATATCAAAGTTAACATATCCTCTTGAGATGAAAGGGCGTTAATGAGTTTTATATCCTCTTGGGATGAAAGGGTGTTAAATAATGAGTTTTTTGATACTATTAGATAATCGATGCCTGCCCTTGAATATTTGGTCAGGAACAAAGTTGTGACTTGTGATACTACAAATTAATAAACTGTGTTTGTGCAGATTAATTTAACACAATGGAAATTGATCTTGAGTCAATTGAGTCTCAAAGTGTGGATGTTGAGGTTGAAGAGATTGACAGATCGATTTTTAATACACAAACTGAAGGCGTCGAACTCCAGAAAAGAAAAAGGAAGCTGACCTCAAAAGTTTGGAGTCACTTTGTTCATCTTCCTTTGGGCCCGAACAAGAAATTGAAAGCCAAGTGCAAACATTGTAGCTCTGTGTACCTCGCAGACAGCAAGTATGGAACTGGTAATCTAAAACGCCATCTTGTGAATTGTCTCGAAAACCTCCTACCGTGATATAGGGCGGATGCTCATTGCCCAAGAAGCCGGTCTGGTGATGAAACTTGGTGGAGGTAAGTATGAACCCGAAAAATTTCGTGAGTTGGTTGTAGCAATTATAATCATGCATGATCTACCTTTTAGTTTTGTTGAATATGGGAATAAGGTCTATATTTCAAAGATTTGCATCCTCAAATTGAATTGGTCTCTAGAAATCGCAAAGGTGACGCTTTAAAGTTTTACAAGAGGGAAAAAGCTTCGACTTAAATTGATGTTAGAGACTATCCCGTAGAATTAGCTTTTCCTTGATGCATGGATTTCTTTGACTAGTGATGGATATGTTTGTCTCATCTGCGCATTTCATAGATAAGAATTGGAACTTCTTTGAAAAGAGTGTTAAACTTTAGTTTTATGTCACCCCACATAGTGGTGTTGCTTTGTCCGAGAAGCTTTATGCATTTTTGAGTGAATGGGGAATTGAAAACAAGGTGTTTAGTGTGACATTGGATAATGCTTCGCAAATGGTGTTTCATTGACATGTTAAGAGAGCAACTAGTTGTCAAAGGGGTTCTTGTACACAATGGCGATCTATTTCACATGCGATGTTGTGCACACATACTAAATTTAGTTGTGCAAGAGGGTTTGAAGCAGATTGATGATTCAATTGTTAAGATTCGTGATAGTGTCAAATATGTCAAGGGATCCCAAGTGAGGAAGCAAAAATTCTTAGATTGTGTGAAGTTAGTTGCAATTGGTGATAAGAAAGGGTTGTGTCAAGATGTACCAACTAGGTGGAACTCGGCATATCTTATGCTTGAAAGTGCTCTTCACTATCGCCGTGTATTTCAACATTTAGAGTTGAGTGATTCAAACTACATGCATTGTCCTTCTAGTGCCGAGTGGGACAAAGTTGAAAAGATTAAAACTTTTTTGAAGTTGTTCTATGATGCAACTCTTAAATTTTCTGAACAAAGTATCCCAACGCCAACTTGTACTTCCTTCCATTTGGCATTGTTGTGTCATGTTGAAACAATATTTAGAAGGTGATGATGAGTACTTGAAGTATATGGCAACAGCAATGTGGGGCAAGTTTCAAAAGTATTGGTCTCAATTCCATCTTACCTTGGCTATAGCATGTGTTCTAGATCCTCGTTTTAAGCTTAGGCTTCTTGAGTTTAGCTACAAAAAGCTTTATGGAGATGATTGTGTTGAATGCATCTCAATGAGGAGTACGTTGTACTCTATTTTTGAAGAGTACAACAAAAAAAAAAAAGAAGGCTTCAACTAGCCAAAAGACCAATGCTTCTGAAACTTGTATGATGGAAAAAGAAGGAAATGATGATGTGGATATGTTCAAGGTAATTTATCTATTTATTAGTAATGCGGATGTTCTATGCTTATGTTTGATTGTGTATTCTTATACTATCTCTTTCTCATTTTGTAGGAATTTGATGAGATGTCTTCAGTTGACTCTACTATCGAATATCAGAAATCAGAACTTGATCTTTATTTGGATGAGCCAAGAATGGCTAGGAACGCGGATCTTGATATCCTTTCCTTTTGGAAATCAAACCAATTTCGATATCCAAAGACTAGCTTCTATGGCTTGTGATATATTGGTTGTCCCTGCTTTCTCTGCTTTTTCAAGCTACATTTAGTGTTGGTGGTAGAGTTCTTGATTCATTTCGTAGCTCACTTAAACCAAAGACAGTTGAAGCACTTGTTTGTACCAGAGATTGGTTATATGGAGACAAAGGTAGTTTCAAACTTACTTAAATTATGTATATTTTCTATATTGATTCTGAACTAACTTGTATATGTATATCTATTTGTTTTTGTGTAGATTTCAATGAAGAGGTGGAGGATCTTACACAAGATATCTTTAACTTTTCATTGAAAGAAGAGGAGTCTTTCTCACAGGGATCAACTTCTCCTAAACGTAATGATGCACTTGAAGTCCCCCCATTGCAACAAATTATTTAAATGTTTAATTATTAATCATGTATGTTTGTTTTCTAAATTGTGAGACTTTTATGTGTTTGTTTTTTAATTTGTGAGAGACTTTCATGTGTTTGTTTTAATTTTGAACTTAGATTATGTAATGTCTCTATATCATGTTAAACAGGTTGAGAAACATGTTCAAGAATAATTTTTGAAATAGGTTCAAGGAGGTTTAAACGTGTTAACGTGTTGATGAATCAAGTCATAAACGTGTTGATGTGTAATTAACGGGTTGACACGACCCGCTTATGACCGTTTCGAAACGTGTTGATGTGTACTTAACGGGTTGACACGACACGCCATTTACCTGTTTAATAAACGGGTTAATCGTGTCGCGTCGTGTCAACCCGCTAATAAACAGGTCGTGTTTGGGTTTAGAATTTTGACACGATTAATAAACGGGTCGTGTTCGTGTCAGACCTATTCGTGTCAACTGATGGGTTCAACACGACACGAACACGACCTGTTAACACGAATTGCCACCCCTATAATTACCCCATCATGTTTTTTTTTTTTTTTGTGCTTTTCCTGAGGATTACAACTCTACAGCACAAGACACAAAGGTCATATTTGGAATTGATTTCATTTTTGTTTTTTATGTTTTTCGAGAAAGAAAAAATAAAACGTTTTTAAAACAGCATTTGGTGCAATAAAGACAAAAAAACAAAAATAAAATAATTTTTTTAATTTAATGTAAAATAAAAAAAAGTGAAAAATAAATTTTAGTTATTTTTTATTTTTTATTTTTATTTTCTCCTCTATCGAACTCAAATGAAACATTAATAATTTTTTATACTTAAAATAATCTTTTAATAAAATTATTAAACACATTTTTAAAAATAATTTCTGTTTAAAATTAAAAACGTTTTCCTTTTTATTTTTATATAAAAAAAACAAAATCATCTTACATAGACTTCTAAACACGCCAAAGTGTACTGCATAACTGCATGCTATACTGCATCCGTTTCTAATATCGGTTAACTACCACAATTTTTTATTTTGTGATTTGAGTGATAAATTGGCTTCCATAGCATAGTGGTAGTGCGTTCGCTTCGTAAGCGAAAGGTCGCGAGTTCGATCCTCGCTGGGAGCTTCTAATTTTCCTTTTTCTCTACTACTTTTTTTTCATGCAATTTCTTGCTGACTAGTTATCAGTTTGTTTAGATATCAAATTCAAATGTGATTTATCCCATCAATAAGCTAATTTAAAAAAAAAAAAAAAAAAAAAACAAAGCTGCTTGAAATGAGCAAGCTAGAGATTTAGAAAAATAACTACGCTTTTCTTCCTAAATAAGTAAAAATTTGTGCTATTATTTGAATCATAGTTCGTAATTACACAGTAATATTTTTTCTCACAAAAAATATAAAAAATACACATAATTAAAAATAGTTCTAAATTTATAAACTAAACATCCCCTAAAAAATAACCTCTTCAAAACAATTTTTGAGCATTCAATGTTTGGTCTTTTTACATTCACTAGAGTCGAAATATGCAAATTTTCAGTTTAGCTGGAAACTATCTTATAAGCATATTACATGTTTAGATTCGTAAGAGAGAGATATAAAACTAGTTAGCTATCTTTTTCATCATTTTTTTTTTATTCCTTCTTATTCTTATAACCTGTTTATTACAAAATTCAACTATTGCTTTACTATCTGTTCTTATGTGTATTTCAAATGCTTTGATATCATTTATTATTGCTAATTGACTGAAGATGTCTTTCACAATGGAATCATTGTAATTCAACGATCTAAATTTTGTGTTAGTTAACTTTTAAATGCAAGACTCATTGACAGGATTTACGATGACCTGCATCTAAAAGGTCTGTGTGTTGCAGTGTTTCTTCATGCTACTTTTTGCCCATGCGTTTCTTTTTTTTTTTTTTTTTCAACCTTTCTTTAGGGGGTAATGTTGCAATTAATTGCTTACATACCTCTTCTTTCATGAATTATTTATTGTCTGGTATAGAAGTTATGGCTACATTAATATTTCCTTACATAACTATCTATATGAGGCTAAAATTTCTATTTCAACATGTCCCAAAAAAAAAAATTTAAAAAAAAAAGAAACAAAGATGTCACAAGAACTTCTTGTTCTATCTTAAACAGAGTAGTGGCTACACGACCAACTCAATTTCAATCAGAGGTGTTTTTGTTTTCGACCAACTCGATTCTTTTATGTGGTTTTTTTTTTTTTTTTTTTGGGTAGAAAGTTTAAAACTTGCATAACAACTTAAGTAAATCGTTTATTTTCAATTATTAGTAGATCGTATTCCTATTATTTTTAATGAAATGATTAAATGTATCTGGGAGGAATATATTCATGGAATAAACATAGGGATAAACATGTTTTTGGTTAGATAATGTTGATGAAAGGACTTGCGTGGATAATGTTTTGTTTGATGTTTACGTATGTAATCAGATGCTGTATGTCAGATGTTTGATGGAATGTCTGAACGAGTTTCTGCACAACGATTTATTTGAGCAACGCACATTTCCAACAGCAAATCTCTTTAAATACTTAGAATTTAAAGTTGAAATTTTAGGAACTAAACTAGATAAATTGAGTTCTGTTACTAAATTTTTTTATTCGGTTAATCTCATTTTTACCTCTTCCTTTTTCTTTTCTTTTTTTCTTTAGCCTTGAAATTCCATTGCTTTCTATCCTTCTTGCTATCAAGATCTAATCATGAACAATAAAAGTTATTGTGTGTGAGAAAGCAATGTCAAGATGCTCAAAAAGTTCTTTCACAAAGTTTCAAAGGCTGATTTTAATTGATAAGTTTCAATGGACTATCAACAACTACACATCTGTTGAAGAAGTAGAAACAGATGCGATACCAGAAATATCATCAATATTCAATCTTGTGCCATTTTCACATCTTCAAAACTACTTGAACAATCAAGTTGGTAAGCAATTATGTATGACATTTCTTATTATACTTTCTGTAATTATATGAAAAATAATGAGAAGAAAAGTTTACTCTTACAGATGTTATTGGAGCAGCATATGAGATGCAACTATTGGTTAACCAAAGGTACTTTACAATTAGTCTCATTAATTAGGTGAGATTTAAACCATGCATATTCTTCATCTGATATGTGTTGTTCTTAACATCTTGTTTGCGACAACTGTTAAAGGTATACTTCAATAATGTGTGAACAAGAATTTGACTGTTAATATTGTTATACAAAAGGAGTCCCAGGTATATTCTCTTCCTCAATATTGGCTGTCATGTAATTTGCTTCAGATGTTTCAACTATTTTGTATATCTTGCACTGCTAAACAACTATTGGAAGAAATATTAAAGGTACTAATAATTATTGAATATATTATGGCTTCTTCTAATATTTTCTTCTTTCCTTTCAAGTATTGTAAGAATTCATTTACTGTACAAACCATTTTCAGAAGAATAGTGAAAGCCTGACAGAATTGATCACAATCCCCTCTCAAAAGAAGCATATCACGCATGTCAAAATGTTCAAAAATCAGAATCAGTGAGGAATATTCTACATCAGCGCCATGTTTGATCCAACTTCCAAGCAACAATAAACTACCAGGTGGTTTTCGGTAAGAATTTGTTAGTAAACTTGATTCCAACTTCCAAGCTAGCAATATCTGAGAAATTTTTTTTTTTTTTTTTTTTTTTGTACATAGGCTGTTTTATTTTTAAAACAGCGCATTTTTTTAGAGAACAATCACACTCTTTTTATCATTATCAATATTGATGTATACACTTTGGGAATGCTTTGTATGTAGTAAAATACTGCTCTAATAGTAAACATGATTTTCCATAGAGAACAAAAAAAGGTGGGGAAAAACTGCTTCAACTAAGGCACGTGCACATGCACGTGCTTCTCTCTAGTGTGTGTGTGTGTGTGTGTACATATATATATATATATATATATATATATATATATTCCTTTTCAACGAAGAAAAGTAAGCATCCAATGATTCACTATCATAGAGTCCTGATCTCGGCTAAGCTAATTGCTACTTTTACCCATCCAAAATTCTAGTGTGAATTAGGCGGTGCCTGCAAGTTAATAATGAAGAGCTATAGCCAAAGGACCAAACTTGTTTCACTTTTCTTCTTTTTTTTTTTTTCCTTTCTTTGCTAAGAGTTTCACCTTTGCTTATACCGATAAGACAATGCATAGTCATAGGCTATTAATAATACTACTTTATTTTTTTGTTTGTTTGGATCCGTTATATTAAGCCCTTTAACATCAATCATTGAAATTGTAGCCAATTTTTTTGATGCATACAGGTGTTGTCATGGCCACCGCAACTAAAAGAGCATATGATGATAACAATGTCGGTAATTATTATTTTCTCCGTATGATAGGGAGCAATAAATTTTTTAAGAACATAATAATGAAGTAAAAGACACAGCAAAATTTATTAAAAGATGTATCCACCTTCAATCGCATGTTAGAGCATCTTCGATTCCAAAGAACTCCTTAAATTCTAACTAAATTTTAGTTAAATAGCTAGTTAGTTAATAATTTTTGAGTAAGTCACTTTAATCATACTGTTTATTTTTATTAAACATAAAATATCTAAATATCTATTATTCTTTTATTTTTGAGTAAGTTAAATCATTATCCATTTTATTCTTTTTAAAATAAATACAACCATTAACTAATTATTAAAAATATGAAATATCTATCATGATTGGAGATGCTCTTTATCTTCTAAGTCAGGATTTTTGATACTCGACAAATAAAATGTGTTTGCCTAATAGAATCCAAGCCGTTGAATTAAACAAAAAGTTGTTTCAAACAACAAATACTCCTATGTTTTATAGGAGTTGTGAACACTGTATGACTCTATGATCGTGATAGACTGATAGTAAGTTTTTTTTTCTGAAAGGAAGCAAGTTTAATCTTATGACAATAATTGATGTTAAATTTTAAAATTTAAGCTCTTATGATCTAAAAATCCCAAAGAAATAACCTTCAAAAAATATCCCAAAGAAATAAAAGAAAAAACCATATGACGATGATGATAATGTTTCGCTTAACTATCATTTCCTCTAAACTTGTAAGTATATATACTGATTGAAAGTGAAATCTTTTACGTTGTAAGTTCCGCTTGATCCAAATGATTTGACATAGTATATTTAATATTGGGAGAAAGAGCGAAATATGTTAAAATTTGAGATGGATTAAAATTAATAGGTCAATAATTTATATAAATTAATAAATAAGTTAAATTATTATTTTTGTCCATAACTTGTCTGGTTATGAACATAACTTAATAAGTTATTATCCATAATTCACAATTTTTGATTCATAACTTGTCTGGCTATGAACCATAACTTGACAAGTTATAACCTATTAACTTTTATAATTAAAAATTGACCTATATATTTTTTAAAACTTTTTATATTGACTTATTTTTTACTATTTCCGTTTAAGTATATTATTTAGGACATTAAAATTAAACATGACATTGGAGTCTTTCTGTACCTGTCTCTAAATTCGTGTATTTGTTTTTTTTTTCTTTAAAAAATATTATGTAATATGCACGTAAAAAGAAAATCGTGTATTATCTGTGCATATCTACATATATAGGAAACAACTCATAAAATAACGATGCTACTTAAGAAATGTTCTTAGGATGTTTTTTTTTTTTTTTTTTTTTTTAACACAAAAAGGGATCATATATGGCGTCTGATTTATATATTGCGGTCACAGTTAATGACAGACAAAATAGATATTCTCATTTGTGTTTATATCGATATAAATTATGGAAAATAAAATAACTATATCTCATAATTTCAACTTCTCCATTAAATTATTTATCTGATTTTAGAAATTACAAAATGTTTCACTTTTAAATTTGAGCCACGTATTTCAATTTCACATTTCACCTAAATTTTTGGGGTAAAAAAAAAAACATAACAAAAAATATATATTCTTACATAATATGTGAAAAAAATTTTAAACAATTTAAAAAAAATCAAAGCCACGAAACAAACAAAATTTTTTTTAAAAAAAAAAAAAAGCATATCAGCCGCTCATAATACATAAAGATTTTCGTAGATTTTTTTTTTTTCAGAAACTATTTAGGTAATTTTATCTTTTTGTTTTTCTAGCTAAAAATATTAGAATGGTGAAAGCAAAACATATTGTTAAAATTCAATAATATTTTAGGCACTGTTCACTTTACGGATTTTAGTTTTTAATTCGAGTTAAAATGTAATATTTTTTAAGAGTTTTTAACTGTAGCAGAAAAAATTAGATGTGACATTTTTAAAAAAAATTTTTAACTATAAAAACCTAAAACTGAAAACTTAAATCGGTGAAATAAACGATGCTTTAATAGTTTCTAAACTAAAAGGACAAATTCATGAAAAAAAAAAAAAAAAAGAAATTGTAAAGTATACTTATGTAACTAACCCTATAAATTTTTTTATATAATTTGTTATACATCTTATATGATATATTTAGGCGAACACTAAGGGAAATACTTATGTAATTAATCCTATATATTATATACCTACTTGTTATGAATACGTCTAATTAAGTACCTCATTTTAAAAAATATTTATTTTATGTAACCGTCTTTAATTTTAAATTATAATTTATAATTTTTTATAATATATTTTTTTTCATAAAAAAATTTAAATTTTAAAAATTTAAAATATTCTAAACCTATAAACTAATGAGCCCTTATATTTTTTTAAAAAAAGTATGATATCTTAACGTACTAAACATGTGGCCGACGACCTCACTCGGCCGTATCGAGGCTTGAGGGAAATTCGCTGACGTGGATGCTCGTTTGTCTTTTGCTGTCCACAATCTCCAACGGCTGTGCTATTAAAATAACTAAACAGCTCAAGCTTTGAAAGTGGTATCTTTTCCTTTTCTTTGCTTGAAATAATTTTTCTTCCGTTTGGTAGAGTTTTTATTTTATTTTTATTTTTTTAGTCAGTAAAAAAAGATAAAAAATTGTGATTTTTCAGTTAGTATTTAAAGTAAAAGAGTTTAATTAGTTAAAATTATTTTAAAATTTTTAATAAACATTACAAATGTTAAAATAAAGTTTATAATATCATAATAAAATTTAAGTTTTAAGGTCTTTTTAACTGTGTTTTTATTTTTTAAAGTCTCAATTTGTAAATTTAATTAGAAACTCTTTTAAAAAGATAAAACACTTTTTGTCTAAATCATCCACTCAACTTTTGAAACTAAGAAGCTAAAACCAGCTTTTAACAAGTTTTCTCAAATAGATTCTAATACTGATAGCTATTGCTCTTAAAGGAGCCTTTTCGTTCACAAGGGAAAAAATGAGCACTTTGAAGGAAATACAAGAATTATAATTATTAAGAAATACAAAAGAGTTAATTTCTAGGATTATAATTCTTAAGAAATACAAAAACCTTAATTTATAGGATTATAATTCTTAAGAAATACTGAGTTAATTCTTAAGAAATACTGAGTTAATTTCTCATAGTTATTTTCGTTTACAAGGAGAGTCTTTTCGTTTACAAGGATTATAATTCTTAAGAAATACTGAGTTAATTTCTCATCGTTTTTTTTAAGTATTCTTACTTATATTTCATAAATAACATTAAATTATACAAATTTTAACCAAAAAAATAGAAAGAGAACGACATACTATTATCCTGTAAAACTTACGCTCAGCTCACTTTATGGATCTGAATTGTGTGATTTAAAATTTTTTGAGTTTTAATACAAAGTTTTGAACTAATTGAAGTTTATTCTAATTCAAATGGGGTGTTCGTAAGTGTAAAGTTTAACAAAAAAAAAATAAAGTATAACATCAAAGAATGAAAGTTTAACTGGGCGTTTAATTAGTGTATAAATTATAAATAATTTAAAAAAAAAATAATGTCATAATTTTAAATTAGAAATACCATACTAAATAAGTTCAAACCCATGAGAATTTAAGAGGGGTTAAGATCTCTAATATTCATAATTTTAAGTTCACATGGGCCCTTAATTACATTTTAGGTTTAAAATTTTAATAACTAAATATAAAATTATAAACTATATACTAGGTTCAAACCGTAACGATGAGTTGTTGATAGAAATTTAAATTCTCTTTCTCTTTCCCTTTAAGTGATACAAACTCTATTGTGGAAGCTTTGGCCGGAGCTCCGGGACCACCTCCAAGCACGTCAACAAACTCCCGACCATTAATCTTAGCCATCTAACTCGTCTCGTTGTGAGCATCTAGTGGTGGCTGTTGTGGCGTCGTGGTCTCATTGGGCTGGAACAAACCTGAATAGGAGGTTGGTGGCTGGTTTTTTTGGATGCATTTTACGCTACGCCTACAACATGAAGGGTGAACCTCATGCATTGCTGCTTACCGGCTTTTCGACCTCACCTCATCTCTCTCGAAGCTGGCTTCTCTCCCCATTGACCCTTTTGTCAGCTAGTCCTTTGTAGGAGGTTCATGATGGCGGTGTTTGGAGGTTCCAGATTGTTTTAGTGTGTACTTTTGTGTTTGTTTTTGTTTTGGTTGTGTTGGTAATAACGAAGATGGTGAAATCGAGTTCATTATTCTGCAAGATCTGAGTCTTGGTAGATGTGTGCGAGAGGATGATTTTCCCACTGCTCTAAGGCCGAGTTGTGTGTTTTGGGTCCATTTTGGGACTCAGTCTTAGTGTATGTTAGACTGGTGTCTTGGCGGTGTTTAGTGTAGTCTTAATGCTATAATAATATGTCTCTTCAGTGTTAATGTGCTGAGGTATTCTTCTTTTTTTCAGCTTTAGCCTTTAGGTGTTTATTTGTCCCTTTATTTTGTCATTAGCCTTATTTTATGTGGTTTGTTCATCTATTTTTGTTTAAATAATTTTTTTTTTCTTTATAAAATGAAATGATGAGTTACAAACATGTGAAACGAAGCTCTTAATAAATATTTACGTTGTGTGAAACCGAAAGGTTCCAACTGACCTTAAAAAGTTTAAACAAACACAAATAATCAGATCATACAGGTCTCAATTCAAAGCCTAAACAAAAGAAAAGTCAAATCTCAAACTAAAGAGCATGGAAGCTTCTTCTTCACACGGGTCGGAATATGGATCACCAGGAAGAGTAAATAACATTAAATAGAAGCTAAAATAAAAATAAAAATAAGAAATTGTGCAACAAATAAAAAAAAAAAAAAAGTTGAAAATATTATAAAGTAACCTACGAAGGCTTCTGCAGATCGTCAAATGACAAAAGACGCGATCACGCGACAAATGCATCATTTATTCCTCTCTTCCGCTTCCTTCCCAGACCACACCTTCCTCTGCTTATCTCTGCAGAATCAGAGACCGTCCCTTTTACGTCGACGTTTTAGCACCGTCACCGTTTGCAGGCCCAAAGATCACGGACGGCCCAGATTGTCCCCGACTCGGGCCCCACACGATCAGATACCGTTAGCAGTCCATCACCACCACCTCACTATAAATCCCCATCACCTCACGCGCCTAAATTCTCCTTCCACAATACCCGTGCGTCGCTCCCCTTCTCTCTCTAGACTTTCTCTCTCCTCCGCCATGGCGACGACGCCCGAGATGGAGCCGCTGACCTCCGGTGCCAGCAACCGCATAATCCCGATCCTGAAGGCGTTGAGGTCGGCGCTGGTGTTCGTCCACACGCTCGTGATCTCGCTCCTCGTCGCGCTCCTCCCCCGCCGCCGCCGCCGCCATTCTTCGGACGAGCAGCCGTCGCCGGCGAGGAAGCGGAAGTCGCTGTGGAAGATGGAGGAGGAGGACACCCTAAGGAGGAGGACCCTCGCCGAGCGCTTGGACATGGGATTCGACGACCAACGGGACTTCCGCTACCGCTGGGGAAACTCGTTGTTCTACGGAGTCAGACACAACGCGTTGTTCTGTCGGTCTTGGATTCCGGTTTCCGGTCAATTGAAGTAAGAACTTTTTTTCACAAAAAAATTTAAAAAAAATCTTTACTTTCATTCGAAAGAAATGATCTATGTTTTTTTGTGAATTTGGGGGTTTCGGGTTGATTTTAATCAAGGTCGGTTTAGTTTAATTATTGTTAAGATTTTTTTCCCTTTTTTTTTTGGCTTTATGGTGAAATTGCTTTAGATTCTCTGTGTTTGTCTTTATTGTTTAAGTTTTTAATTAATTTTAAAACCTGTTTTGCTAATTTTTTTTCCTTTGTTTGCACTTTCAGGGGTATTCTGATTATTATTCATGGGCTTAATGAGCATAGGTGAGATTACATTTATTGAATGTGTACTTAATCTTTTGTTTTTAACTGTTTTGAGCTCTTACATGAACTGAAAATTTGGTGTTTTATTAGTAATTGTTTTTGAAATATGGTGGTGTTGATTTACAGTGGCAGATATGTTCATTTCGCAAGGCAACTAAACTCATACAACTTTGGGGTCTATGCAATGGATTGGATAGGTAGATATCTCCATTTCGAAAGATTTTTAGCTATTTGATTCGATTATATTGTTTTCATATTGAAATGACTGTGCTGAATAGGATTTTATATATATAGTTTGAACCAAATTTCGCAAAAACAGTTTCAAATTGTGTGATGAATCTTGTAGAATCCAATCTTTATTTGTGGTTCTTTAATGATATTTGAAGAAATGAGAGCATGCAAATGGGATGAAACTTCTCTTTATTCTAGCTATAATGGCTCTTTGATGGGAAGTTGCGACATGAGTTCTTAGTTTTGAATAGTTTATGATAACTGTTCCATTTCTTGTTATCAGCAGCAACAATGTGTCTTTCATTGCGAATTTTATTTGCACTGTTGGTTTTGCGTGATTGTTGTTGAATTATCTCGTTCTCGCCTTGACCAATCTTTATTTGTGGTTCTTTAATGATACTTGGTAGGTCATGGTGGGAGCGATGGATTGCACGGATACGTTCCTTCACTTGACCATGTTGTTGCTGACACTGTAAGTTTTGCTTAAATTTTAATCATGTTTCCTGGGTCATGCTTTTGAAAAATTGTATTTTTCTCTATGAATCCAGCATCATATCATTTTCAACTAGTGGAAACATTGCTTTTTACTGTATTTCACTTTCATGTGTTTTGGATCTTGCAAAATGCCAATCTGCATGCCATGTTCACCAATTTAAAAATTGATAGTGCTTAGTAATTTTGCTAGCTCGCCTATGTTGATTTGCTGCTGAACTCCGGCTTGATAGACTCACTTGCATGTTATGTTATGTGATGATATGAAATGGAGATTACTCATAGCTTCCCTGTTTTCTCTTTCTATAGGGGGCTTTCTTGGAAAAAATTAAATCTGAGAACCCTGGAGTACCATGCTTCCTTTTTGGTCACTCCACTGGTGGGGCTGTAGTTTTGAAGGTTAGGCATCAAAACTTTCCTTTATTTGTGTTTTAGTTGATTTTTCTGTAATTTCCTAACTAATAACTTTGTTCCTTTTACAGGCAGCCTCCCACCCACACATTGAACAAATGCTTGAGGGTATTGTGCTAACTTCACCTGCTTTGCGTGTTAAGCCAGCACATCCAATTGTTGGGGTAAATTATTTTCCTACCTAACAGATTAAATTTTGTATACATCTCATCACCGCTTGTGTTATAAACTTCTCTTTTGTATTGCTGGCTTAAGCTGCTTCCAGCAGAAAAGCACAAGCTGATATTAATTAAGTCTTCTTGACTTTGAACTTGTTTTCATTTGATGGAGGCTTTTTTTTTTCCCCCATCTATACAGGCTGTGGCTCCAATATTCTCTCTGGTTGTTCCTAAGTTCCAGTTTAAAGGTGCGAACAAAAGGGGCATTCCAGTTTCTAGAGATCCCGCAGCATTGTTGGCGAAGTACTCGGATCCATTGGTCTACACAGGACCAATAAGGGTCCGAACAGGCCACGAGATTCTGCGTATTTCATCGTATTTAATGCGTAACTTCAAGTCCGTCACAGTTCCGTTCTTTGTTCTTCACGGTACAGCGGACAAGGTCACCGATCCTCTGGCCTCTAAGGATCTTTACAACGAGGCTGCATCCAAGTTCAAGGACATAAAGCTGTACGATGGTTTCTTGCATGACCTTCTCTTTGAGCCGGAACGCAAAGAGATTGCTCAAGATATCATTGAATGGATGGAGAAGAGACTCTGTGGTGGCCTTGAGAATGGCAACAATGTTTGGTAAACTCCCCTGCCTTTGCTTCTCCTGCTTTCCAAGAAAATGGGAGCAGGATGCAAGGGTCTTTCAAGGAATGGAAGCTGGTAGGTGATACACACATATCTATACTAGACTGTATAAATAAAGTTCAACTGTTTCAGCCAAAAAAAAAAAAAAAAAGTGTTTTAACTGGTTTGGTTGGTGATCAATGAAAGTAATATATATAGAAAACATTTTCATGGTTTTTTTTTTTTTTTAATATTTTCACAAGGTGCTTTCTTAGAAAAAAAAAATATATATATATATATATATATATATATATATATTAGGAAATGCGTGATGTACATGATTGTTTTAGTTTATTGCAAACTCATGTGGATTATGGATTGGAAATTAACTGGACAGCGCAAAACCTGGAGAGTTTCTTCTTGATAATATATAGTTTCATGTTTAGCAGCGTTCGTACGACTCAGTCGCAGGAATTTCAGTTCATCATTCAACATGATTTATTTAGATCCTAATTCGTTTTTAAATTACAATCTAAATCTACGATTTATTCTTCGTTTGTGTGTATTGGCGCCTAATGTGAGGGATGAAATTTGCTTAGCGACACGGCTGGTTTATGTCCCCCATAATGATCTGTCATGCGTTCTTGCCCCAAAAGGAATCATTTTGACAAATTCAAATGGACAGAACACTTTCTTTGACTATAATCCTCACATATTATTATAAAAACAAAAAAAAAAAAATGAAAAGATTGGAAAGGAGTATGTTGGATACATACATATATGCTCTTTGACTTTATGCTCTCGGGATATCATGAATATGCTTAATCCAAGTTTCTTTCATTAAAGATTAGGAGCTCGTTTAGTTTGTTAATTTGAGTTTTTAATTTTAATTGAGATGTGATTTTATGTGAGTTTTTTACTGTAATAAAAAAGTTTTTAGTTTAGATGTGATTTTATGTAAGTTTTTTACTGTAGTAAAAAAGTTAAATGTATTTTTTTAAAATTTTTTATTGTAACAAAACTCGAATCGTTGAAATGAACGGGGCGCAACTAACTCGAGACCAAAGCCTTGCCACAAATAACATGATGGGTGATTTGATATGGCAGGCCACATACATGACTGACTGACCAATTCAGTTTAGTCCATATGAAGAGGAGAGAATATCATTCTTTCAGATTAACCCGAGCTGTTACCTTTTCATACCCAAATATTCAACTGACTTTTTCTCCAGAAAAAAAAAAAAAAAAAAAAAAAAAAAAAAAAAAAAAGACTTTTGACTCTGTCTTCAGTAGAAATTTTTTTTCTTCCTTTGTTTTGAAAATTTGTCATAGTAACTATCTTTTTTCCTTACTAATTGAAACTGTCGTTTTAGTTGTTAGAATAACATTTTAACTTTTGATCTATGAAATAATATTGTGCCATGCATTACAAATTTTTAATGTGAACAATCATATACTAGATCATTGAAAATTAACCTGATAGCCAAAACTGTAATTTTTAATGTGAGCAATCATATACTAGACCATTGAAAATTAACCAAATAGCCAAAACAACAGTTGCTATGAGTAGGAAAAAATAGACAGTTTTTATCATAGACGTTTTCTTCTATATGCTCTTTACGATAGGGTATTTCTACTTATAGGTTAGTATACAAAATTAACAGAATTGACATAATTTAATACAAAGCTAACGGTTCAAAATATTTGATATTTTTTTCGTAACATACCTATAATTTTTATTTTTTTATTTTTTTTTAAGTTCTTTCATTTTAAAAATTAAACAATATTCCTTCTTTTATACTCGCCCTATATGTTATTTTTCATTCAAACATTTTACATATTTTACAAATATGGCAGGAAGAGAGAAAATGCCTTCTAGGCAAAAGATGAGAGAAAACTAAAGTTTACTTAAGCCCTTCAACGATTTCTTATTACAACAAATTTGAAGCAATGTGAAAAGGAGAGAGAGAAGACAACATAATACAAATAGGCAAAGCGTAATGACAACATCATATCCAGAAGAGTTCAGTAAGGGATTGCAGACGAGAGTAAATCTCGGATCCAACCTCGAGCTGATCTCCTTCTCCATCACCGTCGATTGTCAATACTTGCATGGTTGTAGGATCTGTGGCGACTGCCACTTTTGAAAAATTAATTTTTACTCCTGAAATTCTTATGAAATTTAGTCGTAACCCCCTGTGTATAAGAATTATTATAACTGTATCTCCACTAAATAATTAAAATATATACTAATATTCCTGTTCAATAAAAATATTATCTGTAATTTCTTTTAGTAGTTCGCCAGCTGAAAAAAAATTTTAGCCCGGCCACTGAATGCAGCCCAAGACGAAACCCATTTTATTATCTATGATCTTGTAGCTCAAGCATCGTTCGATCGTAACCACCTGATCTCTATCTACTTTTTTTTTTTTGGCCTACCTCATAGTCGTCGAGCGAGAGCACGATGTTTGTGTGGACGCGGCTGAGCACCAAAGTCAATACTAGAAAGAAAAAACCACAATCACGAGAGACCTTTGTTTTTTATATTTGTACCAAAATTATGATTTATAATTTTTTATGATATTTTTTTTATAAAAAATACATGTAAAATTAAAATAATTTTAAATACATAAATTAAACATTAAAAATTGTTCTTTTGCAACAAAACTCAAAAAAAAATTTAAACTCGAGTTACAATTTTATTTAAGTTTATGTTCTTTTATAAAATTTGAGTTTAAACTCGAGTTTGAACTCGAATTTGAACTCGTGTTTAAGGCTAAACTCGAATTCAAGTTTTTCCTTCAACTCGAACTCAAATGATGAACAATATTTTTTCTATTATTAAAAATGTCATAATTTTTTCATTTTAATTCTGATTAAGATTATTTTTTTCTATACATTCACAACGAAAAGATGAATAAAACCCCACCCATATACCCTATTAAAATTTTTCATCACTACTAATTTTTTATTAAAATACTATCTAAATACAAATTTAAGTTTTAACACACTCAAACACAAACTCAAAAAGATTTTCAAATCAAATCATAAGTCAAATGTGCACATCTAAACACAAACTTAAACTCAAACTCAACTCAAAATCATCACTCAAATCACCCTAACTTAAAAATACAAAAGAACAACCCTTAAATTATCTATCTAATTTTTTATCTTAAATAGTGTCTAACCAATTACACTTTATCATGTTATTTAATATATTTAAATATTAAAGAATGAAAAAATCAATTAAAAAGAACAGTAAATTTTTTGAATATTGATATGGTTAACTAGAGATTAGTTTGGACATCAATATTAGAAAGATGATCCGAGCCCATTTCAAAGATAACAGCAAAATAAATTACAACTTATAATGATGACACGCAGGTTTGAAGCAAAAAGAAAAAGAACCAACGACAAATACAAATGGTTGGTTTTTCAAATCAGATTTTAAAAAAAAATTATGTAAAATGTGGTATCGGTTGAATTACATAAATTAAAATTTAATGCGATTATTATTTTATGTTAATTTAACGATACTATTCACATGTGTCATTACTCAATATGTCAAAGAACATAATATCATAAAAAAGAGTTTATTAATTACTCAGAATTAAGATTAATTCATATATGACCATCATTGATTAATATTGAATACTCTATTTAATAACGGAATTTATTAGATATTCATAATTAATCGCGTTCCGACCTATGTAATCAAATTACATAAAATGCTTTCATTCCAATAATCTCATTATTGACAACCTAAGATAAGATTGTTTCATTCAGAATGTAATGAACCACATTAGTAATTTTAAATTAAAGATCCTAACTTTAATTTATAATTACGGACAAGTTTAAATTATTTTATTTCAAACATTATCCTCTATATATAACAATTATATACAATATTTAAAGTTACATCTAAAAATAAACTAAGAATTTTAATATTTATAAAACACAAAACAATATTAAAAAAATTATTTATTTCATTAATAATTAATAAAATATTTACATCTTATTTTATTCGTGGGCATATATCCCAACACAAATAGCCAAATACAATAACATCGTTATCGTAGAATAGAAGAGTCCAACCATTTTCAGCCGCCCCAACTAAACCTGAGAGCTCAAAGCATCTTCCATTTTCTTAGCAATGGATTGGAGAGAAGAGTCATAATACGACAACATAATCTCATAAGTCCAACCCTCAGCCGGATCTCCAACAAACGACCACTTGATCTCGCTCCCGCCCCCTTCATCAGAACCGTCGATCGGCAATACTTGCATGGTCGCCACCCAATACTTGAATCCCACGTTGTTACCAAGCACCTCGTATCTCAGACGCCGTTGGATTGGATCGATCTCTATGAGTTTCTCTTTGGCCCACTTGATAGTCGTCTCGCCGGAGGGCGATGTTATCGTGGACCCGCAGTACCGGATCACACCCGGCTGAACGCCGGTGACCTCACCGTCCACTTGGTGACACGTGTCGATCGTTGGGAACCACTTGTGTAGGCTGCAAAAATCCGCAACCAGAGGCCAAACGTCTCGTGCTTTTGAGCCTTTCAACTGAGCTGAGACTTCTCCTTCCCATTTTTCCTGGCTCTTCTCTTCAGCCATTGGAGGAGAAAAAAAGGAAAAGAAAAAAAAGTTGAAGAGAAGAGATGGGGAAAAGATATTGGAGAAGAATATGATCTGTTGACTTGGGTTCTATATGGAATTGATTTAAGTGCTAATACAGGAAACATATATATATAAATAGGAATCTTTTAGGATCCCTTGAAGTACAATATAGTATATTATTGGGTGGATTGAGTTCAAATGTGCTCTTAATATATGTTGATTTTCTCTTTCTTCCAATAAAATTATACTACGTCAATTAAAATTATTTTTACTATCATGATTTTTTAATTTATGTGATAAAAATTTTAATTACCGTGTCATTATACTATTAGAAGGATATAAAAAAAAAAAAAAAAAAAAAAAAAAAAAAAAAAACAGGATACCAGCATCGGATAGGACATGTGAATTAGGGAAGGAATTCGCTTATCCACATGACTGATTTAGGTCCCCTAAATGATCTGTAGTGGGAGCTTGTCCCAAAAGGAATCTTTTTTTTCTTTACATGTTCAAATGGACAGAATACTTTCTTTGATTATAATCATAAAGATATTCTTTAATTTATTAACTGACTCGATATGGCGAGACCAAATTACCCTTGCCACAAATCACATCATGGTTGGTTTGATGCGACAGTCCACAAAACATGATCGACTACTTACTGAATTCAATCCATATGAAGAGAGAATATATATATATATATATATATATATATATATCTAATGGAACGCATATTCTTTGAGATTAACCACACCCTAAAATTCAACCAACTTCCTCCGAAAAAAAAAAAAAAAAAAAAAAAAAAAACGAACTTAGTTTTAATTGTTACTTTTCAGCTGTAAGAAATGTATTAAAAACAAAACGTTTTGTATATTTTTAAATTTTAATGTGATTTTGACTAATTATTTTAACAGTTAAAAGGGTGTCTTGCCCCAATGAGGTTTTACGGTGGAAGGACCCTTTCTTTTTTCTTTTTTAAAAATTGAGGAGTTTTACTTTCTATTTTCTTTTGTGTAAATTGTGATTCAAATTATTTATTTACTTAACATTATTTTTAAATTAAAGAAAGAGAAAATCTCACTCACCCCGAAAGATAACAACAAAATTAATTAATTAACCTTCAACCACTTATTAATTATTACGAGGGTCTTTTTTGATAGAATTTTCTATCAGTAATGCTAATTTTTAACTATTAACTTTATTTAAAATATATTAAATAATTTTTTTTTTCTGATCCTGCAAAACAAACTCCTTTATTACAAACAAGTTCGAAGCAAAAAAATAAAATAAAACAAAATAAACGACAACACAGATAGCCAAACACAACAGCATGATATTGTGGACTAGAAGAGTCAAAAAAATGTTTTTCAGCTGCTTTAACTATAGAACTTTAGAGCTCAAAGCATCTTCTATTTTCTTAGCAATGGTTTGGAGAGAAGAATCATGATACCCCACCATAATCTCATAAGTCCAACCCTCAGCGGGATCTCCAACAAACGACCACTTGATCTCACTCCCGCCCTCTTCATCCCCGTCGATCGGCAATACTTGCATGGTCGCCACCCAAGACTTGAACCCCACGTTGTTTTCAGTTATCTCGTAGCTCAGACTCCGTTTGACCGGATCGATCTCTGTCAGCTTCTCATTGGCCCACTGGGTAATCGTCTCGCTGGAGGGCGACGCTGTCGTTGACCCGCAGTAGCGGATAACACCCGGCTGAACGCCGGTGACCTCACTGCCCACTTGGTGACACTGGTCGAGCGTTGGGAGCAGCTTGTGTAGGTTGAAAAAATCCGCAATCAGAGGCCAAACATCTCGTGCTTTTGAGCTTTTTAACTGAGCTGAGACTTCTCCTTCCCATTTTTCCTGGCTCTTTTCTTCAGCCATTGTAGAAAAAAAGAAATAATAATAATAATAAAAAATTGAAGAGAAGAGATATTGAAAAATATTTAAGAAAGTGTGAATATGAATATATGATATGTTAACTTGCGTGTGCTAATACGGGAAACATAATAGGAACCTTTTAGGGTCCGTTGGAAGCATATATATGTAGGATAGCACTGGATAGCATTGGATAATGGATACGATATGGATGGTGTCTATGTTCCATTTGCATAGAAGATAATATTTTTCTTGTCGCCAGTCAGGCCACTTCCAATGGTTCTAATGCTAACAGAGATAAGAGTGGGAAAATTTGGCATAATTTTTTCGTTGATAACGATCAGTATTTATATATATATGTGCGTGCGTGTGTGTGTGTGTGTGTGTGTTTTTAAGGGATAACGATCAGTACTTATAGACAGTACAAGATGGTAAGTTCTCGAATCACTTGAAATCAGAGATGTAAATTATGTACAACCAATATACAGCTAATGATTATAAACAATAAAGGGAATAAATAACTAATATAATTTGAATTATTTTTAATTTATGTGTATTTTTTTGTAAAAAAATACTGTAATAATTATGAATCATAATTCGAATCTAAAAATCAAATAAACTCTTTTGATTTACAATTATTAACAGTTTTTTATATCTCTATTACTAATTAATCATTTTGCGCTTATTTTGAGGGATTTTTTAAATTAGGTACTATTTTTTTTTTCTAATAAGAATTATTATTTTAGCTCATAGATTAATTTTTTAACGGTTTTATCTATTTAGAAAAAGTTCTATAAGTGTACTATGAATTTTTAATGTGAGCACTTACATTTAAACTATTAAAAAATTTATCTAACGATCAAGGAAAAAATGGGTGATTCCTACTGTAAAAAGTTCTCTATTCTTAAAGTAAAATAAAATGAGTAATCATTAAAACCACACTCATATACATTAACATATATGCTATATAACAATATGTCTCTAGAACTAACTGCTAAGGTGCTAACTCGTCTCTCTTTTGGAAATTAAGGAGTTTAATTATGATTTTTTTTTAGGATTAACCCTCAAAATTTAATGTGAAATCAATATATATTGCCCCTTTTATTCAATATTTCCTCTTTTATTTAAGTTCTTAAAGTTGATCTATTTTAATAAGGAAGAAAGAGAAAAATAGGTCAAGACTTGAGATGAATTAAAAAATTAATAGACCAATAATTTACATAAATTAATAAATAAACTAAATTACTGTTTTCGTCAATAATTTGTCTGATTATGAATCATAATTTAACAAGTTATTCATGGCTTTTATTCATAATTTATCTGACTATGAACTATAACTTGATAATTTTATCCATAACTTTTTAGTTATGAACTATAACTTGACAAGTTATGACCTATTAATTTCTATAATTAAAAATTAACTTATATATTTTTTAAACTTTTTATATTGACCTTTTTTTGGGCAGTTAAAATTAAAAGGTAAATATAGAAATATCATTATTATAATAGGATAGTTTTGAATTTTTCCCTTCATTATCCTCTATTCTATTGCAATTCAAATCATACTACACATATTTTGCAAATTAAAGAAAGAAGAAAATCTAATGACCTCAAAGATAACAACAAAATGAACTAATTAGCCTTTAATTACTTGAAGCAAAAACAAAAGTGAACAATCGACAACAGATTAATGCCAAACACAACAACAGATCCATGCATATATTTGTAGAATACAAGAGCCAAAATGGTTTTTCAGCTTCCCCTCAAAAAAAAAAACGTTTTTCAGCCTCCCCAACTAATTAACCTGAGCCTGATGGCTCAAAGAATCTTCTATTGTCTTAGCAACGGATTGGACATTAGAATCATAATACGCCAACATCATCTCATAACTCAAACCCTCAACCGGATCTCCACTAAACGACCACGTGATCTCGCTCCCGCCTTCTTCATCACCGTCGATTGGCAATACTTGCATGGTCGCCACCCAAGACTTGAATCCCACGTTGTTATCAAGCACCTCGTACTTCAGACGCCGTTGGATTGGGTCGAGCTCTAGCAGCTTCTCTTTGGCCCACTTGACAGTCGCCTCGCCGGAGGGCGCTGTTACCGTGGACGAGGCGTACCGGAGCACACCCGGCTGAACGCCGGTTACCGGGCCGTCCAATTGGTGACACGTGTCGACCGACGGGAGCCACTTGTGTAGGTTGAGAAAATCCGCATAAAAAGGCCAAACATCCCGTGCTTTTGAGCCTTTTAACTGAGCTGAGACTTTTCCCTCCCATTTTTCCTGGCTCTTTTCTTCAGCCATTGGCGGTGAAAGAAAAGAAAAAAGAAAAACCTTTGAACAGAGGAGATGGTGGGAAAAATATCGGAGAAAAAGTGAATTCTGGATACTTGGGTTCTATGTGGATGCTCTAAGCACTAAAATGGGAAACACATATAAATAGGAAGTTTTAGGTCCGTTTGAAGCATGGGATAAGATTGGATAGGATGAGAATGGTGTCAGGCATCGGATAGGATTTTTTTTACCGTAGGACTTTCCTATCAGTAAGAATTATTTTTTTTAACTATTGAATTAGTTTTTTTTTTTTTTTTTTTAAAAAGAAACTTTGATTTATGATTGAAACATCGTTATGTAATCCATTGAGTAAAAGAGATGTTCTTACTAATAAGAAAAAAAGGACAATCGATTAGCAAAAAAGAAAAAAAAAAAAAAAAAAAAAAAAAAAAAAAAAAAGGACAATCTCTCTGGTAAAAGTTCTCAATTAAAAAAAATGAAATGTAAATATCAAAATGAGTTTTTAGTGCGGCCGTATCCTTTCTTTATCTGAAAATAGGTGTCTGGCTATCAACTCAAGCACAAAACAGACAATTATATCAACTAAAAATATCGGCGACGTGTGGCAGAAAAACATTTGTAAGCCTTATCTTCTCGTACAAATTCCAATATTGGGTTGTCACATGGGAAATAGGGGCTCACTATCAAAAAAAAAAAAAAAAAAAATAATCACTAACTCTTTATCATATCTTTAGCTCCACTAGTCGCTAATTAATATGCATTTTAGTCACAAGTTTTGGTGTGAAAAACTTTTAGCCATGAGACTTTTAATTACAAGAAAAGGTTTTATACTTACCAAAACGTTTTTTGTAGTAAAAAGTTTATCACAACACAAATTTATAAATAAATAAGATTGTGATTAAAAATAGATTTAGTCACCTCACAAAAAAGTTATGATTAATGTTTCGTTCATTTTACCGATTTGAGTTTTTAATTTCAGTTTTATTTCAGTTAAAAGTTCTCATAAAAAATTAAATTTAATTTTTTTATTAAAGTTAAAATTTTTACATAAAATTACATCTCAATTTAAATTAAAAACTCAAATCGGTAAACTAAATAAAATTTAAAAGCACAGTAAGACCGTCAAAACCTTAATCCTATGACTAAAAAAGAGAGTTCCTGCCAATAAAGAAAAAACGACAGCTTCTATTGTAAAGTTCTCTTTTCATGAAGTGAAATAATATCAAGGAGCAAACTTATCTTGGAATAAGTGCCGGATCCGAACACAAGCAAAACGAGACGATAATATTATCCGAAGATCAGTGACAACGTGATATGTGGTAGAAAAACAATTGCAGGCCTGATCTCCTCGTGCAGATTCCAATACGTGGGGAGATAGGAGATCTTAATCCACAATGGATGATCTAAGCATTTGTGTACAAATTACTAATTAGGTGGATTAGAAAAAAAAAAATTTACTAATGACGTGTCAGTAGGGTCATTTAATGATTTAATGAATCTCATTATCTACAAGAGGATTTAAATTAAAACTCATTTAGTTCACATTATTCAACTCAGTTATTTTGATTTATTGACGAAAATTTTATTAAAAAATTAATGTGAGACATTTTTAAATTTAAATTTTTTATGAAAAAAATACTGTAATAAATTACTCAGAATTATGAATTTACATACATTTGTCAATGGGCTCTGATTATCCTTGACTTTTTGTCTTTGTCTTGAATAATAGATTAGGGTATACTTATTATGGGGACTTAGATACCACAGCTACTGTTGAAGATGAACATTTTTGTTTTCCGTGATATATGCATTATTATTGGCGTAATAATAGCATGTCACGAACATAGAAAATTAATACAGAGTTCTATTGACATTTGCACAGGCTGTGTTGCTATGCAATTACAACTGAAAAACTAAAATAGAAGGATAGATATAAATATACATATACGTATAGCTATATGCTAAGTACTCCCTAGTGCTAACTGCTAAGGCCCCAAACTCTTTAATTAATTTTTCCAGCAATTTATGTACCACGTAACATCTTCATTTTACAAATATTAAAAATAAAAAATAAAAAAATCAAAGTGATCAAATCTTTTTTTTTTTTTTTTTTTTTTTTTTACTTTCATCAATTTTGGTTTCCAAAAAATTGCCGCATAAATTAATGAAAGAAATCGATAAACGTGTTGATCATACTTAGAAATAGTCTTAGTTCCCCTAAAAAAAAAATAAAGGAATTTAGACGTGGCCGGTTACGTGGCTCCAGATTCGAAAGTTGGCCCTCCATTTTGTTCACAATATGGTGTAACAGCTCATCGTAATTCATAATACCGTAACAAATCATCATGTTGAAGTATCCAGACCAGAAATATACCAAAATAAACCCAGGAAAAAAATACCAGGCCAGTGATTAACAAGATAAAAAGGACTTCAAAATTTTATTTGTGTATGTATTTAAACTAATTCATAGAGTGCGTTTAGAATTCGTTATGAAATGATTTTATTTTTTATATGAAAATAAAAATGAAAACGTTTTCAATCTTAGACAGAAATTATTTTTAAAAATGTGTTTGATAATTTTATCAAGAGATTATTTTCAGTATAAAAAACTCATTACTCTCTCTCTGCTCGAGAGAGGAGAAAATAAAAATAAAAAATAAAAAATAATTAAAAGTTATTTTTCATTTTTTTCTTATTTTACACTAAATTAAAAGATCATTTTCATTTTTTTTTTTTGTCTTTATTACGTCAAACACCATTTTAAAAACGTTTTTATTTTTTTTATCTCGAAAAATGTAAAAAATAAAAATAAGATTAATTTTAAACACGGTCATAGTATTGCATTTCTCAAAGACGAAAGGAGAAATTAATCACAATCATAACCAATGACTCATAAACAAAAAGTTGAAGCTTTAACCCTTTAAACTTGAGAGAATTTCTGCAGTAATAATTAAACTTGTTCTATTATAACTATTAATAGAAACTGTTATTTTGACTATTGAATTAAATTTTTAATGATTTAATTATTTTTTATCGGAGCGGTTTTGTGTTTCGTATCATAAATTATTATCATGGACGCACATAAAACGTTAAAAACTTAATTTAATAATTAAAACCACAGCTTCTATTGGTACGTAGTTAAAGTGGATAGAATTTCACCCGTAGAAATTCTCTTAATTTAACCTTTAATACCAAGAAACACGTGCAGCCAATGAGATACCAGCTACCTTACCTTCTCTAGGCTTAGATTATGGATTGTTTTCTACTCCGAATTTACATGTGAACCCTCCATCTTGTCGGCGATGAGGTGCAACCACTCATCATATTGTCTTTCCATATCATCCAATGCCCACCCCTCTATGGGGTCAACAGCAAAAGACCACTCGATCACGCAGCCACGTGGACTGTCCTCTTCACCGCCGGGGACGATCTTGATCGTTGCTACATATGACTCGAATCCGATGTTGTTCTCCAAGACCTCATAGATCAAGGTATGTTCATCATGATCAACGGCTATGAGTCTCTCTTTGGCCCAGCTAGGGGGCTTAACGACGTCGTTTGATGATGTTTTTATGGATCCCGAGGAGCAGTATCTGATGCAGCCGGGCTCGCCGTTGTTACCATGGACGGCGTAGCAAGTCTCCACGCCAGGAAACCACTTGTGGATGTTGAAGAAGTCGGTAAATAGAGGCCATATTTGGTTAACGCTGGATTTGACTAGCCTTGCAGAAACTTTTCCTTCCCATTTGGCCTGTACTTGTTTCTGATCCATTGGAAAATTAGGACACAAATTGATCAGAATAATTAGAGACTCTATACAACTACTCTCTTGAAGATTGGGAAAGAGGGAATAATTTACAGGGGCTAATTATGTGGCATATATATCAATAAGTTTTTAATAGTTACGTGTCATATATATATATATATATATATACACACCGCTACAACAATTCAGAAAACGTCAGTATATACGTATCTTGATTTAAACTTAAATAATATCTTATGGCCGATTGTCAACGGCGGCTTTGTATTACTATTTTTTTGTTTCCGTTGTATAAGAGTACACGGAAAAGTTAATTTTAATTAATGCGCAGATGTCTTTCTTAGGCTATAATTTGTGCTTTCGACTTCTTAGGCTATATATATATATATATATTCTTCTTTGTTAGAATGAATCTACTTGTTTTGGACTTGGTACCTGAGCCAATCTAACCGGAAAAAAAAAATGTAAGTTAGAAATATTGATAAGGTTTATTGATAGAAAATTGTATTGATAAGGTTGGTTTAAATTGTTATGGGATTAGGATATTTCGTGATACACTTAAATTACACAATATATTATATATCAAGCTTTAATTTCATTTTCAATCCTCGAACTATGGGTTAATTCTTATTTTAGTCTTTGATTTTCAAAGCATCCTAAGATGAGTATTTAATATATTTAAATTATTCTAATTTAGTCATTTCATCCGTTTAGCGATCAAAATCGCTACTGCGTGCCCGAATCTCATCTTCTCCAGCAACGAGAGCACTGAGTTTAGGGAGAATGCTTTCTCTGCTCTTAACGATCTCATTAAAGTAAGTTCTCACTTTGCATCCAAACACTTTTCAGATCTGGTTTTTGGATTTTTTTTTTTTTTCTATTTAGTTTTTGAGAGAGAGAAAGAGAGAGAATTTGAAAAACAAAATTGTGGTAGAATTTTCTTGATAAAAGAAAAATATACTGGTAGGATATGTAAAATAACATAAAGATAGCCTACCAAACTATGAAACATAACCTTTCGCTTTCAGGTTATAGTCTGCAGGTTATTTTTTAGTGACATAAATAATAAATTTAAAATTGATGACAGAAATAAAATAATATTATCTTTTTATGGCATTTTTAAATATTTCCCTAAAACTACATAAATAGACCATTTTCGGCAACAAAAAAAAAAAAAAAAAAAACCCTAATCATTATTTTTGCATTCTCAAGTATGTTGTGTATTGTGGCTGCATAATGGAAAATTCCAGCTATAGTGGCCACGTATGTCTACCTTAAAAATGAACCCCTCTAAATTTTCTATGTTTTCTATTTTTTTTTTTTTTTTTTTTTTTTTTTTTGAAAGATATGTTTTCTAATTTTTACAATTTGTGAAAGGTCAAATAAGTGTTCGTCTTTTGGCGATTTTACACCGTCAAAAAAAAAAATCATTTATTGGTATCAAGTGGTAGCTGGGTGATTATAATATTATTTTTTTAATTATTAAATCTGTATATTTTTAAATTTTACGTGATTCTATATAAATTTAACGAATAAAAACTTAATTTATCAGTATATTAACGTATTAGAGACATCTGTTATAAATAATAATAATAATAATAATAACAGAGCAAAAGTCAAACATCTCAACGATTTTCATTTTTATTTTATTATTATTATTTTTTCTTTTTTTTTTTGGCAATGCAAACATCTCAAGGAATTGAGGACAACCCGAAAGCATATGTCATTTATAGATCCAATTATTCAATTATTGAAAATTCACAAATTAAAGTGAAATACTTGATACCAAAAGAGAAAACTACTCAACGAGTTAACTCACTCTATTTGCAATGAAGCCTCCATTTTCTGGGCCATTTGTTGCAAACCCACTTCGTATTTCCTTACTAGATCATCCAATGCCCACCCCTCCACGGGATCAACGGTGAAGGACCACTCAATCACGCAACCACGTTGATGATCATGATCATCACCAGGATCACTTCCAGGGACGATCTTCACCGTCGAAACGTATGACTCGAACCCAATGTTGCTATCCACTATCTCGTAGCTTAAGCTGTGTTGGGCGTGATCAACGGCTACCAGCCTCTCCTTTGACCAGCTGACGGGTTTGTCGCCACCGTTGGATGGGATCGAAAATCCGGAGCAGTATCTGATGCAGCCGGGATCACCGTTGGTGCCGTGGACGCCGTGGCAAGTGGATAGACTTGGGAACCACTTTTGGAAGTTGAAGAAGTCTGTGAATAGAGGCCATATTTGGTCTACTGTGGCGTTTGATAGCTTTGCTGAGACCTTCCCTTCCCACTTTGCCTGTAATGCCTTCTCCATTAGAATTCTAGAGAGAGATATATAAATATTGAAATTTTTTTTTTTTTTCTTTTTAGAGATTCTCTCGCAGCCTAAGTGTATTTATAAGTGATATTCCGTTAAATTTATATAATTTTTATTTTTACGTAATTTTATATTAAATTAACGATAAAAAAACATAACTTATAGGTCAAATCAACGGAAAAATTTGCCTTAAAAAAGACGAATAAGGGAATATCGAAACTTTTCTGATACGGTGACACATGCCAAATTGTGTCTAATCAGTGGTTATTGGGAGTTGACTGTTTGGCCTATTTGGCATTTTTGTTACTTTTTCTTTTTTTTTTTGACATTGCTATTTTACTAAAAGTAAAATTTTATTGACTATAAAGGGTTACGGCACTTATTAAAAAATGTGACTGCATTTTATGAGGGAGTGTGTACTTTAATAAAATGCACTAATTTATTTTTTATAAAATAAAATTCTTGTACTCTCTCTACTTAATTAATTAGTATCTTTCTCTCCATAAAAAAAAAAAAAAACGTTAAAATTGTTGTTTATAAGGAGGAGAAGGTTCAAACTCTCGTTTCTCTACCAAATTTACATTTTTTTTTTTTTTTTGAGTGTTTGAGGGCGCATGTAATTGAGAGTTCGAGAGCATAATCTCAGAAATTCAATAAAAAAATGGGAAATAGTAGAAAATAGGCCAACATGAAAAGCTTAAGAAAGGAAATAGGTCAATTTTTAGTTATAGAAATTAATAGGCCATAACTTGTTAAGTTATGGTTCATAACCGGACAAGTTATGGACAATTATGAATAATAACTTGTCAAGTTATGGTTCATAACCAGACCAGTTATGGACGAAAATAATAATTTGGCCTATTTATTAACTTATGTAAACTATTGGCCTATTAATTTTAATTCATCTCAAATTTTGGCCTATTTTCTTCTTTCTCCCTAAAAAAATTTAACAATCACAGTAAATGTGGGCCTTATTGGGCCAACCCACTCTAGATTTTTGTGTCCTCTTTTGTTTGAACTTTATTTAATTTGTTGATGGTTTTTTTTTTATATTTTCGAATCGGATCTCAATCTAGATATTCAATTCCCTTCATATTGGTCATTTTTCACTGTCAACAATTTCAATCTGGATTAGAGGTCTAACCTCTATTGGATTGAATTATATTAGAAAATTCAAAATTTACATCTAATTTGTGATCAATCTATAGGCTCTTGAATAAAAACCTAAAGGCTTATATTTATGGGATTTGAATTTGTAGATGATGCTATATTTTGTTTATACTTTAATGATATGGTTGGAATTGGAATTTTTTGGTAATTTGATTTTCTTTTCCTTAACTAAGTTTCACGTTTAATTTGTTTAGAATGAATCATGGTTTAAATCTCTAATTAGAATACTGAATCTTATTGAATTAGATTTGATTGAATTTTTTACTCTAAATAAGTTGGAGTAGATACATTAAGGCGCGTTTACTGCGTATCACAGGCAAAAAGAAAATAAGTGATTTTGTATGCCATCTAATAACGTGTTTATTTACAAAATTAACAATAGGCATTTAATTCGTCTCACTCAATATAAAAAATAAGAAAAGGGAATGTTAAACTTTGCCTCCCATTGGTATTGATCGTTTCATGTCATTTTTCATTTTGCTATTAATATTATTCAGGAAGTTATCATGTTTAATGGTTTCTAATTTTTGTTTCAAACATTTGTTGGAAGAAAATATATTGTAATTATTATAACCCTATATACTTAAGCAAAAAGAAATGTCTTAAATCTAACAGTCAGATCAATCCAATAAATGTAACTTTTTTCACACTAGTGTGTAGCATCATTTATATATATATATATATATATATATATATATATAACACTCGTTTAGCTTGAGTGTAATATGCAAAAAATGTAGTCTAACCCGTATAATATTGAGTATTACACTTAACACGTTGAATGTCACACGCACTTTTGAACAATGTTAGAAAAAATAAAAAATAAAAGTTACATTTACTCGACCTGTATGACTGTTGGACTTAACATTTACATATACATTATATGTAAGGAATTAATATTTCTTGTGTTCTGTGTTGCTATTGACATATATCCAAGGAAAATAGTAGAAAATATGCCAATATGAAAAGCTTAAGATAGTATATAGGCTAATTTTTAGTTATAAAAATTAATAGACCATAACTTGTCAAGTTATGGTTCATAACCAGATAAGTTATGGATAAACTTGTCAAGTTATGGTTCATAACCGGACAAGTTATGGACTATTATGAATAATAACTTGTCAAGTTATGATTCATAATCAGACAAGTTATGGATTGAAATAATAATTTAACATATTTATTAACTTATATAAACTATTGATCTACTAATTTTAATTTATCTCAAATTTTAACCTATTTTTCTCTTTCTCTTTATATCCAATGAGAGCGACAGAGATAAAAGAGAGGGAAGAGAATCGGTGCAAATCCAAAATGTCAATGAGAGAGAAGTCTCTTTAAACAATGGTCACATATATATGGTTCGATTTCTAGTGTGGCGTGCAGCGTGCTAGCTAAGACATTGACACTTGAAAGGTCCTTTTGATTAGCCAGAGGAGATCAGAAAGAATTTTTTTTTTTTCTCTCTCTAACGTATCATTAATCATAAAATAAAAAGAATCTCATCAATGAAACATGATCTTACATCCGTTAAATTCTGTTAAATTTTCATATCTTATATTTTAATCTGATATCTGATATGATTATCATGCAATTTGTCATGATCTATTACATAATTCCCTTCTTTTAAAAAAAGCACCATCCACCTCAAAGTACAATTGAAATTATCACAATGCCCGGCTATTAATTAATTGACGCCCTCAAATTAATTAGCAATCATTCTTTTCTCAATGGCTGAATTATGATTACTTATGTCCCACCATGCCCGCTTTCTGGAAGAATTTTTATGTTTTAATATAAAAAAAGTAAACACAATGATCACGGGTAACCTTTGGGAATTTACTTGTGATTGTGAACAAGAAGGATATAGACAAGTCTTGGACAATTGTCTTTTGTTTTCCATCTTTTTTATTTATTTATATTATTTATTTGGAAACTTGTTTCTCTTTCATCGCAAATCAGTTCTCTAATTCAAAGCATTTGGCTACAATTTGCTACAAATTTTGGTTGGATCAAATTATGAATCACATTCATCCTACAAAAAAAAAAAAAAAAAAAAAAAAAAAAAAAAACATTTGAAGTATGATTCAGAATTGGAACCCAGATAAAAATCCAATGACATCCAGCAATTGGGCCCTCATGTCATAACGACAGAAAGATCGGCCTTATTTTTGCTTTTAAAGAATGCATCTCTTAACTCGCAAAATGCTACCCCTCTTAAAAAATAAAAATTGAATTTTTATGCCGATTTCTCACTTAAAAAAAAAAAAAAAAAAAAAAAAAATCATTGCCCTCATTTTGTTTCTCTCATTTTTGGGCTAAAGAATAAAGGATAATTATAAGAAAAAGAGTGTAGTTCCTAGGTAATCTTATAGATCACCTTTTAGGTTGTTTGTATTTGAGTATTAGATAAGCATAAAACTTATTGGATAATCCTAGGGATATTTATTGAGCACTATAGTAGTTTAAAAGCAATCTCTAACAAGAGGATTAGATAGAGATAATTAAGATTATATATAGGAGCTGGCCTACCATGGAATATTATTTCAATGCAAAAGCTATTGTATGTACTAGCTAGCGTGTCCTAAGTATTTGCTGGTGAGAAGACAGGTGAAAATTTACAAAGGTGGAAAACGAGATCAGATGATGTTGATGGGAATACAGTAGATGAAGCATATATGTATACATACATACATATATGTGTGTGTGTGTGTGTGTGTGTGTGTGTGTGTGTGTATCTAATTATCATGTATAACAGTTAGCTGAAAACTCAGGAACTGGTTTTATTGATTTGAGTGAAGTAGAAGCATAACTGTTAGGTGAAATTAATTAAGTAAGAACATTAATATTGTTAATGGACCCTTCAGCTGGCACCCAACATTTTTAATGGCCATTGGTGATAGATGACAATATTCTGCGGTTGCTATGACACACATCTATAGTTGGATTTTATATCTTAATTCAATGGCTTCATCTAATTATCTACCTACCTTGTATTTGTTGCTCTCAGTTAATTTATGTTGTTTCCAAGGAAACATTTCCTCGCAATTTATATAGAAGGAAAGAAAAAATAAATAAACTTAAAAGTAGGGAAAAAATTGAAGATGGATATACATATATATAGTTTTTTTTTAATGGAAAATTTTCATTTTATTAAAATATTAATAAACAGTCATCTTGGTACAATATTAATCCATTAAAAAGACAAACGCATGCTTAAGGCCTAAACTGGGATAGTACAATGTCACACTAACAACGAGTTGACTGAAAGTTCGACTGGAGAAAATTCATCTCTTCAACATAAGTTGTTGAGAGTTTGAGGGGCACATCGTCAAAAACCACAAAAAAAGATATTTACACGGCATAGAAAAAATTCTAGTTGGACTGAGATCACCATATTGGCATTAAGCCGAATACTTAAATCTAAGAAAAAACAACAACCAGACGAGGGTTGAGTGGGACAACCACCAACCTTATTACAAACACAAAAGTTACAAAAATGCAAAAACCTCCGACCATCGCCTATAGATACCTCCGGTGAAGGGCGTCCGGCCAAAGGACCATCGAGGAAGACAGCAAGCGAAGAGATTTTAGCCACCAAGCGGAAAACTCCCTTCTGAAAGGAGACCATCCATTCGGCTTCCAAGCTCCTAACAGGTTCAAATCTACCCAATGGAGCCACTACACCATACATCACCACTACACTATACATCACCACCACCAACGAGAAGCCCATGACGAGTTTCACAGTCAGGAGTCCAGCAACGCACCCAAAGATTGTGCCGGAGCTCTAGCCAACCTCTGCTCTCCAAGGACCTTCTCTCTCTAACGCTCTCTAAAAAACTCGAGTCTCATTATATATTTAGGTCTCGTTCATTTCAACAATTTGAGTTTTCAATTCTATGTTTCTATAGTTAAAAGCTCTTAAAAAATATCACATTTAATTTTTTCTGCTACAATTAAAAATTATAAGAAAATATCATATCTCAGCTCGAATTGAAAACTCGAATTGGTAAAGCGAACGATGCCATAGTTACGAAGATTGCAACTGCTTGTAAATTTTTTTTTAATCTATGTAATAAAGGATATAATTCTTTTATTGTGATAAATCTCTTCATTCAATTGTCCACTTACCGTTCTAAATTTAACGCATTAATTTAAAGCCTATAATATATATTGTTGGTAATTGATGGAAGGACAAAAGACATAAATTCCCCGCTAGCTGAAAACTTCGTATGTTGCATTTGGCTTTGGAATTTTTCATGAAAGAGGGAATAACGCTACAGCTGCCATTGCTGTGTGACAACTCGATACAACCAGCGCTCATTCAATACCATGGTAGTCGTTATCACGCTTATAATTGTTTTTCTTATTTTTATTTTATTTTATGGGTTTATGAAGGATTTTCTTATATCTCTTGTAAAATGAAAAAAAAAAAAAAGTGAGAATGAATTGTTACATACATACATTCATACATACATATATTTATATATATTTATATATATATATATAAATTCTACTGCATGAAAATCCACGTGTACATATAATTATACGTGACTCTAGCTTTCCTATTTACCTCGCACGACTTTTAAATGGTCTTACCTCCTATAAGTCTCCAACCTTCAAGAAGAGCCTCAAAGCCACTAGTAAAATCAATATTTAAAACGAAAAAAACTTAAAATGGAAATTGGCAGGCAAACCATTTTAGTAAATATTCCACTAACAATAATTGTTACAAATGGTTGTGGAGAAGTTACATTTTCTAGTTCAAATGCTTGAAAATATTAGATAGAGGAAGTTTAATAGTCTAATAATACTAACACTTAATTACATATATATATATATATATATATATATAAGTGAATGCTAATTTCAAACTCATAACGTTACAAGTAGTTCAAATTTCCTCACTCCCTAATTTTTTTTAAAAAAAAAAAATCAGAAAACTCTAAAAAGAAATAAGTGAATACATAAAGAAAATTTAAATTATTTAAATTTCATCTAGATGCATTATATTAAAAGAATTATATTCTATTATTTAATATGGTCATATATAAAAGGGTCTTAGTCACAAATACATTTTCAAAATCAATCACAAGTGATAGTTATTCAAATAAAAGATAGTAGCTAGTAAAAAAGTAATTAGAAATTAAATTAGATAAGTACATGTATTTATATATTAATCTCTAAATTTTGAAAAAGAAAAGGTTCCCTATAAACAATAGGGCCCCAATTTGTTTTGAGCCAGCATTGTGTCAAATACCACCATATAGGATTCTATACTTACTCTCATCATGGCCAATCCCAACAAGTTAATAAAATAAGTAAAGTATGCTTGATTATATTTTCCAATCCTTTATTTTAGGGAGTATATTTTTCCAATTCTAAATACAATAATAAAAAAAAAAAGATAATGGTAGGGCTAAAAGCTAAAGGAAGACTTATATATACTAACTAAAGTTTGCCGCCAAAGGATTTGAGTTCCTTTTTTCTGTTCTCTACTCCTTTATGTATGTATCATAATTATTACGTCTCCATTAAGTTTAGTAGCTTTTAGTTATTATAATCTGTTGTTCATATCCAAAGCATAAAGCAAACTCTTTTAATTTTTTCAGACTGACCATAAACTATTGAGTGAGTAGATAGCTTTCAGCGTGTACGGGTGACAGATTGATAAGATAACTTAGTTGATTAATCTTATTTAACTGAGAAAGAATCATGGTTGGTTTGCATTTTAATTCATTAATTTCCGGAATGAGCAAAGAGGGGGGAAAAAAAGGAAAATACAAAAAAAAAAAAAAAAAAAAATAATTTATCTTACGGGTCAACAAGTATATACACTTGTGCAATATTCTTTGTTTTATATATTTCAGTAGTGTGTTTAATTAATTAAGTTGATTAAAGATTTCAAGACCGATAAATATAAAATTTACATGTGATGTGTGACAATAAGAAACTACAAGCACCGCCTTTTGACTATTAGATTTACTTATAAAATGATGTGGCCACTGTCGGACCAACCACAGAAAATTTATAAACCAAACAAGAGCATATATTCTCACTTAGGAATTTATTATGAAATTTCCACGTCCATAGTTGACCAAAAGTTGATGTTTGAATCTATCACCCACGCCACTATATATATATATATATATATATATATATATATATATGTTTGTGTGTGAGAGAGAGATATTAAGTGGATCGAATTTCGTCTTTATATTTAAAAAATACTGTTTCAAATTATATTTCTCTAATAAAAAAAAGTGCTATAGAAAATATGAAAGTAAGGGACACATATACATCATGTATGATCTTGTCTTGTGACGCTTTCAAAAGCTACGGGAAGTAAACGAATTTTAAACGCCCATTGAAATTTAAACGCTTTCGAAAGAAAATATGATATTTTCTCTCTCTTTTTTTGTTTCTCCCCCTCTCGTTGTCATTGAATGGACCTTTTTTTTTTTTTTTATGTCGTTGGATGGAATATTGATTATGAAATATTAAAAAAAAAAAAAAAAAAAAAGGCGGTTTATTTTCTAATAAATGCAGCCAAGGAAATAATTATGTCTAAAAATGATTATATAAAAGGCTCGTTTATTTTATTAATTTAAATTTAAATTTTAAATTTTATTATAATAAAAAAATTTTAAAAATAATCATATTTAATTTTTTTATTAGAAAATAAAAAATTTTCATATAAAATTAAATCTCAATTTAAATTAAAATTTTAAATCAGCAAATTAAACGGGTCTAAAAACCAGGCAAAATCTGGCCGTTTCAATCCCAATCGATGATGACCATTCAGAATTCAGCTAGCTACATGACTACATCCCATCCAAAAGAAAAAACAAAATAAAATTTTTAAAAAAAAAAAAATTATAAGGCTCATCATAATCAAATCAACCCCTAATAAAAAATAAAAGGCTAAATAAAAACTAAAAGCCTATACGAATCGACAGCACAAAACAAAAACGAATTATTAATTAAAAGTACGATGTAAATTTCCATTGGACAATCAATTAATTAAAACAATTTCAATCAAAAAAATAATCAAATAGAAAAAAGAATAAAAATATTGCTCTGGTGGGATCCTTTAAGTACCTCTATTCCAATTCCTCTGCCACAGAACAACAATTATATCCTCTTATAATTCCTTCTTCATCTCCAAATTCCAATTCCTCTCTCTCTCTCTCTCTCTCTCTCTCTCTCTCTTGATAGTTGATAATTAAAACAAGGACTCTCTTTTGTCCAAGCGCTATGGTGGAAGTGGAAGTAGTACTGGAGCAGTGCCCGTCCCCGCCGCCGTTGATTTCGAAGAAGCTGAGCAACGCGGTCCGTCTGATCATCTTCATGATCCAGAAGAGATCACGGAAGCTGGCGATGCCGGATCTGCAGGTGATGGTCCGACGTGGCAAGATCCTAGGGAAGTCCTTCAACGACCTTATGCTCCGCCACAACACCGCCCTCGGCTGCACCTCCCACGACGTCCGCATGTCCTTCGTCTCCCCCCGGGAGTATGAGTTCAGCTGCAGCTCATCCCCACCGCACCGCCGCTACTCCTCCTGCCACGTCACCAAGCGCAAGCCTGATAATAATTATTATAATAATTACATGAAGCACTCCCGTGGGGGTCACGGCCATGATCACGGTAACGGTAACCGTATCATTCCCCAACCACCCCCCGCATTCGACGAAGACGACGTCGTTCTCCCGGTGGGGTCGTTCAAGATGTTTAATCGTCGTACTACAGAGGTTGAGTCTCCGCTGAGGACGCCGGTTTCCGGTCCGTCGTCAAGGTGGATCAAAACGACAACGAAGGATTCGTCGTCGTCGTCGTTTAGATCAGGTGGTAGTTGTTGTGGTGATGGGGAGGAGGAGGAGTTCCAAGTTGACAAAGCGGCGGAGGAGTTCATCGAGAGGTTTTACAGGGAGTTGATGATGCAGAAGTGGACGGCGCGTGAACTGTCGGATCGGTTCGCGTGATCCACGCGCCGCCGATGGGACCGCGCGTGGGAAATTTTAATGTTAGGGTTAACGATTATAAGTGAAATGAAACGATGAATACCTGCTTGCTTTTGTTGTCTGTTGATGTACAGTCAGTAGCGAAACTATCAATGCAGTTTTACCGTCAAGGTTTTTTCTCTTTTTTTTTTTTTTTTTTTTTTTAAATGGAAGTTTGTTTTTATTTTCTATTCTTCTTTCCCAGGAATGTGTGTGTGTGTGTGTGTGTGTGTGTGTGTATGGTTTTCCCAAATGAATTTTCTAATCAAGAAATATCTAAGTAGAACATAGGAAAAGCTTGGTTAATTAATAAGTAGTTTGGAAGCCTATTTATTATAGAAATTAAATAGAATGAATGTTAGTAGTAACCATTGAAAACTCATATATATATATATATATATATATATATGCAGCATGAGAGCAATATGGTTAAAAAAGCCTCAAATATGATTATATTGAAGCAAAATGCATAAAATTTGATCAGCAGGACCTATAAAATACAGTTGGATACTTCAAAAAAAAAAAAAAAAAGAAACACAGTTGGAAGCACGGCCAAATACTTATCATTTAGTTCATGGATTCAAATCATGTGATTAGAACCATTTTCGATTTACGTGTATTTTTGGTGAAAGAAAATACTGTAGCGAATCACGAATCATGATTCAAATCAAAGAACGACTCTAGATACCAAACGGACTAAATGAAAGAAAACGGTGTGTAGTTTTACTGCCATAAAATATTTTGAGACATGTCATATAATTAAGCTAAAAATTAAATATGTGAATGGTAACATAGGAAACATTTGAGTTATTATACAAGGGTTGTCTTTGGTCCTTTCGTAGAGGACCACTCCAACACTAACATAAAGAAATAAACTGGGTGTAGTATGATATTTTTTACACGTAACAATAATTTTAAAAGTGATAACAATGATCTCCAATAAATAAATTTTTAATCACCTTAAACTATTGTCACATAACATAATAATTATGTTATGGACTCGTTCATTTCACCGATTTAAGTTTAAAATTTAAATTTTATTATAGTAAAAAAATTTCAAAAACAATCATATTTAATTTTTTTATTACAATAAAAAAATTTTATATAAAATCACATTTTAATTTAAATTAAAAATTTAAATAAGCGAATTAAATGAATTTTAAGAAGAAATTAAGCCTTTCCATATGTATTCCTATAATTTTACCGCACACCAAAGTTGACATTTTAATTGTCAAGGATTCTTTTTGCTTTTTGTGGTTTGTCACGGCTGAATAATGATTACACATGTCAAAAGAGGAAGAAGAAAGTGAATGATTACATACTAATTGATACCCTGAGATTCTATCTATCATCAGTTCCCAATTATGGACAAACTCAAAAACAAAAGGTCAAAGCTAAAGTTAATCGATCAATATAATGGTTGTTTCTTGCTGCCTTCTTAAATGATTAATCCATCAACAATGATTACCCACTCATGGATTCATGCTGATCCTTGTTTGGGTGGGAAGAGTTGTTCACAAAGTTAAAAAAAAAAAAAATGATCATATTTCTTGATCTGGTTGAAAACATATTCTCAAAACCTAATGTAAATTTAAACTTTAATCACTAATTAATTTTTTCAATTTTTTGGTGTAAAAGAAAAAAGGAGATTTATACGAATCAAGTTGTTTTACGGTCCTCTAACAGGACAAGTTTTTTTAATGATCAAATTAAACTTTATAGTTGGATTTATGAGTGTTGATTTTAAGATTATACATTATAAATATAAAAAAAAAAAAAAAAAAAAAAACCCCATTTTTAGAGTTACAAAATAATCATTATGCATGACAGATTTTAATAAGTTATATAAATAAGAGTTTATTCCTCTCCTTACTTTAAATGCATAAGAAGAAAAATGGCTTCAATTAAAGTTGAAAAAAAAAAAAAAAAAAAAAAAAAAAAAAAAGCATTTTGAAGCTTGAGTTTTCACGGAAGTAAAAGAGAGAGAATAAAGTAAAAAGCTGACACTTTTCACTCAAACCAAATTGTGACAGTTAGGTGGTTTTAATCATGTTTGGATTGAGCATTTACGGAATATTTAATTTGAGGATTCAAATTATAATTTAAATCATAATTCATTATATATTACAGTTTTATAAAAATATATATAAATTATAATAATTATAATCACATGATTTTAATTCATAAATTAAACATTTTCTTAATTAAAATATTTTCCTATTCAATGTTGCACCAACACTGATTATGTTTAATACATTGGGTGGAGTATTGTCTATTAAGGTTTAGGAATATAGAACAACATTCTATGGTCTCATTTATTTTATTAATTTGAGTTTTATTATAGTAAAAAAATTTTAAAAATAATTACATTTAATTTTTTTATTACAGTAAAAAACTCTCATATAAAGTTATATTTTAACTCAAATCAATGAAATTAAATGGACTCTATATATATTAGAGTCGTATTCATATATGTGTAAGTCCATTGTCCCAAACTTTCTTAGTCCAAAATGTCTACATGTGACAAGTATCATTCCTAATGACAAGTATCATTCCAGAACTTATTAGCTCAAAATGAACTTAATCACTTATAATATCGGTGACAGTTAATTAATTGATAATTACTATGCCTCCAAGGACTACCCACAGACACACACATACACATTCACATATATACATACAATATATATATATATATGTGTGTGTGTGTGTGTGTGTGTGTGTGTGTGTGTGTGTAAAGGACGATTCACAATATGGCACTTCAATTGGCGTCCTCGAAGTGATCTAATGATTACAAATGCACTGTATCTTATTCTAATTAGCCGTGTAATTTCCATAACTTGCAGCACCTTGTTTTTTTTTTACTTTTGTTCCCCCCCTTTTCTATAGTTGAGCAGTTGAGCTAAGCTCAAGCTCAAAAGTATATACATCTTTATCATCCTTTCATTTATTGGGAAAATTTATTGTGGACACATCTCGGACCCAGCTAAAAAGAGACTGAGGAAAGACGAAAAGAAAAATGACAGTAAATATCATATTTTTAAAATTAAATTAAATAGATAATAGATTTTAAAATTATTTAAATTAAATGACAGTTTACCATTTAAAAAATTCATTTACTACGGTAAAAAAATAAATTATGTGGTAAAAAATCTTAAAAATTTTTTATGTACGTGCAAAATTTTGTTTACCAGTCATAAAAACAAAAATCTACGTGAAAAAAGTCTTTTTACTAATTATAAATAAACTATTTATATAATAATTTGTTATTTATTTTAAATAATTTTAAAATCAACTGTTTATTTCATTTATTTTAATAAATATGTTGTTTACGACCTTTTCTCTTGAGAAAATTAGGTACATTTGCCTAAATATCTCTTACTTTCTTGGGCTCTTCCGTTTGAGCTTGACTTGTAGATGGGCCGAGTGCATCTTTAATGTTTATTATTAGAGTAATCCACAAATATGGGTAAGAATTTTTATCTTTTATTTTTTATTTATAATATTTTTAGTTAAATAATTATACTAATAAAAAAATATTTATAAAAAATAAAAGATAAAAATTTAAATTCATATATTTTTAAAGATAAATTCTCCATTTCTTCTCATTATTTGGATGGCTAATGGAGTGGCACCATATAACATGAAACTAACAGGTTGGTTTCTCGTGTTATGTGCTTTAGATGTCTTATGTACTTAGACAATTGAGTATGGATATTTGGATGTTCAGTTATTTTTTAAAAAACTTGAATATGATGTGCTTCGACACTTTTACATACTTAATTAGAAATATCATACGTATGTTTTGTGCTTATATATTTTTTATGTGCTAAGTTGTCGATTATTATAGACATTTGGAGAGTCTATGTTCTTATTTTTAGTATGTAGTCTAATAATGTTAGTTTTACATATGAAAAAAATTAATTTCCACCATTTATATTAGTCGGTGACTTGGTTCATAAAATTTTTTTTAATATGAACTTGTTACATAAGTTTAATAAACTTGTTCGCGTGTCTGGTCATATTATTTGTGTAATTAATATTTTATATTAGTGTTTGGGTTCTTAACACGTTTATTACTCATATGTTATGTTTATGTTCGTGCTAATTATATTATTATGTGATTGCGCTAGCCATATGTGAATAAGAATTGTTAGCCCATGCAATAGAAAGGATAAAAACATGAATCATGAGTCATGCTAAAATGACGTATAGTTTGCTATAGAACATTATCGTTGATAAGACGTCAAGTCATTTTAATGTAAATGACAATTAACTTAAAGGTGACAATAAATTGAAAAAACAACATCATTATGAAACAATCACATCACATTAAAAAAAAAAAAAAATAATAATCATATAAACAAACAACAGTACGCTAGTTTGTTTCCTTGCAAAAATAAAGATATACTTTAAATATATTCCTCGAAAAAAAAAAAGCTTAAAGTTGTCAATTTTATTTCATTGTTTATTTTTTCCCTTCGACGAGTAAGGTACTCATAATTTTGCACCTAAATCAAGTATGGCCAATTATTGACACAAGTGTGACAATGTACTTAAATTTTTGGAAGCATGATGAATAATGTTAGGAATCCTGCCTAGTGCCTAATGTATTGGATTTTAGGATAAAATATGAATAAAGCAAGCGGATAAAGAACATTTATGTAGTTCAGTTTTTTTACCTGCCCAATCAGAAACCCTCACTATCAAAACAAAGAGATTACACAAAAGAGTAATTTTTTTTTTATTTTATAGGTTCAAACTAATGTTAACTGATAAAATTTAAATTTTTATTTAGATTTTTTTGTTTAAATTTACGAACTAAACGAGTTATATATAGCTCGGTCTCACAAAACTTTAACACACTCAAATAGATTACTCTCTCAGTACAAGTAAAGAGAATAACTAACAAGTGACAGCTCTCTAGGTTGCTCCAAATGGTTGCAAGGCCACCTCCTTTTGCAAAACTTTAATACATCATTCCATGTAGCTCTTCATGTGTAATTCTTAACTCTTCACTCAGTTGTAGAATTTTTCTACGATTATGTGAGCCATATAATTTCAATAATTAATTATAAACGTAAAATGATATCAAACTAATAACGCTTACTTTAGAGCCTCAAGGGGAGCTAAACTAAAACAAGCATTACGAAAGAGGGAGCATCAACTCATATAGTCATGCCTATGAGTTTAGAGACGGAATCAGATGGAATGAGCTTCTTCGAAATATTAAAAGGTATTTTAAACCGTTTTAAAAAATTATGAGGCACATTTTAAACAAGATATATAGTTTTAGGCAATATGAAAATAATCCTTAACTAGATATGGTAATACCTTTAAAAACAAGTTTCAAAACAATAATAAAGAATTAAGCAAATAAAAATGAATTTATGTGAAAGAAAATACCATAACAAAAAAAATTAAATTTAAATTTTTATAAGAAAAAAACTGTATTAAAAACTTAAATTGTGATTCTAATTAATGAAATAAATAGGCCATAAATGGTGCTTGCGGCTAGAGATGATCTTTAATCCTTCTCGTTTGAATGGGTGAGGCGAATCAACGATGTCATTGCCTATTTACTTAACCGTCAGACAATTTGTACTTCTTGTTCTTTATTAGCCGAGGATGTTTGTATTCCCCCGATTAATTTCGTTCATTCGACTTTATTTAAGTAGGCTTTATGTTTTTTTTTTGCAGCCATTGTTATGTTTTTTAACAGACTTGAGTGTTTGTTAGTCTCATTGGGCTCCTCAACAAAAAACAAAAGGAAAGGAAACATAAAGAAAGTACAACAACGGATAAGTCATCTAGAAAATAATTAGAGTTTTGTTTTAAACATCTCCTTTAAAGGCAGTGTTTGCATTAAGTCAATGTACACATTACGAACGTAGATATTTTACAAAAGAGAAATGTTAAAAATGGTGCGTTTAAAACTCGTTTTAAAATAATTTTATTTTTTATATGAAAATAAAAATAAAAATATTTTCAATTTCAGATATAAATTATTTTTAAAAATAAATTTAATAGTTTTATTAAGAAATTATTTTTAATATAAAAAAACTAATTAGTGTCTTTATTTCTTTCTCTACTCGAGAGAAGAGAAAATGAAAACAAAAACTTTCATTTTATACTAAACTAAAAAATCATTTTCATTTATGTTTTTTGTCTTTAGTATGTCAAACGCCGTTTTGAAAAAGTTTTTAAATTTTTTCTCAAAAAACGTGAAAAATAAAAATATGATCAATTCTAAATACGATGGCCTAAGTGATTTTGCAAAAAAAAAAAAAAAAATTAGCGTAACTATTTTTATTACTTTTTACATTTAACATGTAGACTCCACTAATATAATATATTATTATTTAAATAAAAAATAAAATAATAAAATTCATATATTAAATAATAAATATAAAAAATAATAAAAATAGTAATAAAAATAATAACACGAGCATTTCTCTTTAAAACAAATTCGAGATCGGTCTGCAAAACCATCAACACTAATAACAAAACTGGGCGAAAAATGATTTGTGTGCTTTCATCAATTGGGATGTGCGAAATTCCGAAAAGAATTTCCCCCTCTAGTGGAGTTTGACCAAATCGACACATTAGCTAATCTATTGTTCAGTATCGATATTTGGTAGTCTATAAACACTTTCAAATCTCACCTTTATCTGCATATCTCAGAGGAGATATCCGGAAAAGAATGATAAACCATGTAGGAACCCGCAATTATGTTAGGATCCGTTTGGTTAGGGAATTCATCTTTTGATTTGAATCATAATTCGTAGTTTATTATAATGGTTTTTCTCATAAAAAATACACGTAAATTAAAAATAGTTTAAATCACATGATTCGAATCCTTGAACCAAACGGACCCAAAAATTTGAGTTGATCAAAGTTATGATGAAATATTTTAATTATAAAATAAATGAAAATAAATATAAAAAATCTGACCAGAAAGGAAGATTAGGGAGATCTCCGCCTCTACTAAAAACTTATGAGTTGTTTGATTAAGAAATTTTTCTCCTGATTTGAATTATGATTCGTAATTTACTATAGTATTTTCTCTTATAGAAAACACACGTAAATCAAAAATAATTATAATCTCATGATTTTAATATATGAACTAAACATCTTCTTAATAATGTTTATACTAATAGTATTAAAAATCACGATAATTTTTACCGGTAACTAATTTCTCTCGTTATAGTTGAATTCCTAAATATTCAATCACTATACACTGTGATCTCCCGCGTTGGTTTGAAATATATTTCCTTTTATTCAAAAAAGAGAGATTTTTTTTAGGTGAAATAAGAAAAATTTAGATATAAATAATATATCTATTTACATATGAGTCGAAATTAAAATTAAACCAGTCGAAACTAATTTCTTTATTAATTATAATAAACATAAAAGATTTAAAAATTTATAATTACCAAATCTTAATATTTCTTAAGATTATTTTTTAAAATTTTTTAAGATTATTTTTTTAGGATTATTTTGGTTGGGGACGGAGAGAATTTGATTAGTTGTGTCATTTAGAAAGGAAAATGATTTCACATGATTCAATTTCCCAGAAATCTAGCATATATATTTCAAATAAATGCAACTAAACCAGGAACGAAGATTGTTGTTTATACGTGCCAAAGAAAAATAATAATAATAAAATGTCCACGACTGACATTCCCGGTAAAGTTAAACCAAAATTATATAAAAAAATTAAAAAAAAAAAAACGAAAGTATGTCTACGACTGACATTCCCAGTAAAGTTAAACCAAAATTATATAAAAAAATGTAAAGCTACCTCTACTTACATATAAAAAAATCTTAAAAGAGTTAAAACTTGCTTACATGAGGTTATCACGTGAGAGCCTCTTTATTTTTATTTCTTTTTCCTTTTTGTACTTTTTATTTTGATTTTTTGTTAATTTTTTTACATTATAATTTTTTGTGCGTTTTTAAAAAATATATTGAGTACGTTTATAATTAATTTTTGCTTATTTTTGGAAAACGTTTCTTCACGTTTTTTGTGGCATAAAAATGAAAACGGTTTACAAATTTTTATTTGTTTAGTAAATGTTTTGAAAACAAAAACGGAAACAGAAAATAGTAAAAATGATTTTGTAAAGGAATTTAAAAACTGTTAGAAGTTGTTTTCCTTCTTTTATTTTTCATTTTCTAGTACTTATCAATAATGTTATAATATATTAATTAATAATTATAACTAAATACGATTTCACTTTTTTATTATACTCAAAATAATCTCTTAAAAAACTAACCAAACATAATTTAAAATTGTCTCATAATGATTCTCAAAACAATCTCATTTTTACTTGTGTATTGAAAACGAAAACATTTTGAAAATGTTACCAAACGGGCACATTGTTCCTCACTTTTCTTCTGTAAGAGTAGTTTTTTTCACATGTATTTCTATTTTATTTTTATTAGTTAAAATAATTTTTTCAAATATGTCTCAACTTAATTTTTTTTTTTTACACTTGTTATTTTTACACATATTCATTTCTTAAATAAATTAAAAATTCCTTAAATAATTGTATAAATAAATTTCTCATTATTCAATAAATAATAAACTCTTTAGGTGTCTCTAATAAGACAATACATGCAAATAATGTTACAAAATTAGTGAAAAAACGAAAGAAGAACTAAAAAAAGTTCGAGACAAATAGAAGAAAGAAAAAATATATAAAAAAGAGAATTAGGAAAAATTAGAGGCCAAAGTTAGGGTTGCTTGGCCCGGGCTTTGAATAGAAATTTTAGTTGGTCCAACCCTAAATAGGAGAATGATGACTTTGTAAGGAATAATGTCTTAGAAGCATGAGATGTAAAAGAATATTTATTATTTATTTAATAAAATAGTTTATTCATCATTTTATGTGCATATATTTATGAATATCAAATAAAAATCTTTGATTATTTATGTAACCTTAAACATGGTATATAAGTGTTGTACACGAGAGGATAATGTTTAAGGATAATAATAAAAAATAATTGTTCATAATGAATTTAATTAAAGTTCAAAATCTTTAATTAAAACATTATTAATACATGTCATTCCCATTTAGAATAGAACGGTGTTATCTGCATTAATATGACAAAATATTGAATGAGTGTATTTCGCATAATGAGATTATATAGAACATGGATGCAGACACAATATGAATTTCTAATAATTTTCGTTAAGCATAGAAATTCTAATTGAGTCTACCGATAGTCATATATAGGATAATCTTAATCCTGAGTTCTTAACAAACTCCTATTTATGGATTTATGTCTTTTGATTTACTCGGTACGGATTCCGAGACCATGAATCCTATTCCTTATATTTTGGAGACATAATGAAATAGGTAGCTGGGAATGTTATTATACGAGATGGAATCCATTCACTCTTGAGAAATAAGCAGATAAATAATTCTCTTGAGTGTTGATTCGGTACTTGGATTAGTAAGAGCGCCCTGGTTCATGAATGTGTTTTATGAATCACTATATATTAGAGAATCAATGATACTCGAGGATAAAGATGTAATTAGAGAGGTTAACGGATTCTACCTGACTCTAATTATGAATTATTTATGTAGGATTGATTTATATGTAATGACTATATCAAATGGACACTTCGCGGTTTAGAAGTAATTAATGTCTATAATTTCGAGAGTTCAATTCCAAGTTTATAGTGGAGTAACTATTTGAATTAATAGAATTAATTAATTAATTATTAATTTTATTGGAACTCGGAATTATAGGTCCATTAGTCCCTGCGTCGTCCTTGTAATTCTACCAGACACAAAGGGCAAAATGAGAATTTTAGAATTACGAAATTCTAAAATTAAATACTCAAAAAATAATTAAATAAGAGTTAATTATTATTTAAATAATGTGATTATTTAAATTTGAATTTGAACATATCTAGATTTATCCATTTAAACTTATTTGATAAGCTGTTCAATTTAGAATTCAAATTAATTTAAGTTTGACTTAAATTCAAATTTGAATATGAATTAAATTTGGACTACTGGATAAATGATAAAATCTCTTCCTTCCTTATTTGATATAGGCGCCACACATGTGGATAAACCCTAGGGACGTGGTCAGCCACCTTGAGGATAAGGGGAAGGGAATTTTTTGTTCCAAATTCAAAATTGAAGATAAGAATTTAATTATATTTTGAAGTTTGACTTCCACTCTTTAAATATGAAAAAGATAGAAAATTGTGAACACAATTTTTAAAACATACTTTTAGGCCTAAAGTGTTGGTGGCTGAAATTCTCATAGCAAGAAAAAGGAGAGCAAAAATTTTTTCTCAAAAAATTTCACATCGTGCGTACATTGGTGTTTGTGGAAATTTGAGTGTTTAAGAAACCCGTTATTGTCTCACGTGTGCCCACACACACGTCTACGTGGAATCAAGGAATTGATGTGGAAGACTTTGATATTCTAAACACAAAGCTTGGAGCAAGGACTATTCGTGGTCAAAGAAATTCAAGTTATCATCCGAGTTGGTTTCCATGTATTTTTTCGGTTGATTCTTGAATTATATAAATTAATGTGATTAATTTATTCGTGCATAAATTAATATAATATATAGAGTATCTCAAAAGTTTTATGAAAATTTTTGTTATACATGATCCGCTACCTACCACGCTTATGCCGCCAAATTCGATTTAGCAATGAACAGACTTAGCCTGGTCCTTAAGTCCAAAAGGGTTAGGGTTGGCTCACCCGACTCATAATTTTATAAAGTATTTTCAAAAAATCTTTAAAAAGAGGGTGTTTAGGTCAGCACTTCTCAATCGGATAAACATTTAGGTGGTTTTTAGTTTATAAGTTCAAAATTATAGTTTTATCATAATTTTAATTTTTTTATAAGAAAAAAATATTATAACAAAATCAAAAATTATTATCCTAAACTAAGTATAATTTTTAAAACAAATGTCACTTTGAATTCAAAACCTTGGGTCTAGTCAGAGTAACAATAATGAATCTTAATTGGTCAGTTTAGTATGATTCAAACTTAAACTCTAAGGGTCCGTTTGGTTTATGAATTCAAATTATGTGATTTGAACTATTTTTAATTTATGTGTATTTTTTATGAAAAAAAATGCTGTAATAATCATAAATTATGATTCGAATTTAGAAATCAAACGAACCCTAAAACAAATCACTGTTAGAAAAATTTTAAATAATAAAAAGAAACAGAGAAGGGGTAAAAAAAATAAAAAAAAAAAATCAACAGTGCCATTGTTTTTCTCTCGCTCTCCTCCAGGAGTGGAAATCTAGAATCCTTTTTTCTGCCTTTTCATTTCCCTCCACAGATCTCCAAATTCCCTCTTTTAGTTTTTTGTTTTACCCCCAACCCTAACATTTTTCGTTCAATATTTAATATTATTTTTATCTAATCCTTCTGTATATCCATTTCTACTATTTTTCTTCTTCTTTCTTCCTCTTCGTCATCTCTCAGTTTCTCTCGAGAACTCACTGATCAATTTTTCGCTGCCGATGCTTCTAGAACCTTCACGAACATTCTCCAGAACCTTCGCCTGACTTTCTCTCTCTTCATGGACCAGCATCAGTCCTACCATGCCTGAGCTGCGTAGCAGACCACGCAGAAATCGGGCATCAAACCGGAACCCTAAACCCGACCACAACAACGACAACAACAACAACCCAATCGGCAATCCGATTGCCGAACAGCGTCAAGAGCAGGAGCCGCCGCGGGACCTGACCGACGCACGACCTCGCCGGGGAAGAGGAAGAAGGCCGGCGCAGGGGAATAACAGAGGGAAGACAAACGCGATCGGCGGTGCGATTCGCGAGACGACGCTGGTTAAGCGCGAAGAAGAGGAGGAGGATAGGGTTTTGAGGGAAGGTGTCGGCGAGAGAGGCATGGACGAGTACGATAGTGGCGGTCGGAGCGGCGATAAGGGCGCCGCCGCCGAGGATGAGGGCAGCACAGCTCCTCTCCCTGAGAAGGTAGTTTTTTTTTTTTTTGGTGTTTGAAAAAGGATTGACTTTTTCCTTTGTAGAGAAAGGAAACGGAAAGATGGTAATTTTTTTTTTTACCTTCGCTCATATATTTTCTTGGTGAACAATTCCTGATTTTGAATTTTGCTTGGTTTTTCTGTTTGAGAAATTTTAAACTGTTGCTATGCTTTGTTGAAAAATGGAAGAAACGTTTCACCCATTTCTTTTTTGTGGTTCAAAATTGTGTCATTTCCCCTTGAGATTTGATCAGGAAGGTCTATTGGGAAATTGTTAAGTTGGACGTTCTTTCATTTGTAAGTGGACGTTGAACTGTGTTAAAAAGGGAAAGAATGCGGCTTATTGCAAAACCGTTGATGCAACATTATCAAGAAAGATATCTGGTGAAATTATTCTTGTTTTGGGTGGTTCATTGATTTTTTATTTCCTAACAACAGGTCCAAGTTGGTGGTTCTCCATTGTACAGAATAGACAAGAAATTGGGAAAAGGAGGCTTTGGACAGGTTTATGTTGGTAGACGTGTTAGCCCTACAAATTTAAATGAAAGAACTGGCCCTGGAGCTGTAGAGGTTTGACATTATTCTCTTTTCAGTTATTTTGCCGAATTTTGTATTTAGTGATGGTTGTTGTGTTTACTTCTTATTCCTTTAATCTCCATTCTTTCAGGTAGCCTTAAAGTTTGAGCATAGAACTAGTAAAGGATGTAACTATGGACCACCATATGAATGGCAAGTTTACAAGTGAGGCCCCAACCTTCTTGTTATACCTTTCTGTCTTTGCATATTGCATTTTAGTGGTTTTAAGTTTTAGTTTTCACTTGCTTTGTTCCTTGTCAGTGCGCTTGGGGGTAGTCATGGAGTGCCGCGAGTTCATTATAAGGGCCGCCAGGGTGACTACTATGTCATGGTATGTGTTTCCTGTTGCATTAGCTTGCTTGTTATGACATTAATTTGTCTTTCTACTTTGTTAGTCTGAGAATTTGTAAAGTAACCCCATGTCTTACAGGTCATGGATATGCTTGGACCTAGTTTGTGGGATGTCTGGAATAACAATTCGCACACGTAAGTCTTTCGATGTGTAGGAAAGAAAAGAAAAGTCTCGTAACCTGATTTTTCATTGACTTGTTAGTTATGCCTATTGTTGTTGACATCTACTTTTCTCAACTGCAGGATGTCGATAGAAATGGTGGCATGCATTGCAATTGAGGCGATTTCTATATTGGAAAAGATGCACTCTAGAGGGTTATAATTCTAACTCTATTTTGTGATCTTTGGTTTACCCTTTTTCTCTGTGGTTGAACCTGGTTATACGTAGTTTCTATGTTGCTAGGACTTTCCTAGCTGAGGGTGTCGAATGATTGAAATTCACATTTCCATTACAGGCCCTCTAGATAGGGCGTTATGTTACCATTTCATTTACTTCTAGCGTTCTACACTACAGAAGCATTATACTTGTTTTTCACTTTATAAACCTCTTCACCTTGGGATGAATGTGTTATAGTCTTGCCTTAGGTTTATAGCTAAAGATCAATGGTTAGCATTAATTTATTCTTAATTATTTGCATAAGCAGGACAAGTGAACTCAATCTGAAATGATATGCAGGGTCATTATTAATTTTTGAATATTCCAGTGTCATGATGTACACAGTTTTTTAACTTTTGCTTCTTGTGTCCATGGCAGATATGTACACGGGGATGTGAAACCTGAGAATTTTTTGCTCGGCCCCCCTGGAAGTCCGGAAGAGAAAAAGCTGTTTCTTGTTGACCTTGGCTTGGGTACGCTGCAGAATCTGTGTTTTCAGAGTTATTAGTTATTAGTTTTACCTTGAATGGAAAATGACTATGTTTATCTGTTGTGTACTTTTAGCTACTCGGTGGCGAGATAGTTCAACAGGCAATCATGTTGACTACGATCAACGGCCTGATGTTTTCAGGTGAATACCGAAATGAGATGGTGTGCTTATTTGACTAGAAGTTTGCTTTCCTCCCTTGGTGGTTGGACAATGGTATTTGATAATTTGTATTTTGCAGGGGAACGGTGAGGTATGCTAGTGTGCATGCCCATCTTGGTAGAACTGGCAGTAGGAGGGATGATTTGGAATCTCTTGCTTACACACTTGTATTTCTTCTCCGTGGCCGCTTGCCTTGGCAAGGATATCAGGTTTGGTATTTCTAAGTTTGAGTTAGGTCATGCTTATACCTAATTCTGAGATTCGACTCTGATGCATATTTTTATTAGGGGGAGAATAAAGGATTCCTTGTCTGTAAGAAGAAGATGGCTACTTCTCCAGAAGCTCTGTGTTGCTTTTGTCCACAGCCTTTCCGACAGTTTGTTGAATATGTTGTGAATTTGAAGTTTGATGAAGAACCTAACTACGCTAAATATATCTCCCTTTTTGATGGGATTGTTGGTCCAAATCCAGATATTAGGCCAATAAATACCGAAGGTGCTCAGAAGGTACTTTTGATGTTCTTTCAACTAGGATATTCTAGAAGTTTATGTTACAAAACACTCAAAAGACAAGAAAAAGATCTAGAACTGGCAATTTGAGGGTCCAGGTCTCCAAACTGAAACGTATAGTTTAAAGATAGTAATTGCAATCTCGTCTTTATTCATCCTTTCTGTTTAAATAGCAAGAACAGTTTTCAAATGAACGCTGACAACTAATGCCATAAAAGGAGAATTGTCAGCAATATGTGATGAGACATAAAATCTAAGAATTTAGATTCCAAGGATGCTATATATCTTTAAGTTCTTAACAATAAATAACACGAAAACAGCCACTGGCACTGCTGTGTTCGTTACAATAAATCTTGGTTTCGGATACATCTAATACCATATTTTTTATTGTGAAGCTCATATGTCAGGTTGGGCATAAGAGAGGACGATTGACCATGGAGGAGGAAGACGATGAACAGCCAAAGAAGAAGATTCGTATGGGAATGCCTGCAACACAATGGATTAGTATTTATAATGCTCGTCGGCCTATGAAGCAAAGGTACGTAATCTTACATAACAAATCTTCAAGTTGAGCTTCGTTTCAAAAGCTTAGCAAGTTGATTTTTCCATCTCTTCTTGTAGATATCATTACAATGTTGCAGATTCGAGGCTGTCCCAACACATTGAAAAGGGAAATGACGATGGGTTATTTATCAGCAGTGTTTCTTCCTGTTCCAATCTTTGGGCTCTTATCATGGATGCTGGCACCGGTTTCACAGCTCAAGTTTATGAGCTCTCTCCATATTTTCTTCATAAGGTCTTGTCTTCCCCTCTTCCATTTGAGTCTAGGATACATGTCTCTTGTATCTGGAATTATTAGTTATCAATTACTTTTCTTAGTGTGCATTGACATACGCCCAGCAATTGACTTTGCTGCATAATTTCCACTGCTATCTCTCTCTCTCTCTCTTTTTTTTTTTTTTTTTTTTTTTTGGGGTCTTGTGATTATTATGTTGCATAATACTACTCATTATGATCAATGCTGATTGGATATCTATTGTCGTAAATTAACATCTTTTCTCTTCTTTTATAAAGGAATGGATCATGGAACAGTGGGAGAAGAATTTCTATATCAGCGCAATAGCAGGAGCCAGTAACGGAAGTTCATTAGTTGTAATGTCCAAAGGTTGGGCTCTATCACAAAAACATGAATATTGTTAAAAGTTTGTATCTGTCTGACTTGAGTTGTGTTGCTTCATATAGGGACCCAGTATTTACAGCAGTCCTATAAAGTGAGTGATTCATTTCCGTTCAAGTGGATTAATAAGAAATGGAGGGAGGGATTTTATGTTACTGCCATGGCCACTGCGGGAAGTAGGTGGGCAATTGTTATGTCTCGAGGCGCAGGCTTCTCTGACCAGGTCTTGCTAAGATTTGGAAATTAATAATTTTCTAGGTTAAAGTAACATTTGGTGGGTAATAGATAGATTGATAGACGATCCTGATAATATTTTTAATTGTCAGGTTGTGGAATTAGATTTTCTGTATCCAAGTGAGGGTATTCACAGAAGATGGGACGGTGGCTACCGCATCACTGCAACTGCGGCAACTTGGGACCAGGCTGCTTTTGTACTTAGCGTGCCAAGGAGAAAACCAGCAGATGAAACTCAAGAGACACTCCGCACTTCTGCTTTTCCTAGTACACATGTCAAGGTGCACTATTTGATTAACCATTTTTCTGTGCGTCCTTTTCGTGTCATCCACATTTTCTTGTGGGGAACTTAATTTTCTACCTGCTGGTGTTGCAGGAGAAATGGGCAAAGAATCTTTATATTGCATCTATTTGCTATGGCCGAACGGTCTCGTGAGCTGCCAAAGTTTTTCCTGTGAATCTGCTGACATGATTTTTATCACTCACGCCTGCTTTTAGTTATCATTTAATGCTTTGGAAGCGAAGGTTCTCTCGTGGCAAATCAATTGGTCATGGCATATGAGTTGATGTATGCTAAATTCTTTTTTATTGTTTCCATCACGTAGATATCTTACAAGCACCTGTGCACTGTCTTTCAATTTTCTGGAAAATCTGAGCTGGTTTTGATCTGTCCACCTATTGGCTGGGCTCATTTCACTAATGTTGAAATGTTGTATATTATATTAACAATAGTTTCTCGGTTGAATTTTGAAGGCATGTGCACAGGTCATATTGTCATTATTGATGTATTCTGGGAAACATTAAACTATGATTTGCAGTGTATTCTGGACATTCTAAGCCATTCAGCCCGTATTTAGGGGGCTTTTTTTTTTTTTTTTTTTTTTTTTTTTTTTTTTTTTTTATCTCCCTTTTGCACCTTGTATGGACGTCGAAGATACTTGATGTCTGAGTTTGACCTCAAAAACAGAAAGCAGTTGTATACTTAGGAGTGTTAATTTTAAGGCTATATTTTTATTTATGAATTGTGCCTCCATGCAACCCAATTGGTGGTGATGGTGCATTATTTTCATGGAATACATACCACTCTAGTTAGAGTTACACTTCGTTAAACCTTCCTTTGTAGTCTTGTCTTGATAATCTTCATAGACATGTATTAATATTATGGTGCTGAAGGACTCTTCATCCGTGCAAGTTCCTGACGTATGACTGACAATTGTTTTAAGCAGAAATGCGTGATATCAATATGTACGTCTTGAAGACTGTTTAAGAGTGAAGTTGAATGTCTAGTATGATTAGTGCTGAAGTGCATTGCATTAGACTGACAGAGAAAGCGGGCAGTAAAAAATTGAAATTGAGGCGTTTCTTGGCAGCCAGTTTGTTGAATGCATTTGGGTCGTTTCCTGACTAGCTTTTTGATTGTGGATAGCCTTTGTGGTTTGGTCGTTTACCTCTGATTAGGTGTAAATGATTATAGTTTGTTAATGTCAGAAACAAAAGGAGTGTACGAGTGCTTAATTTTTGAGCACACGGTGAATGTTGATTTTTGTGTAGTTTTGGTGAAAGAAATGGGGTTACGAGCTTCTTGGCGAACTTCACGAGGTGAAATTGCAGCGCCGTACAGATTAATCTTACAATATGGTAAGTTGAGACGGATCATTTAACGTCAAGTTCTTTAGAAATGATTTGTGATTTTCCTTTCTGTGTGTTTCTGTAGCCAAAATTTTTATTGATATGCTTGTTAAAATTTGTACAAATATTCAGGAACCAATAGGTGCCATTTGGATTGGTATTTTATAAATTCAAACTAGGCTGCTTCTTCATTTCCTTGTTTTCAGCTTTTCCATTATTATGTTCATATATGACAGCCTTTTGTTATGTTTTCTAGGCACCAATTGAGTGACATGTAAATGTCATAATTCTAACAGTGACTGGTAATGGGATGGAATTTGAGTGGCATTTTGGTGTGTGACATCAGCAATCGTGATGCTATTGAAGAAGGTGGCAATGCCAGAACTTAAATGGTATGGAATACTTTTCCTTCTGAATGAGAAATGATTGATGCACTTCCAACTTGGATTGCCGTGACCGTAATGAGCAACAGTTGTTTCCTTTTTCTTTGTAAGGCTTTGTTTATTTCATCAATTTAAGTTTTTAATTTCAGTTTTATTACAGTTAAAAGCTCACGTTTAGGTTTTATTTATTTCACTGATTCGAGTTTAGAATTTAAATTTTATTACAGTAAAAAGCTCTCAGAAATAAAAACATCTAAGGTCGCGTACACTTCACCGACTCGAGTTTAGAATTTAAATTTTGCTACAGTAAAAAGTTCTCAGAAACAGTCACATTTAACTTTTTTACTGCAGTAAAAAGCTCTCATATAAAATCACATCTCAACTCAAATTACAAACTCGAATCAGCGAACTAAACATGCCATAATTTTTTTCTGCTACAGTGAAAAGCTCTCACATAAAATCATATCTCAACTCGAATTGAAAACTCAAATCTGTGAACTGAACGAGATAGACCCCGTTCATTTCACCGATTCGAGTTTAGAATTCGAGTTTTGTTACAGTAAAAAACTCTCAGAAACAGTCACATCTAATTTTTTTTGTTACAGTAAAAAGTTCTCACATAAAATCACATCTCAATTTAAATTAAAAACTCAAATTAGTAAACTAAACGTGCCACAAGTTTCTCATGCATTTTTAGTATGCCTTTGTGACCGTCATTGATATCCAAAAAAGCAAAAAATATAAGATGGATATAATATATATACATATATATCTAATTTTTGTTTCTCAATTTAAAATGCGGAGGTGTTATTTATACGATTTGAAAAATTGAGATCTGGTTATGCAATGGAGGCTTCTCCAAAAGTGGAACCAAGTTTAGAAGTGTTTTGAATTGATTACATATCTAGGAACATAGGTTATTCTCTTTCTTCCGGAATGATGACTTTGCTGCTCGATTCTTATGTTTTTATCAGCGTGTGCATCACCCCAGATCTTACGCACCACATTCGTTTATGCCAGTGAATGAATTTCGTATTCTTTGATGGTGGTGTATATTGCATGTCTTATAAATTCTTAGTTGCAATATTGCTTACGCAGCCACACATGAAATGAAATAGAAATGGAAGGAAATTAAAATTTCTTTCTGGCTTTGCGGAATTAGTGATAAATGTATTAGATTGGTTATGAACTTTTTCTCTTTCATTTAAGAAAACAAAGATTGTTAGTTGCTTGAAACAAGGGCGTGGATACCAGTAATCGATGCACAGAAACTTCGAGCATTTGTGCAGAAGTAAACGCTTGGGAGGTTGGAAGCAGTTTTTGTTACTTTTCAGTTATAGAAACTATCATTCGTTTTTTATATTGTTTTTGTTGCTAATCCCCGAGTTTGGAATAAAAACCGCGCCAACCCTTTTCTTTTTGTGTGCTCTAGGTAGTTTTTGAATTATGTTCTGTTTGTTTTGTGTATTCACCTTTATATTGCCACATATCGACTCTTCCTTCTGATAAGTTGTCTCTCTTTTTGCATCAAGGACGAATTTACGTAGTCAAGTTGCGTTTTGTTTTCCATCGGAACAATCTTAAGGGCACCAGTGGTGTCCAACACTATACATAGAGGAGTTGTGGGCACACAAATGTGATTTAGAGCTTATTTAGTTCGTTGATTCAAGTTTTTAATTCGAGTTAAAATGTGACTTTATGTGAACTTTTTATTGTAACTAAAAAGTTAAATGTAATTATTTCTGAGAGTTTTTTACTATAATAAAACTCAAATTTTAAATTCGAATTGGTGAAATGAACATGTCATAAGTCTTGAAAAATGAAAAACAGAGCAGTTAGATTTTTTACAAATGTAAATGTAAATAGACAGGGTTTCCATTTTTTTTTCTAAAACAAGAAATTCTATAGTTGTGAAAATTTTTGCTGCCACAAACTTTGTAAAAGAAATCATAATAAATGTCATATAGTGGCGAGTTCACGAATACAGGCGAATAAATTTGTTGCTAAGCTTAGTATAGCTGCGAATTTTAAAATCGCCGCTACTAGTTTATAGCTATGAAGTTGTTGCGGTGAATTAGCGAGGTGATTTTTCCTCACTATAGCTTTTTTGCGGCGACCCTTAACTTTTAGCAGAAAAAATTTTCCTCGCTAAAACCTTTTTTTTTTTTTTTTTCTTGTAGTGCCGTTTAATTTACGTGTTTAAATCAGTGATTTTAATTTTTAATTTGCATTTTATTAGGGAATCTATTTATATTAACTTTTTTCATTCAATATTTTTTAGAGAAAAGTATGGTAGAAGATGAAAATTATCTAACTTCCAACGCGTAACCTAAATGAAACTTGTAATTCTAATGTGATTTGATATTTAGAAACATACACAACTATAGGTTCGTTTAAATCGTTAATTTGAGTTTTTAATTTCAGTTGATATGTAATTTTATGTGAGAATTTTTTACTGTAATAAAAAAATTAAACGTGATTATTTTTTAAAATTTTTTTATTATAATAAAACTCGAATTGGTAAAATAAACGGAACCTTAGTTTCTATTAGTTCAAGATTTTTATTTCAATTGATAAAGGATTTTTGAATTTTGTTGCAGGCATTCAGGCTACAAGGGTGTCCTGATTTAACTTTTGCAATGGCTCAACCACGGTTAACCACAAGATGGTTGGAGCTAATCGGGAGGACTACGTTGGGGGTTTTGTTTTTTTTGTTTCTTTGTTCGTTCTTGTTCTTGTTCTTTTATTTCTCTTTTTGTTTCTTCTTTTGAGTATTTCTATAAAGTATTCGAAAGGGAGCTCAGTGGTTAACTTCTGAATTTCGACAGAGGCCGATTTCTAATCCTACCTAGTCGTTGACACTTGACACTGCCCAAGTAAATAGAAAAGAAAAGTTACCTGGCACTTGGCAGAAGTTCTGGGCTTCTAGCTGTATACGATTGATTCCATGATCAGAAGGGACATAAAAAGGGTCAAGAAAAGAAGATATAGGAATTGATTCCATTAACGAAAAGGTCTGAACTTCAATGAGTGGTGGAGGTCGTTTGAGGATGTAAACAAGAATAAAATTTATGCCTATGCCTTCTAATATAATTTGAAAAGAGGAGGAAAAGAACGGATTTTCAATTAAATGACTATTTTGTCAATTGCTTAATATAATTTTAATTTTGAAAATTAAGATAAAAAGGCAATTTAAATATTGATGTTAAGTATGACAAGTTTTCTTCTAAAAATCTCTCCACATCTAGAGAGAGAAAATTGGGACTCTCGTGTCCTTTTCTCTTCTTTTTCCTTTTTCCCTTGTATAAAACAATTAACATTTTTATTCTCTTTAAAAATCTCTCCACTCTTTTCTTTTCTCCTACTTTTTTCCTCTACCAATGTATAGCATTTAAAGATGAAAATAGAAAAATAATACTAAAAATAAGGTTTAGGTTTGTATAGCGTGTTTTACTAATTAAAAAATGATAAATGGTCGAATTACATCTTAAAATTTAGAGTTATTACTTGTCTATTTACATTTTTTGAGTTAGAGTGACTTGAGTTCATATCTTAATTTGAGTTAAGGTGTATTTGAGTATAGTTTGAGTTTGGACTCTAATTCAAGTATGTGTTTGGATGTGCACATTTCGAGTTATGGTTTAAATTGAGAATCTATTTGAGTTTGTGTTTGGGTGGATCAAAACTTAAATTTGTATTTAGATAGTATTTTAATAAAAACTTGATGGTGATGAAAAATTTTAGGCCCCGTTCATTTCACAGATTCAAGTTTAGAATTCGAGTTTTGCTACAGTAAAAAATTCTCTGAAATAGTCACATATATTTTTTTGTTACAGTAAAAAGCTCTCACATAAAGTCACATCTAAATTCGAATTAAAAACTTGAATCAATAAACTAAACGGGCCCTTAATAAGGTATATGGGTAGGGTTTTATTTGTCTCTTCGTTATGAACGCATAGAAAAAAAATCATCTCAATCAAAACTAAAACGAGAAAGTTATGACGTTTTTAAAAATATAAAAATATTATTCATTAATTTGAGTTTGAGTTTAGGAACTTAAATTGAAGGAACAACATGAACTCATATTTTAACCTCAAACTCAAATTAAAACTCAAATTTTATAAAAAAAAATGAACTTAAATAAAATTATAACTTGAGTTTATAATTTTTTTTTTTGAATTTGTGTGCAAAAGAACAAGAGTCTCCTTGCCAAGTGCTACGTGTTTTCTATTTAGATTGACATTTGTCAGAGCATGTAAAATCTTTACATTTTAAGATACAGTACTAATTTAATTTTTTAATTTAAATTAGGACGTAACTTTATATAAATTTTTTTTTATTATTATAAAAAAATTAATTATAATATGACAAAATTAAAATTCTAAACTCAGTCCGAGTTCTGACTTCTACTTCTTATTCAATTCTTTGGTTCCCTCCTTTCAAGAGAAAAAAAAGAAAGAAAGAAAGAAAGAAAGAAAGAAAATGTAGGTTCTCATATTTCTTCAACCTTTCTTCAAATCTTTCGCCACCCCTCTCGCCGGCATTTTCCAAAATAGCTTTTTGCCTCTCTTACTGGCCTCCATCTCTCTCAACGTCTATTCTTTCTCGCCGAGTGCCTAGAGCTTGTGTCGCTAGGAGAAGATCTGCAACACCGACACAGTGAAACCAAAGCAAGAGTGAGGCAAAGATCTGGTCGGAGATCGCTGCAATGTAAAGATGGATTTGCAGAGCTATTCGCCATCTCTGAGATCAAAGCTTTTCACCATCTTCGACTTGATCTCTCGCGTTCTCTGCTGTTAGATACAGCTTCTCAGCACGAATCCACCAGATGTTCTATCTATCCGGTGTGTTGGAGATTTGATGATGTTTATATTTTTTTTTTCAATTTTTTTGAATATTATGGACTTTTTTTAATTATTTTTTATTATGTCGTGATTTTTTTTGTACATTCTATTTATTTATGATTGGATTCTTTAGTTTTTTTTTTTTGGGTAAATATGTGTATTTTTTCAATTTTTTGGATTTTTGGTTGTACTAGTGTCTTCGTCCGCTGCTAACAGCTGTTTTCGGAGATACGAGCCGGTAACTTAGTGGTTACGTTATCGATCGGTAACCGATATCGCGGCGGATACCCATATCTCGACCAGATACCAATATTGCGGTCGGATACCAGCTGGTATTACAACGACTATTGGAGGTTCGCCGACGCGAGAGATTTGGTCGCCGACATGAGCAACCGTATCCAGAGAAACAACCTCTTGTCGCCGACTTGGTCTGGAGAAATTGTGAGTTTGTTGATGCAAGAGCCATTTTTGGAGTAGTATTGGTAGGGGTAAACTTGGTAGGAAACAAAAGAAAAGTCGCGGCATCTTGGCGATAAATTAAATGGCTTTTTCGCTCCGGCACCTTTATTTTGTGGCAGATGCCTATAAAGCCCTAAAATTTAAGAGATGTTTAAGACTAGTCCAGTGGAAATTTTGGGCTTGATCCATTTTGTAAAGAATTCTTCAAAAGAAAAACTATTTTAATTTTGACAAAGAAGGTTAAACTAGAATTATGAAATAACAATAGTAAGATAAAATTTATGGCACGCCACCAAATTTAAAGGTTTTACATTTACACCATGAAACATAAATAGGTTAATAATTTGATTATTATTATGTAAACTATTGGCCTAAATTTTTTTTGGTAAAAATTTATGAGCCACCAAATTTAGTATAGATCCATAAATAGGTTAGATTATTATTATTATTATTAAACAAAGTAACATATATAAAGATGACATCATTTGAGTGGCATTTTTGAAATTCTTCCTACGAATTGAGTAAAAGTAATGTTTAAATAAGCGCAAATCACATAAAAGTAGTGGCAAGTCGAGAGCAAGTAGAAGCTCAATTATTATTATTACTGCCACCATTCTTTGCTGACTTAAAACCAATATGCTCAAGTTTGTTCGTCTTTTTTTCCACCCCGCTCTCTTCTTCTTCTTGCGTTCAAGAAGTTAGCTCTTAAGTTGCGATCTGATTGCACTTGGTAAATTGGCAGATTTTTTGGCCTGTAAAAGCTATTTGGTTATTCTTCCAGCCAATTAGTAAAAGTATTAAGTTCCATTTAGGACATTACTTAGCTCAGCTTTTGAATTATCCTCGTTTCCTAAAGAATAATCTACTGGATAAAACAGTAGTGAACCCATCCAATTGTCCAAAAAATAGTAGAGACGACCAATTTTTTGAGACGAAAAAGCTTCCTATGTGGCTCCTTTAGACGAATCCTTCATATAGGTGAATACAATCTAATTAGAACAATCCCCCAATATATTGACACTGGATATACAGTAAAGTATCAGCAACAGCAAACTTGCTGAGCTGTTGTGAACCTTTGTTCCTCGAGTGGTTTAAGCGCGCGTCGAGGATTCCAATTTCCTCAGCCAGCTGAATCTTGAAAAAGCAAAAAAGCCAGCCGAGTAACTGCGAAAAATAACTTGAGCAGTGGATGAAAAGAATCTAGTAAGTTGGCCTACGACATAATCTCCTCAGAAGAACTCTTTCCTGTGAAAAGCAAGTGTTGGCACAGCTGTTAGGTTTTGCACTTTGGTACATTTCAGTGGTATATGAGGTCAAGGAATCTCAGACAAATACGTAGAAAATAGTCAAATACTTTCCTCGGTATCATCATGATCATAACGAACTAAGAAGACGCATCTACAGCCTCTTATATCATGCATTCTCCTCTGGATATCTACTACGTGAGCATCATAATAGCTCGCTCGGTCTCTCCTCTCCTAAAATGTCCAAACATCTATATTTGTAAGGTGGTACTGTCAAATTGTAGAATTTAAATCATACAAGAGACACAACGTAATTCACCTGGAAGCAGAGGACAAGATCTCCAACCTTAACCTTGTGACACTCTGAATGCTCGATAGGAACAGAACGCTCTCGTATTGCTTTTTTTATGTTGATCCACTCATCCTCTTCGGATCCAAATCCAACATATCTGACACGAACTTCCTTTAACAGGTTAACAGATTCATCAAATGAAATTAATACGATGAATAAAGCAAAATTGTTTATTGTTAGACATATTTAATGCAATGCACATAACAGTGTTGCCCCTACGAAAAACTTTCAACTCTTATATACAAGACTTTTTTTTTGAAGGATACAAGACTAAAGAACCACATAATCAGCATAGTTTTAGTTATAAGCCACGCAATTGACATTGTTTTCAGTTTATAGAGGTGTGATTACTTAAATTACTTACAGATTCACCGGAACTTAACCATCTGTGACCAAGTAACACATCAACGTCATACCTGCAAGGCCGTAACATCCAATAATTATTATTTTTAATATCAGATTACACAGAAAGCACAATTTACCAGGACTCTCACATATCCTTCCATCTTTTGTTTCATTTTGCATTAGTAGAGTATAATTTCATGTTTTTTCTCTCATTCTTTTCCCTTTATCTTATAAGGCAAGACAAAATAGAGGGATTTGGGCAGTAAAATGCAGCTTCAAATAAAGTGTTAAGTAAATATTCAGAATGCCAAACCCATTACTGAAAATCCAAACCACTCGTGTTCTTTTTTTATGGGTTAAATTTTACCCTTTAATCCAGCAGCAGAACACAAAGAACTCAAACAATTTTGAGAAAAGAGGGGAGTGCTCTTACCATGCACCATCTTTTGACGAACGTGCCTCAAATTCCAACTCTGTTACATCTGGAATCTTCTCATCTGCTTTTGAATGTTGGCACAAAAGGATAAGGAAACATTCTAACGTGCATTTAATGAGATATCCTCAGGAGCTAATTGCATATATTGTTCAGTGACTTACTAAAATCAGAGAATGAACAACATTGATACGCATTAATAGCCAAAATATCATAATGTGTCTAAGTAATGGTATGAAAACAAATTAAATTAGTAGCTTAATTATTTTCCGTTCACTCTTTGGTACCACATTTCTATGCTTTTAACTAGTTTGCAAGAAAATAGAGAAAAAAGAAAGTTTAACTGCAATACACGATAGCAGCTAATGAAAATTGCCGGGCCTTATACTTGAAGATCGCAATACTCTATATCCACGCTTTCTACTACTGAAGATCGCAAATATAAACATGGATATGTAACTAAGAGTAGCATAAAGTTAGAGAGGAAATTTAAAGTAGTAAGTAATATATGAGAACCACCTTTAAGCGTTTTAGAACTCTCAACTGCCTTAATTGGGGGAGAAGCTCCTGAGATATCAGGCACATTTTCGGATGCTTTTGCTGAATCTTCCTTTCTACTTTGGAACCAACTGTGAACCTGAAATAACAAAGAAGGGTTTTAGAAGCAAAGAAACACGGCCTAACGGCAGGACCAACAATAATAACATTAACAGTAAAGTGAATAGTTATGGTAGAATACTGAAAGAAGATTATAGAATGAAATGCAAATACCTCAGTCCATTTTACAATTGGTTTCCCAGCTCGACCGGAGGATCGACTGCAGAGACATAACATCATAACTTATTTTTCAGACAGACAATTTTAAACAATCTTAAGCAGATCTTTTATATGGATGAAATTAGCCTCACGTAAAACTTTTTGCAACATTTTGACAAAACTCCTTATTCAGGGCTTCCTCTCCTAGTTCATTTAGGAATTTCCCCATTTTCTCAACCTGTTTGCAAGTGAACACAAAAAACAGTTACAAGTTGATTTTAATACTAATTATATAATATATATATATATATATATATATATATATATAGACACACACACACACACACACACACACACACACACAAACCCACCAAAAATCTGTACTAGATGATCTCAGAAGACTGATCAGATATTCAAACAAAGACAACCCTTTTCAATAGTGTCTACATCACTCAGATTGTTATGAAATTAATCTATTTTTTTAAACAAGAAAACTCCATAATGACCAATTTACATCAAACTACACAAAAAAATCAGCTAACATACATTGATACATACATACATATAAATATATAACTGTACTTCTTCTTAGAATTTAGCATATCCAATTTCTTTTCTTTGCTTGAAGAATCATTTCTCAAAAAAAAAAAAAAAGGGAAAATTGGCAAGCAGAATATTAATCCACAATGCAGGTTAGCAAAGCAGAAAAATAAAATAACAATAATATCAAGAACTAATAAAAAAGGTGCAAGATTTAAAATTTACAATCACACAGAAAAACCCCAAAAGAAAAGAGAGAGAGAGAGAGAGAGAGAGAGAGAAGAAGAAGAGTAATAAGGAATCACCTCTGCCTTTGTGAAGCCAGTAAAGACTTTCTTCGCTCTAGGACGAAGACGGTCCATGAACGAATCCTGTCCTTTCGTCTCTGCAAAAGAGGGGAAAATAAAGTTTAGATTTTTGTATTAATTTTTTTGTTTTTTTGAATTTCCCTCCGAGTCGATTCAGAAAACCCTAGATTTTAGAATTTGGCTCGCGCGTTTTCAGGTTTTCGCTGATTTACATTTTCCAAATGGAGAAAAAAACGTTTTTTTTTTCCTTCTTAAATGGCAAAAAGTGAGTTTGGACCGGAATGTTGGTAAGTCATGTCTGTTCAGTACAGAGAATTAATCAGGCTGGATTCTTTGAAATTCTCGTTTCTAGCCCCCCCCAAATAAAAAAAAGTCACAACGATTAGATTTGTATTAGATTTTAGCACTCACTTTATCAGAATTTTTTATGGTAGGACATCCTTTATTTTTTGTTACATAAAAGGGCGAAAATTTTTTTTTTATTATTAAATTTAATAAAAATATATTATATTAAAAAATTATGTAGAATATATATTTTTTTTACACATATTTAACGGAAAAATATAAAATTATTAATATTTTATTTTTTAGATATTATCAGAGAAACACTTATTTCTATTTTTTTTTGTAATTATTTAGATGTGAAATTAACCCGTTTATATTAAATGTGTGAAATTTTTACGGTGGAGATGGTTATTTTACTCAATCAATAAGAATTGATGTTTTTAACCGATGGATTAGTTTTCTAATTGTTAAATTTGTATACATATTTGCATTATTTTATAACGCGTGATGCAAAATTACTTCTAATGTAAATTAAACTATTAATGTAACTGTTAAAACACAAATATTAGAGCTGGAGTAAAATAACATTTTTTTCATCATAAAGGCACCCTAAACATACACTACGATGAAGTATGTTTGAGTCTGAAATTCTGATCATAAAAAACCTTTTAACTTTTTATAGGATTATTTTACTCAAGTTCTTGACTTTTAAGGTCATTTCTATTTTGTCCTTGAATTTTAAAGACTCTTGCTTTATCATTTAAATTTTGAACCAGTCTATGTAACCTCTTAATAATATAATTTTGTTAAAAATTGGCCAAAAAATAGGAGAATTAGTCTCACTTAACCCTTTATTTTTTACCACATGACATTACTAAATAGTAAATCCCCGTGTTTTTTCATTTGTTTATAATAAAAATTTAAACAAATTGGGTTACTAGAGCTACTATTTTGAGTCAATTTACTACTCGAACTATTGATTTTCTGTCATATTATTGATTTTAAAAAAATAATAAAACAAGTTGATATAAAATCAATAATTTAATAGACATTTATTAATTATATTAATTTAACTAGTGTTTTGGCTGATTTTATAAAGTTCAAAGAGTGACATGAATCCTTTTCACAATTCGAATAATATGTTTAACTAAGTTTCAAAGTTTATGGGACATTTGGAACCACTTTGGTTATTTTTACTAAACAATTAATTTATTTTAGATTAAACCATAGATTTTAAAATTAATTTGTGAAATTTTTAGAATCAAACAACTTTATTCATCGATCTATTCTTTTAGTAAACCCAGTGGTTTAAAATTTTTTTTTGAAAAAAATATACACAAAACAAATAATTAAAGTCAACTACAGTGGTTTAATTCTGTCCATGAATTTTAAAATCAAAACGAAAATAGAAAAAAAAAATCCAGAAAAATACATGGTTGCAAGTAAGGCGGCCACCATCTAGTGAGATCTTGTCGTGATGAATTCTGGGTAGATTTTGATCTTGCAGTTGTGAGAATTTACTGCAATCCAACGAGATATTGTTGCTTCCAGAGCTGGCTGGCAGATAAGGCAATTTAAGCCGCCAAATTTATTATGACTCATAACTAATCTATTATATTTACTTAAATAAAATTTTATAGAACAACTAACTTGTTATTTTTACATTTTTGAGTTACAATAACTTGAGTTCATATTTTGAGTTACAATATCTTAATTTGAGCTATGATGTATTTAAGTATAGTTTAAATTGAGAATCTAATTTGAGTTTGTGTTTGAATGTGAACATTTGATTATGGTTTGAATTATGAATCTATTTGAGTTTGTGTTTTTAGTGTGTTAAAACTTGAGTTTTTATTTATATAGTATTTTAATAAAAACTCAATGATAATAGAAAATTTTAATAGTGTATATGGGTGAGATTTTGTTCGTCTTTTCGTTGTGAATGCATAGAAAAAAGAATCATCTCAATCAGAATTAAAACGAAAAAATTATGACGTTTTTAAAAATAGAAAAAATATTATTCATTAATTGAAGATGGAACTTGAACTCAAATTGTAGCACCAAACTCAAGTTCAAACTCAAATTTTGTAAAAGAACACAAACTTGAATAAAGTTTTAACTTGAGTTCAAATTTTTTTTGAATTTGGGTGTAAAAAAATACACCAACTTGAGAATTTGAAACCATAAAGTAGGCTTTTTCTAGGCGAGGTGAACCATCAATTTTCTTAATTCACACATTTACTAAACCGTAAAAAAAATGTAATAGGAAAGGTAATGGTATTGAAAATGAAAGTAAAGTAATATGATTAATGGTCATTCATTCATTTTTCTATGTTTACTTGACTATTAGATAGTATAATAGAAAACAACTTCATTTCTTTTTTTTATGTTACTAAAATTAAGAATATAAATTTTATGAATGTAATCATTAAAATGTCTTTTTTAAATAATTAAATAATCATTGATTGTATAGTCATTCATTAAGGATAGATAAGTAAATTTAACATTCATCCCATTTGACAAAGAATCAATACTAAAGAGAGTGTAAAGATTGATATTTTGGGTGCGTTTAGAACTTATTCCAAAAATGATTTTGTTTTTTATATGAAAATATAAATGAAAACATTTTTATTTTCATTTTAGAAGTATTTCTAAAAATGTGTTTGATGGTTTTATTCAGAGATTGATTTTAGTTTAAAAAAGCTGAAATTGCGTTGGGTAATTTTATTCTTTGAAGCCGTGAGGTTGAGCCATCTCGAAGTGACACAATCTCAAACACACAAATAAGAGAAAGAAAGTGAGGGATAGAGAGAGAGAGAGAAAGCAAGGGGAGAGAGAGGGAGAGAAAGCAAGGGGAGAGAGAGAACGAGAGAAAGGGTCTCCGACAAGTTCGAGAGAGAGAGGTCCTTCTTTTGACCGCGCTTCTTGGTTTCTTCTTCTTCATCTTCTTTCATGCTAGGTTTGCTCACCGATCAATTCGCTTCGACGGTTAACTCTCCCTCTCTCGACGACCTAGTGTCTTCAATCATCACCAACCTTTCAGCTCCCAAACTAGATTTCTACCTTCAATTTGATAAGGGAATGAAGTTTCACATCATAATTTTAAGAGTGTGGATTGGTACTGATTTGATTGGATTGGTTTTGGAATTAGGTATACACTGTGGAACGCGGAGTATCAAATATCTTTAATGAGGAATTTTGATATTCTGATGGAGAATTCGGAGAACTTGAATTGGCTGAAGAAGCACAGAGAAAATGGAAACGGAAATAAGAAAATGAAAATGAGTTTAATTTGTTTTCAGAAATGTGATAGTTTTTAGGAAAAATACAAATCCATATGGTTCCGTTTTCAAAAACGTTTTTCATGTTTTCCAAGACCAAAAAAATGAAAATGGTCTGGGAGAGGCGTTTGGCATTGCGTTTTTTGAAAAATAGAAAATGAAAACGTTTTTGGAGGGTTTCCAAAAACTGAGTAAAACTGAAAACGATTCACAATCGTTTTCATTTTCATTTTCCCCACCTCATTTTCATTTCCTTCTCAGTCTTCCCCCGAGTCCACCCCCAACTCAGTTAAAAAAGTTAGACAATCTAGTTTCACATGTGTGGTCTATTGGTCTCCTCCCCTCTCTTGATTGGATTGGTTTTGGAATTTGGTATACACATCTTAGGCCATGGAATGCGGAGTATCAAATATCTTTGATGAGGAATTTTGATATTCATATGGAGAGTTCGAGAACTTTAATCTCACATGGTGAACAAGTGGAAAGTTCCAACTCCAAGTCCGAGTAGAAAGAAAATGGAAAAAAAAATAACTTTCAGAAAATTTAAATTTTTAGTTTAATTTTATTTTTAAAATGTAATTTTTTTTTTTAGGAAAAAAAGCCAAAAACGCGTTTTTGTTTTTTTTTTTAGTAAAGGGTTGCACCAAACGCTTTCTTTCTGCCGGTTTCAATTTATTATCCTCGAAAAACGTAAAAAACATTTTAAAAAATGGAAACAAACAGACCATTCATTTTCTCATTTCCTATATTGTGGGCCTACTAATTATGTGTTTGGATGGTAGATTCGTGCCATAATTCGAATCATAGTTCGTGATTCGCTACAGTATTTTCTCTCATAAACACACATAAATCAAAAATAGTTATAAATCATGATTCTGAATTCATGAACCAAACGTCCACTAAATCTCTATTACTAATTTTAAAAATTAACACATTATTAAATAAAAAGAGAATCACTATTTATTTTCTCTCTCTTTGATGCAAAATAAACATGCACTTATTATCATTTATTATAAAATGTTCTCTCTCTTTAGTTAATTTCACACATTTAATGGGCTCCTTTAATCAATGCTCTATTGAATCTTTTTTGGAGGCAAATGAACGGGTTTTCTTTTATTTTTAACCGAGTCATTTTTTTTTTTTTTTTTTTTTTTTTTTAATTTTTTTTTGAACTCATTCTCTCTCTCTTTTTTTTTTTTTTTTTTTTTTTTTTTTTTTTTTTTTTTTCATTAAGCACAATAAACCTCAAAAAAGGTTATGATGATTTACATATAAATAGATATCTACAATATCTATTTTAAAAACTACAAAACCACCAAAAAAAAAAAAAAAAAAAACTCTAATCACTTTGCCTCTACCTCCTGTTCCACTCATCAACATTATTTTATATGCAAATAACTCAAGTGAAAAGGGGGCAATAAATTAATTTAAAAGAATCATTACATAGTGAAATTGCGGTAGAAAAAACGATAGAAAATAGTCTTGCTAAAAAGATGATTATGGGTTGGTTGATGGAGCATATAAACAAAATATAATTATTAAATAGATTAACTATATTGTTTAATGATCAAAATTTATTAGATGAACTTGAATGTAAATATTTAATTAATAACTTTGCATCCCAAAAGACAAGAAAATTAGAGTTTGAATTAGTTTAGCTGAATTTTCTCTTATATATATTCTTTAATTTTTTATTTTTATTTTAAAAAACCCTCTTTAACATTTTCACCTAAGGCTCCAAATATACTTGAGCCAGCCCTGGTTGCTCCATAGGGAGGTGCCAATCTTGTCGCTGTCTTGCTGCTTTGAGGCGCTGTGATCCTGCGTGAATGAGCTCAATTTTATGTTTTTATTTTGAAAATTAACTCAATTTTATGTAGATTGATTTCGACTCTTAAAACTTAATGTTGTTAGGTTGTGGGAAGGATATGGCATAAGTTTTATGTCGTTTAGTCATTAAATGTCCTTGTAATAACATGACGTTATTTTTTAAGTCGTTTGGTATTTTAAACGACTTATCGGTATTCATCATCATTGAGTCAAAACGACATATATCCTTTGTTAACACAAACGTCACAAAATTTATTTCGACATTAAAACTGCATGCCGTTGGGTTGTGGGAAAGATATGACATAAGTTTTATGTTGTTTGATCTTTGAATGTCATGGTAATAAAATGAATTTACTTTTTTAAGTCGTTTGGTAAATTAAACGACTTGTCGTTACTTGTTGTGGTTACCTAAAAAAACGTCGTTTTTGTTAACACACAAACGACACAAAATGTATTGCAACTGTTTTTCGCATGCCCAGTGATTTAGAAACTTACGAACCCACCTAGAAATCAATGAAAAAATGAGACAAATACTCATTTAAAGTGTATGAGTTTAGATTTTTATCTGTTATTATTGATTAATATATTTTTTTAGTCAAATATTATACTAGTTAAAAAAGTATTAATCAAGAGTAAACGGCTAAAATTCAGAATTATAAGTGTAAGGTAAACAATTTTTTCAACCAAAGAATCTAGTTATAACATTAAATTGAAGGATTCAATCCAAATCATATATATATATATATATATTTGGATATCTGATGTATTTAACGGACTAATATTAAAAATAAAACATGAAAATGCATTACAAATACTGATCTATATAGACAGCTTCCTTGAGAAAGAAATGCGATATTGTTAGACAATTAATTTCAACATTTACTCGATAAGAAACACTTATAATAAAAAATAGTATGTAGTGAGCTCCACTAGCTCCGCAAAATGAAAGACACTCCAAAATGATATAATAAAGATTAAATGCACGCATGGTTCTTTAATAAAACATGTAAAATCAATGAAAATAAATATCCAACCAATTGGCATTCATAAACGTATGGCACTAAGGCTATTTAAAAAACTAAAAAAAAACAAATCCAGCCGATAAAAAATGAAACTAGACAGTAATTAAATAAACAAAGTGCAAGAAAATTCACTAGCATTATCATTAAAACACTAAGGGAAACGGGTCCCTTCAACATAGGCGAAAGAAAACGACAGCCTCATCTAACCCACTAAATTTGGTTAGTTGCTAGATTAAAATTTTGAACGTACAATAAAGCCAGTCTCATCCAATTATTGTTGAGTATTTTCCACACATAATCTCCATAATTGAAAAGCATATATTTAAATAGATTATTTTGCAATTTGGATAGAATAAATGAGTGATTAGTTCGTGAAGGCATAAGGTTCAACTAAAATCCAATGGACGGAAATCATCAAATTTGTACAGCATTATTATAATGTATGGAATATTTTCTTTTTCACTCAACTTGATAGCATTCGCCCGAGGTTTGCAACAGCATCCAGTAAAAAATGCTTGGTAGCACTTTTAAGCGCGCTCTCTCTCTCTCTCTCTCTCTCTCTCTCTCTCTCTCTCTCTCATAGTATTAGCCCGAGGTTTGCCAACAGCATCTCTCTCTCTCTCTCTCTCTCTCTCTCTCTCTCTCTCTCTCTCTCTCTCTCATATAGTATTTGCCCGAGGTTTGCCAACAACATCCAGTAAAAAATGCTTGGTAGCACTTTTAAGCTCTCTCTCTCTCTCTCTCTCTCTCTCTCTCTCTCTCTCTCTCAGTATTAGCCGGAGGTTTGCCAACAGCATCTCTCTCTATCTCTCTCTCATAGTATTTGCCCGAGGTTTGCCAACAACATCCAGTAAAAAATGCTTGGTAGCACTTTTAAGCTCTCTCTCTCTCTAAAATAAAATAAACTTATTACGCGTCGCCGCGCTGGTGTTTTCGAGTTTTCGAACTTTAAGTCCATGATGGAAGTTGCCTTAGGGAGGCACTTGTTGGCTGTTGGTGCATGTGTATCCACCACCACCATAATTAACTCCTTCCTAGTCTTTTTCTAGAATGTTGTTAAAGAGCCTTTGAAACAAATTAACCATATTCAATTCCTACTGTCCATCTAATCTATAGACTTTTGAAGTCACATATATAATAGTAAAAGTGGATGCGCTAGAAAAGTAAGACCTAATCAATTATAGCATTATAAACCATCCGATCGTTTACCAAATTAATTCATACAGCGAGATAAATGTTATGTTGCTTTGGCTCTAATAAATACTAAGTATGGGTTTGGTAGCTCTAGTTTTGGGAAATTGGCCTAATTTGAAGATCACGTATCGAGTGACTTTTCAAAACCAACTCTTTGATGTGTTGTAGTAATTGTTAAACACGAAATCAACTTATAATTTGTGTAATATAAATTATTTTGATCACCTTTTTATTTTTTTTTTGGGGTTGAGTCAATTTAAAATGGTAACATTTCAAGGATAATGATATTTATAGACTACATCATCAGTTGGACTTAAAGTAATTGGAAATACTTTTGAATTGTTCCTTCCTATATGTGACACAGCGGTCAAGCTAAATAATATATTGTGAAAGGAGCAAAAAAAAATTGTCCTCTTTTTGTGTGTGTGTGTGTGTGTGTGTGTAGAAAACAGAAAGGTATTAGTTTAAGTTTGAAAATAATCTATATGGCCTATAATCTATATATGGTTTGCTAGCGTGGACACCAAAATTTGAATTACTTGATCTTGAGTTGACATGATCAAATTCGAGTAGTTGGCTTTTTTATTTTGGGACGTTCACAATTTTCTGTTGAATTCCAAATAGATTTCGTCTTTCACCTACTCGATCCCCAGTTTCAAGTTTACCTTTCAAACGTGTACATATATATATATATATATATATATATGTATGTATGTATGTGTGTGTGTGTGTGTGTGTGTGTGTGTGTGTGTGTGTGTGTGTGTGTGTGTGTGTGTAATCACTAATCAGAGTAAGACAAGCTAAAAATCGAGAACATGTAACATAGTCTTCATTATTTTATTTTTGTTTTATTTTTCATAACACAAAATAGTATTCTTCATCATTATTGGTCATGATATAATTATCGATATGTTTGTAGCCATACAAAGATGGCCGAAGACACTATATACATATATAATTATATATATATATATATATATATATATATATATATAGAGAGAGAGAGAGAGAGAGAGAGACTCTTTTACGAGTAGTAAATAAGTAGGAATATATCATTCAATTAGAGCTCATATTAAAACCTGTAACATTGTAGTCCAGTGATGGAAATGATAGGAATGACCACGGATAATTAATGACCATAATTAGGATTTTTTTTAAATCTGACACGTAACACGTTTTGCAGGTTGCTATTATATAATTCATCAATTGGACACTTCCTACCCTAGGGGATTCTCAATAGACTCAATTTAATTTGTTCATGTTATAATTTATAATAGTCAACAACGGGAAACATTTTGAATGATCATGTTCTTTTAATAAAGAAAAAGAACAATGTTGGACGTCACCTTCTCTCTTAACAACGTCACCTTCTCTCTTAACAAGGAAATATTATATCACAAAACGTTCTTTTATGGGCACTAAGTACTAAAAACTAAAAAGCGATCTCATCTACTTAAAAGGTTTTTTTTTTTATTTTTTCATGTTTAAATTTAACTTGAAATTATTCTAGATGACAATACATTGAGTTGTTAAAATTGTATTAGAACGATAACCAATGAGGCAGGAAGTTCGGGACAACATTTTGAACTATAAACGTTACATCAGATATTCAATAAAACACATGTTATGGAATATAATTTTCCCGAATAATAATTCACTCACATCACATTGATTAAAATATTTATTTCGACAACTTATGATTATTATCATCATTATTTATTCTAAATTTCAACACATGATTTTCATCTTTTTGTCGGAAAATACAAATACTTTCCTTTTCAATTAAACAAAATTATGAAAGGACAAAGAATTAGGGAAAGTTGACGTAAATAACTAATTTTAGCAATAGTTTAAATTTTACTGTATTAAATAAAATTCAATTGAAAAACAAAAGAACACTCGTTTATGATATTGCAATTTGTATTTATTAAGTGCATGTTTGGTTTGAGGGTTTAAACTTTCTTTATTTTGATTTAAACCATGTTTTTACTCATAAAAACTTAAATTTAAAAAGTTTGTTGAGTGTTTTCTCTAACAAAATTTAAGTTTTAGTTCAAACCACGTGGTTTGAATCCTCAAACCAAACAAGGAATAAGTCATCCCTCTTTGTCTTTTTTTATATTATTATTTATTTTTAGGGTCTATTTATAATGGAGAAGATTATTTTACTCTATCGACAGGAATTGTGTTTTAATTGTCGGATTAGTTTTTTAACCGTCTAATATGGATAGGAATAGTTTTGTTTTTCACGCTTTAAATTTTTTAATATAAATACATACAGATTTAACTGTTAAAAAATTAATCTAATAATTAAAATAATAATTCACAGGAATCTAGTAAAAAAAAACCTTTTCTACCGTAGAGATTGCCTTTTTTCTTAACAAATAACGCATTTCCTCGCTCCAAAAACACGTAAAGCATATTAGTATAACGTGAGCATTCCTTGCACGTTCCTTCAAATATGATCTTGCTGAAAGCACAAAACTTTCTGGTACGCATATATACAACTATATAACAATACAAATAATAATTATTTGTCAACTCTGACAACCCCGTCATCATAATCATTTAAAAAATTATTATAAAAAAAAAGTTTCCCAATTTCCGCTTTCCTTGAGCGAGATTGTAGACGTGGGAATTCAACGGTTTTGTCTTTGACAATGAGATTTTCAGAGTTTTTCCTTTCCTTTTTTTGGCCTATAAAAGAGAAGCATTTGTTTTTGTTTTTCAACAAAACTGGTTTTATTTTCTCTCTTTTTTCGTTGGCCATTTTCTTCTTCTGTGTTTATTTGCAGAGGAGAAGTGGGGTTTCGGCATTGCAGGTACTGGAGAGAAGAAGAAGAAGAAGAACAAGTACTACATCGATCATCAAGGAGGAGAAGATGATGAACGGTGGAGATTCTGTGCCGGAGATATTGGATAACAAGAGTGGCGGGAATGGTGGGGGTGTTGAGGACTTGTATGGTGAGGATACTGCCACGGTGGATCAGCTTGTCACCCCTTGGACTGTCTCTGTTGCTAGGTCAGTCATGAGTGACGACACACAAAAATCATGTTTTTGAACGCTAATCAATGTGGTGCTCAAAGTTTTTTATTTATCTTGAACTGAGTTTGTTTCCATTTTTTTTATTATAATTATATGACTTTGTTTTTATGTGATTGTTGTGGAATATGCTTAGCTTCGGCTTCTCAATTTCTTTTTAGTTTTCATCTTTCATGTGGGGTTCATTTTTTTTTTTTTTTTTTTTCTGAAAGAATTTAGGTAGTATTTCAAGTGGAAATTTGTGTGTTTTTTTTTTTTTTTTTTTTTTTGAAAGGTGAAATTTGTGTATTTGAGGCTTTTGAGATATGGATGAAATTTCTAATTTTCAGCAGCTTTAAGAAAATTTTCACATTTGATGCAATTTATTCGAGAATGTTGTATAATGCATAGTAAATGGCTTACAAATCCATTCTGCAGAATATATTTTTGCCTCCAAACGAAGCATTCACTCGGCTAACTTTCTTTTTCAGCAATAAATAAATAAATGAAAACGTGAATTCTATTCAATAAAATTTGTTGTCCTGTTTCCTTAATATTTACTCTTTGATTCTCAAATAATTGTATAATTCCAAACTACAAAAAAACACGTGTTTTTATTTTTATTTTTATTTTTCTTCTTAGCGTTACAGTGTTAATTTTTTTCACTGTGTGGCTAATCATTCAAGTCTAAAGTACAACTTAAGTAGCATATATATATATTTATTATCAATGCAGTATTACTAAGTTGGTTCCAATTAATATAATGCAAATATGTTGTGACAGTGGATACACATTGTTGCGTGATCCACACCACAACAAAGGGCTTGCCTTCACTGAGAAGGAGAGAGATGCTCACTACTTGCGTGGCCTTCTCCCTCCTGCTGTCCTAACTCAGGAGCTTCAGGTTAGCCAACAAAAAAAAAAAAAAAAAATGTCACATTTTTTCAAAACTTCATATATTTTACCCTCTCGTAACAAAATTTTACTAAATTCCGCCATGTTGATTCTGGTGTATAGGAAAAGAAGATGATGCGAAACCTTCGCCAATATGACGTCCCATTGCACAAATACATGGCCATGATGGATCTTCAGGTAAATCGATCAGTTTCATAACAAAATTCATACTAGTCCCGACAGGACTATATTGCCACATGTAACATATAGAAGTGAGAAGTATAACATAAAATAAAATTTATGACGTGTGTAAAACTATAAATTAGTGATGCATACTACTGTCACACCTTTTTAACTTCAATGTTATATTGAATAAGTGTCATGTTATATTTCTCAATTTTATATGCTACATAGCAATACAGTCCTCCTACCTGCAGAACGTTCACTAAAATTTTGTTCCATTTTCACTCTACAGGAGAGGAATGAGAGGCTGTTTTACAAACTCCTTATTGATAATGTTGAAGAATTGCTTCCTGTTGTGTACACTCCAACAGTTGGTGAGGCTTGCCAGAAGTACGGTAGCATTTTCCGGCGTCCTCAGGGCCTTTACATCAGTTTGAAAGAGAAGTATGCTATTTAAATTCAATTTTTTAGTCAACATCAATTAGTTTCATAGCTACCAAGCAGACAATGAATTGACTCTGAATTCTTTTCCCTCTCAGGGGAAAGATCCTTGAAGTACTAAAGAACTGGCCTCAGCGGAGCATCCAAGTTATCGTTGTGACTGATGGCGAGCGCATTTTGGGGCTAGGGGACCTTGGCTGCCAGGTAAACTGGTTTGTTCCTATCATTTTTTACCCTGCTTAGATTCGTATATTCATGGTTTGTATTATTGTTTGTTATATCATAATTGGTTCCATTGTTTAATTCAATCAATAATGTTTGTTAGAAATTTTATTCAGGGAATGGGGATTCCTGTTGGAAAGCTTTCTTTGTATACAGCACTGGGTGGACTACGTCCTTCAGCAGTAAGTTTTTACCATACACAATGATAATAACTGCTTCACATATTGTTGAGAAATTCATTGGTAATTTACAATGAGAAATGAATTTTCAATTTTTCTTCACGAGTTTTCATTAGGCATTTTCATTGTATTACTTTCCTCCACAATGTGATTTCGAAACTAAAACTCGGATCATAACAATAAAAATATGGATGTAAAATAATGCAGTGAATCTTCATAAAGTTCCATATCTTTTTTTTTTTTTGGCTAAAGTATCATATATGCCAAATTTAGCACCAAAAATATTGTGGTTGTCCTACTCAAATGCTAAAATTTGGCATTCGGTACACTAATTCTGCCCTGCATTGGAGATGCTCTTCAGTGCTTGCCTGTAACCATTGACGTTGGCACAAACAATGAGAAGTTATTGAATGATGAATTTTACACTGGGATCAAGCATAAAAGAGCAACTGGCCAGGTTTGCATTTTTTATTCCTCTCAACTTTTTGAATTGACTTAATTTATTCAGCCATTAGGAAGCATATTTTTGTTTTCTTCAAAATCTAAGGGGTCATTTTAGTTTTCTTGTTCAGGAATACGCAGAGCTTCTAGATGAATTCATGACTGCAGTTAAGCAGAACTATGGAGAAAAAGTCCTAATCCAGGTACTTAATGGCTCTTAACATATTAATTCAATGGACTACTCTATCTCTAACCTTTTCTTTTCGAAGTGCTTTAACTGATTTTCTTTGGATTTTCAGTTCGAAGATTTCGCGAACCACAACGCGTTTGAGCTGCTGTCGAGATACAGCTCAAGTCACCTTGTTTTCAATGATGATATTCAGGTAGCAAGACGAACGTGTTATTTATTTATTTTGACAGTTGAAGATCATGATTGCATTTCTTATGATTCCCTTCAATTTGGTTCAGGGAACGGCTTCTGTGGTCTTGGCCGGGCTTATTGCGTCCTTGAAATTGGTTGGCGGAAGATTAGCTGACCATACTTTCTTGTTCTTGGGTGCTGGAGAGGTGAGGCTCAATTATTTCTTGTTCTTGGATGCAATGGCTCGAAACGTTTCAGATCTCAAAATCACATGAAAATACTGATTTCTGCAGTACTAGCACTGCAGCGGATGTTTTTTCCCGCTGCAGTGCATAAGACTGAGAAACAGCCCTTCACAGCCATAGTAAATGCTGTGGTGCTTCATAATGACTCCATATTTGTGTGATTTAATTTGAGAGACATATTACAATCTCTCTAACAAATATTTCACTTATGACATAGTTGAATGTTGATTGCTTGCAACATACATTTTCTAGTGCAAAATATATCATCTATGTCGTTTATACTAGTGTAAAATCAACATTTGTTTTACAGAGCAAAATGGCATATCATTCGGCTACTAGTTTCAAACAGCATATTGTTTTCCGTAAAAACATACATCATTTAACAGAGCTCTACTAAAGAAAAATTAGGAAAAAAGGTGCTCCATGAAGGTTGAAAATATTTCTCAAATGAAATTTTTTTTCAAGTACTATTCAATGAGTCTGCCAATGGCAATTGGAGAATTTTTTTTTTTCAGCAGAGGCACTATGAAAAAAGTTAGAGAGAGTTTTTATTGAATGTTAGTGTAGTTATATATTTCATTTATTGAGTGGGGGCGTAGAATGGGGCTACAATTAAAATTTAAAAAAAAAAAACATTAAAGACAAAAATCAAAATTTTAGAAGTCGAGTGGGGGCATGATGACAATGTGGCTCCGCTATTGAGTTTGGCTACTTTTTAATGTCAATCTAGTTGAGGGAATCAGTCATTTCAATTCACAAAACTTGTCAATATTGATATTTTGGTTCAATTCTCTATATTTCTGAATATTTTGACACACATGTACTACGTGTATTATACATACTTCACATGTTTCTCACTTTTGTGCTTTTTGCCACTGAAGGCTGGAACTGGTATAGCGGAGCTCATAGCTCTTGAGATGTCAAAACAGGTACGTACTTTATTAGCAATTCTATCATTTGTTTGCTTTTCAGCCAAACATTTGTGACTAAAAATGTAATAATTCATTGGCAGACAAAAGCCCCATTGGAAGAAACCCGGAAGAAGATTTGGCTTGTGGACTCAAAGGTAGCTATACTAGCACAAATAAGATTTCAATTCAAAATTTTGAAATAGAATATTATTCAATCACTCTTTTTTTTTTTTTTTTTTTTTTTTTTTTTTTTTTTTTCTTATGTAACATGTTTTAATATTTTTGGTGCAGGGACTGATTGTTAAATCTCGTCTTGGGTCACTTCAACATTTCAAGAAGCCATGGGCTCATGAGCATGAACCTGTCAAGGAACTTCTAGATGCTGTCAAGGTATGGAACTTAGCCGTGCCTTTACTCTTTCATCTCAAATACACCTATATGGTTTTGGTCTTTTTATTTTTTTATTTTGTTTTTCCTTTCATATTCTTTTTGCCATTAATTGTCAGGCAATCAAGCCAACAGTGTTGATTGGATCATCCGGCGTTGGAAAAACATTTACAAAGGAGGTGGTTGAGGCCATGGCATCCTTAAACGAGGTACGTTTCTCTCTCTCTCTCTCTCTCTCTCTCTGTTCTTCTCTCTAAAAATTCACATATCCACTACTAAACTATCTTAACAAGAATGACATTGGTGTAATCTGTTATGTAGAAACCTCTCATTCTTGCACTTTCGAATCCGACATCGCAATCTGAGTGCACAGCAGAGGAAGCTTACACATGGAGCAAGGTACAATTGCATGCATTGTTTTGTGGCTGTTTGAGAAGTGATTTTAGATGCACTAGTAGAAGCCCTTTAGCTGACCATAACATGTGACAAACAGGGTCGAGCCATATTTGCTAGTGGAAGTCCATTTGAACCTGTTAACTATGAAGGGGAAGTTTTTGTGCCTGGACAGGTTTGTTATATTTTCTATGCAACTCTCCTTATTTGAAAATTACAAGGGCAATCAAGGCTCACCCTTTTTTGTGCTTGGCTCAATGTTCAGGCCAACAATGCTTACATATTCCCCGGCTTTGGCTTGGGTTTGATCATCTCCGGTGCTATTCGTGTACATGACAATATGCTTTTGGCAGCCTGTAAGTGCCCAAAGGACGACGACCATTTCTTATGTTTGTTCCTTTCTATACATAGAAGTTATTGTTATATTTCATTTGGTCACTTTGCCCTTGTAATAGTACTAATTCTTACTTCTACTTGCAAAAGCCGAAGCTTTGGCAGCTCAGGTGACACAAGAGAACTTTGACAAAGGAATGATTTACCCGCCATTTACCAATATCAGAAAGATATCAGCCCATATTGCTGCTAATGTTGCTGCCAAGGTGTATGAACTCGGTGAGTTTCTTGTGGTTAAACCACCATACAAAAGTACTGCCAAATCCATCAAAATGTTCCTACTTATGACTTTTTTTTTGTTTGTTTGCTTTGTGCAGGCCTTGCTTCTCATCTTCCTCGTCCTAAAGATCTTGTCCAGTATGCAGAAAGTTGCATGTACAGCCCCATCTACCGAAGCTATCGCTAAAGTATTTAAGTTTAGATAAAAGTTTACCATTGTTTCAGTGAAAAAGACGGTAAATTGTGCTTTGGGATTACCACTATCGTTTAGGAAAGTAAATGACAAGTCGTAAATATCTTGAGACATTTTCTACAGTTTATAAAGCGACATCTTTGTCACACCAGAAAGTTTGTTCTCATTTATAATGAAAAAAAAAAAAAAAAAAAAAAAAGACGTGATGCTTCCTTGTTTGCATTTTGGTCGTTCTGGACTAAGAGTCATGTCCTTCGCAGTTTAAGTCTGTTGCAGACTTGCAGTTTATATACAGAAGAGAAAGGACTACAATTGCCCCATGCTACACCGACTTATTTTATTAACCCCTAAACATTAACTTTTTTATTTCTACCCTTTTAAATTAAAATTAGTCAAGTGGGTCATTACTAGATTATTAAAATACCCTCAATGGTTTATTAGTAATTTACAAGATCCTGACGGTATATGGTGGTGGGCCCATAGTTTATGACCCATAATTTGTCAGTCAATAACCCATAGTTTCACAAGTTATGCTGGTTAATGGATCTTCAGTCATCAAACGGTCATAATTTATTAAATTATGATTCATAATTTATCAGATTATAATCTATAATTTGACATATTACATCTGCAGGTGGGTCTTTGATCACCCGTGCTTGCCATAAACTGTCAGACTATAATTTATAATCTAACAAGTTATGTCAGATGCCAGTCCATAGTCTAATAAAATATGATCTATGGTCTGTCAGATTATGATTCACAATCTGACAAATTATAAATCATAATTTATCAAATTATGTTTTATAAAACAATCCATGAATATGAAAAACTATAAAAATTCCATATCTTATAATTATACTCAGATGATCAAAATTATACTCAAGATTTAGAGGGGAAAAAAAAAGCAAAAACAAATCATTAGACATTAGAAGCATGTTCTTTGATCTCGCTCTAAAAAGCCAATCATCCACTTGTTTCATCAACTCGGACGTACAAAAAACACAAAAATGAACTAACGCCATGCTTGCCAAAAACAATCAATGGTTCGCTCATCAAGCACTTATGCACATACGAGGCTTTTATTCTATTATGCATCACCAATCTCTCAATAAAAAATCCAAAATCCAAAATCGGAAATAAGAAATAAGTTTTCACATTCCATCGCACATATGCCTTCAAAGCAATTTTCAAACCTGTAACACCAAAATCAAACTAAAAATCCCAAAAATGAAAAACAAAAAAATTCATGTTGTCCAAAAGCATTAACAATTCTTAGATTATGAAAATAACAAGGGTAATTGGCACCCTTGGTTTCTAAACTGTTTAGTAAGTGATAATTTAATTTAATTTTTTTAATTTTGATGAAAAAATCCTCAAACTCTTAAAATATTGGCAATTAAAACCTTTACATCTAACTCTATTACATTTTTAAAAGTTTGTTTGATATGAGGATTTAAATTATAGTGATTCTAATTATAATTTTAAAATCATAACTATGATTCATGATTTTAGGTCCAAATCATGATCTTAAAACTATGATTATGAATTAAAGGTTTGAATCACCTTAAATTAAGAGAAATATAGTTTTAGAATCATGAATATTCTAGTTTAAAATATCACATTAGATTTTAAATTATAATTCAGAATCATCAAAACTAAACATTAATAATTATGAATTATTATTCAGAATCACTATAAATAAATATTATTCTGAATTAAGATCTAAAATCATAATTCAAATTTATCTACTAAACAAATCCTAACAGATTCTTGCACATGACCATCATGTGCATCTCTTTTTCGTTGAAAAGATGAAAATACCCTAAAATCTCGCACCAAAAAAAAGGTTAAAAAAAAAACTGAAATCCCAATTTCATACTTCCCACAACTGCCTTTGTATACCTCCGTCCTCCTTCAGAAATCTTCATGGCATGCTTATCCATAAACTCTCGCTCTCTCTCCAACGCATCTGTCTATTCTTTATTTTGTTCTTCTATTTCTTTTCTATGTTTCTGTAACAAAAGCATTTCATATGCTTGATTAATACAATACACACTACCACATGAAAATTGAAGGATTACGATAAATCCATAACAAATAAAAGCAAAACCTTTAACATTGAAGAAGAAAATTTTAAAAATTTGTACCGGACAGAAACAAGATTCTCATTGCAATGCTAAATCGCAAAAAAAAAAAAAAAAAAAAAAAAGCCAAACTCTCCACAAGTCCTGCACTCTCAAACCAGGAGAAAGGGATTGTTTCAAAAACAAGGCCAAGCTTTTCATAAGTCCTCCACGCTCAAAGCCTTAATCTAATGAATTTGTTTTGGCATTTTGGCATTTTGATTTGGATCTGAATATGACAAGAATATGGCCGACCCTCTGCGAGATCAAGCTCCTTCCCACATCGTCAGATCGAGCCCCCTCCCCATCGCAACATCGAGCCGCCTCCGCCGTCGCAAGATCGAATCAGCCTTCCGCCGCCCAACCGACACCCTTTGCCACTAGAGCCAGCCCCCTTCTCGTCGATCTTGATATGGATTTGAAGCATCTTTCAAATTTGTTTGAAGCATTTCGTTGCGAGAACCCATTGTAAATTCAGAACTCCGTGAAACTTCGTTGCACCCATCATGCCGGCGAGAACGCCGCCCTTTCGAGCTCCCTTCGACCTCCACCAATTTACAATGGGAGTAGGGTTGATTAACGATACTAAAAAAAAATTTAAACTCGAGATATAATTTTATTTAAATTCATGTTATTTTATAAAATTTGAGTTTGAACTTGAATTTGAGGAAGGTCTCATTCATTTTACCGATTTAAGTTTTTAATTTTAAATTTTTACAGTAAAAAATTCTTAAAAAATATCACATTTAACTTTTTCTTCTATAGTAAAAAACTCTAAAAAAAATATCACATCTCAGTTTAAATTGAAAACTCGAATCTGCGAAGTAAATGAAACTTTAAATTTCTTTTTTAATTTAAGTTCATAAATTTAAACTCAAATTAATGAACAAAATATCATAATTTTTTTTTATTTTAATTCTGATTGAGATGATTTTTTTTCTATGTATTTACAACAAAAAGACGAATAAAACCTCACCAGTATACCCTATTAAAATTTTTTATCACTATTGAGTTTTTTTAAAAATATTATCTAAATATAAATTTAAGTTTTGATCCACCCAAATACAAATTAAAAAAAATTTTAATTTAAATTATAACTCAAATGTGTACATCAAAACACAAATTTAAGTTAAACTTTAACTCAAATTATAACTCAAACTCAACTTAACATCATCACTCAAATCACCTTAACTTAAAAATATAAAATAACAACAACCCTTTGTTTTTTAAATTTGTGCTTTTCTTAAGGATTGATTTTGTTTTGTTTTTTTTTTGTTTTTAATTGATCTAACCTATTTTTTTTCTTTCTAATTTTTGTTTATTTGTTTTAATTTTTCTTTTACCTCTTATTAAGATTAAACTTCTGATATTTCACTAAAATACCATTTTTTATCGTATCACATCCAACATATGTGATCTATTATGTTAAATATTTAACGGATTTAAATTGTATATTTAAAGAATTTGAGGATTATTTTATCAAAATTAAAAAAAAAATGAGAATGAAATTGTCACCTATTAAATAATTTAAGGATCATGGTGTCAATTACCTAAAGAACAAACACTTGATGCTATAAATAGAGAGAAAACAAGTAAAAAAAAAAAAAAAAAAAAAAAATCCCAAATCTATGATGTATAATATGTTCATACTTTAAAAATCTCCCATTAAAAGCATCAATGAAGTTCCTACATCACCACCCACTCTATCACATACATTAAACACAAATAATTATTCAAGGGTGCCCTTAGCCAAACACCCACTAGTCTAGGCTCCAAGTTTCTGACCTCCGCACTTCTGCAAGAATGACATAAAATACATATAAGAGAAAGTGAGAAACCTCATTTGCTGTGATCTTACCTAAATCTAATCCCTATACCCATCAATCATGCATATTGCATGCACATCTCCAAACAATAGTGCTAAAACTTGACTGATTGCTAACCTGCAAAAATTCAGTTAGACTTCAAAAAAACCATCAACTTAGGATCATATTGTGGCACAAAGACGTCCCTATGGTTAAGGGTTTTTCACTTCAAAGTGATTACAGTTTTCCAACATGGTATAGAACCTGGTCTCCCCCTTTGTCAAAAAAATTAAAAAAAAAAAAAAAAAAGATTACTCAAACAAAAATATATCTAACAGAACCATTATTCTTTAGCTGGGAATAGAGTCAGTTTCAAGGGTCAAGACAATATCTCAAAGGAGCACCAACCAATCAAGGATCCTAAGCCGCAAAACCAGATTCGACATCACAAGCAACCACTCACAACTACATCGACAAGCAAAGGAAAATCGGAGAACAACAAAAGAGGAAATGAAATATTGATGTTGATTTCCATAACATGAAAATGTCACAGCTACAACGTCTAGAAGAGGTCTCAGAATTGGAAACGAATCCAAAATCAGAAAAATGAAACAATGGAAACAAAGAGGATACAATCACAAATTTGCAAAACAAGAAACTCAAGTCCATATGAAAGGGTTCGTTTACAAAAAGAAAAAAAAAAAAAAAAAAAGATTACTCTATTTGACATTATAAACAATATCAACATGTCTTAGGCATCACACATGAGAACTAAGACCCTATTCATTTCATTAATTTAAATTTTACTACAGTAAAAATTTTTAAAAAACAGTCACATCTATTTTTTTTATTAAAAAAAAAACTCTTATATAAAGTCACATCTCAACTTGAAATAAAAAATAGAATTAGCGAACTAAACAGACCATAAATTTATCAACTACATAGACAAGGTTGATTTGTTCTCATCTGGTTTCACTTTCATTTAAATTGTCAATCTGCTTCCATTACTCTGTTTTACTTTCCAATTGCCCACTAAATTCCATTGACAAATACAAAACTGGAAAGCATTCTTTTAAAGCATTTCCATTCTTCCTTTTTCTGTTGGGAATGGTGTCCTAGAAGCATGAGATGTAATAAGACATTTATTATTTATTTAATAAAAGAGTTTATTCATTATTTTATGTGCATATATTTATGAATATTTTATGAATATCAATGAAAATTCCATGATTATTTATGTAACCTTAAACATTGTATATAAGTGTTATATACGAGAGGATAATGTTTAAGGATAATAATCAAAAAAAAGCAATGTTTATAATGAATTTAATTAAAGTTTGGAATCTTTAATTAAAACATTATTAATACATGTCATTCCCATTTAGAATGGAACAAAAATCCGTGACCGTTAATATGGTGAGATATTGAATGAGTGTATTTCCATAATGAGATTATGTGGAACAAGGACACGTACACAATATGAATTTCTAATAATTTCCGTTAAGTATAAAATTCTAATTGAGTCTAAATGGTCATATATAGAATGATCTTAATCCCGAGTTCTTAACAGACTCCTATTTATGGATTTGTATCTTTTGATTTACTACTGCACGGATTCCGAGATTCTCGATCCTATTCCTTGTATTTTGGAGACATGATGAAGTAGGTAGTTTTTAGATGGAATCCATTCCTTCTTGAGAAAGAAGTAGATGAATAATTCTCTTGAGGGTTGATTCGGTATTGGACCAAAGGGAGCTCCGATTCATGAATGTGTTTTATGAATCAAAGAATCAATGGTACTCAAGGATAAAAATATAATTAGAGGGTTAACGGTTCTACCCGGCTCTAATTATGAATTATTTATGGAGGATTGATCTATATGCAATGACTATATCAAATGGACACTTCACAGTTTAGAAGTAATTTATATCTATAATTTTGAGAGTGCAATTCCAAGTTTATAGTGGAGTAACTATTGGAATTAATAGAATTAATTAATTAATTAAAGTGTTTAATTGATTATTAATTCTATTGGAGCTCGGGATTATAGGTCCATTAGTCCCCGCGTCGTCCTAGTAATTCTACCGACATGAAAGGAGGAAAAATGGGAATTTTAGAATTACGGAATTCTAAAATTAAACACTGAAATAATTAATTGAGAATTAATTATTATTTAAATAATGTGATTATTTAAATTTGAATTTGAACACATCTAGATTTATCCATTTAAACTTATTTGATAAGTTGTTCAATTTAGAATTCAAATTAATTTAAGTTTGACTTAAATTCAATTTGAATTAAATTAAAATGGACTACTTGGATAAAGGATAAAATATCTTCCTTCCTTATCTATAATAGGTGCCACACATAGGGATAAACCCTTCTAGTGTGGCCAGCCACCTTAAGGATAAGGGGAAGGGATTTTTGTTCCAAATTCAAATAGGAGATAATTAACAAAATCTTAGAGATAGAGATTGGATTCCTTTTAGAAGTTTGACTTCTACTCTCTAAATACTATTTTTGAGACAATTTTCGGAATGCCTTTTTGCCCTAATTTTAGAGGTGGCGAAATTTCTCTAGAGTAATTTTTGAAGCAATTTTTCAGCCCTAATGGGATTAGTGGCGAAATTCTCAAATAGAGAGGAAGGAAAAATGTTTTTCTCAAAAATTCCACATCGTGCATGCGTTGGTGTTTGTGGAAATTCGAGTGTTTATTGTAACCAAAACACACACGTCCCTCGTGGATTCTAGGAATTGACGTGGAAGACATTGGTTTTCTAAACACAAAGCTTTGGAGCAAGGATTGTTCGAGGTCAAAGAACTCAAGTTATCAACCGAGTCGGCCTCCAGGTATTTTTCCGAATTGAGTTCTTAATAAATGAATTAATGAGATTAATTTATTCGTGCATAAATTAATATAATCCATAGAGTATCTCAAAGGTTTTATGAAAATTTTTGTTATACACGATCCGCCTTTCCGCTGCGCTTCCGCATCCGAATTCGATTCGGGAACCAACATTTTCCACAAAAAAAAGTTCCTTTTGGCACAAAAGACAGCGGAACAAAAATTTAACCCAAAAAAAAAATTTTCAAAAAGGTCTTACTTTATAGTATTATTTCTCTATCACTTCCTATCTTTTTTTAAAAAAATTTTGTTGAAGTTTTGGATGTGAAGCCTTTTTTCAAAACAAAACAAAAAACAAGTAGAATATGAAAAGAGAAAAAAAAAATCAATCCAACTTTATAAAAAGCAAAATAAAATTATTAGTCTTTATAAAAAAAAAAAATCAGTAAAAAATGTAAACATGAAATGAAAAAAAGACAAAATAAAAATCGTTATACAACTAATAACAATGAAAATTTAACATTATATCAATGTAAATTTTTGAAATAGTCATTGAAAGGTGAAAATCAGAGTTTTTTTATAATCGTCACACGCACTCATAGAGTTTAAGGCAAGGTAGGAATTGACATTTGAGTTGAAATTCTACACTAGCATGATTTCTGACATTTTTCTTGAGCTACAAATTCTGGAATCTCTGAGGCTAGCTTAGTAGATCAAAACACGTCATCACTCATATTTTTATTTTCCGTTGTTTTGAAATTTTATGTTCGTTTCTTGTTGTTTCATTTCTTTTAATTGTCTTCTGTTCGAGCACTAACAAAATTTTAAGTTTAGGGGTATTTGATATATTGAAAATATGCTAATAATTTGATTACCTCTGATTTGTTATTTTGTTAATTTGTCATTTGCAGGAGTTATTTACTTGGTACTAGTTTCTTTTGTAGAATAGTACCGTTGACACTGTGTTTGGTAAGAAAGAAAGAAAATAGAAAAGAAAAGAAAATTATAATGCATAGAAAATTAGAAGAATAGAAAAAATTTTGATTTTTTCTAGACTTATTTGGTATGATTAGTATTGGAAGTGAAACTAAACGGATGGAAAAATTATTATTAGTGTAATTACTTTTTTGCCTAAATAAGGACAATTTTGGATGAAAAATGAGGACAATTCAGTAATTTGATTTCATTTGTGTAGTTATCCATATTTTCTTTCTTAAAATTCACTCACTTTTGAAGGGATTAAATATGGTAGGACCCATTAATAAAAATTTCCATTCAATTTTTCTTTTTTTCACAATTTTCTTTCTACCAAACAAGCTAACTTCTCAATTTTCATCCCAAAATTCATCTAATATTTTTTTTCATTTTATTTTTCATTCATACCAAACACACTGTTAAAGTTTGTGGGCAAGTTTTTGAAGAATTTTTGAAGTTAAACTGAAGATGGAGTGCCTCAGCCTTGAAAGTAGAACCTATACGTTGAAAGGAGTCAAAAACGAAGCTTTTCAGTACAAAAATTCAAGACTAGAGTGCCACAGCGCCATACATGTAGAGCCGTGGCGCCAAAATTCGCAAAAGTGAGGTTTTCCACTCAAAGCCGCCCGGCGCCGTAATACATATATAATTAGTTTTTTTAATTAGATTTAATTACACAATTAAATATGTTATAATTTTTTTTTATTATTGTAAAAAAGTTTAAAGTAAATGGTGTGTGAATAGTACAAAGGAATATGTAAATAAAACTACCCATCTAAAAATTAGAGAGTTTAAAACATCCAAATGAAGGCGGACGGGAGCAAGGGTTTGTTTGGAACGAAAGTTTAAATAGAGTGGTTTGAAATTTTGATTTGAACTATGCGAGTTTTTTCCCGTTTAGTTCATTAAAATTTAAATTTTTATGAGAAAAAATACTATAGTAGAATCATTAGAACTGAAGTTTGAATCCCTTACCCAAAACACTTATGGTTTGAACTTAAAGTTCAAACCCCACACTTAAAGTATGTTTGGTACGAGAATTTTGATGGTTTAAACTCAAGTTCTAGTTCAAACAAAAAAATTTTATGGTTTACAAAAGCAAAAAATATGATTCAAATGTAGACTAATAAAACCCACGTTTAATTCAAATTTAAAATTGATGTGATGTTTTAACTAATTTGAACCCAAAAAAAAAATCAACTATCCTCTTAGGCTCCGTTCATTTAACCGATTTGAGTTTAGAATTCGAGTTTTACTACAGTAAAAGACTTTTAGGTATATAAACAACCTAAGTGGATATAACTTTTTCGAGTTATAAACAACTCTTAGGTATGCCCTTACAGTAAACATTTTCGAGTTTAGAAAAAGTCACATATAACTTTTTACTACATTAAAAAAGTCTTACATAAAGTCACATCTCAACTCGAATTAACAAACTAAACATGCCCTTAGTTTTGTCCGGTTCAAACCACGAGTTCAAGCCACACCTATTTGACATGTTAATAACTATCATCCTACCAAAACATTCTGTTAAACTATATAACAAATTGAATAGAGAATAGATAAAAGAAAGACAAGATGCCTGAGGTAGTGGAACGACTCCGTCATAGTTCCACACGTGTAAAGCTCTGGCCAAGCGGTGGATTCTACGGATGGAAACTCAAATGAGGACAGACATCACAGAGGAGTCTTCTGATGAGCATATAAGCAACATTGAGGAGGAGGAAGAAAAAATAATCAGAAGTGATCGAGAAGAAGCTAAACGTCGTTCAAAAACTAACAACCAAATCAGAGAAGCTAATTAGTAGTGCACCACTTCCCCAGCTTTTACCATCTCCTTTTTTGCGAGAAAAAACTTACACGCTTTATATCATAACCACGAGTAAGTAAACATACAATGCAAAAATAGTAGTAATATTGTTAGAAAAGTTGAGCGTAGATGATGAAAAAAAAGTAGAAAATAAGAAGGTTTGAGATATATAAAAATATTTTTTCAGCAACCATCACTGTATCATTGTTTCTCATGAGAATTGATTGTCCTTCTTTTTCTACTTTGTATGATGAGAACAATTTCTTGTCATTACAAACATAGATTGTGGCACCAGAATCAAGCTATCATTGAGAGAATTTGGTTGCAGCCATGTTGGTTTCGGTAATCATACTAATTTGCATCTCCAAAACCATAGCACATATGTCTTCAGATTTCTTTTCAACAACATTGGCTTTGTTAGTGTTAACTTCTTCCTTCTTCTTCTTATACCTACAATCATTCTGGTAATGGCCTTTCTTTCCACAGAAGAAACAATTTCCTGAAAATTTCTTTTAGCTATTACCGGGCTTCTTGAACTTCTTGTCATTTTTGACTTTGAAGTTCTTTAAAACTTACTTGCTTACATTAACTTTCGAGGAATCATTCTTGCATTTGGGATCACGGGACGTAGTCTCCTCTTTGATCCTCAAGTCATTTTTTAATTCCTCTAAAGTTATGTCATCTCTCCTATGAAAGAGTTTCTTTCTATAACCATTCTAACTTTGAGAAAATTTAGTAATAATAGCCCCCACTTGGAACAATTCAGAAATTTCCACTTTCAATTCACGAAGCTTAGTAATAATGACTTGCAATTCATGTATTTGGTCTAGAACGGACTTGGAATCAACCATGACAAATTCAAGATATTTCAAGATGAGGAATTTGTCCATACATTCCTTCTCAGTTTTGTATTTGTATTCAAGTGCATTCCATATCTCCACCGGAGACTCCATCGAGTTGTAGAGATCGTAGAGCCTATCAGAGAGTGTGTTGAGAATGTGACCCTAGTATATGACTTCATCATCTTTGCGCTTCTTCCATGTAGCCTTCAAGTCTTTAGAATCATCCTCTTTTGGTTCCTGAAGTGGCTCCAACTTTGGATCAAGTACGAAGGCGATCTTGAGGATGGTGAGAAGGAAGAACAACTTTCCCTTCTAGTAAGTGAAATTGGTCTATCAAAGTGATCAAGTTGGACATTCATATTGAGGAAAGACGGTATGTTCCTTTCAACCTCCATTGCAACAACTTAAATTTTGAGTGTAGATGATGAAAAGAATGTAGAAAACAAGAGGGTTTGAGACATATAGGAATACTTTCTTTTAAGGTTTTATTTGCTCTTACCTCTCAAAGTTTGCTAATGAATTTTAATGGCAAATTACCCTCAAGATACAAAAAATATTTGAACATAATACCTAGCAATAATATTGTGTTTCAAAACATGTGTCCTCATCCTCTTCAATTCATAGGTGTTCAAATATTCTGGAGAATTAATAAAGACAAAAGTGTTATTTCATGAATGAATACATCATTTTCAAATATCACAACCATTCACATAAATGTACATTTTCATTAAAATTCATAGGTGTTCAAATATGTGTGAAAACATAGCACCAATGGATACAATGGTTTGAAACATTTCATATCTCAAAATCACCCGAAAATACTGATTTATGCAGTATTGGCACTACAGAGGATGTTTTTTCCCGCTACAGCACATAAGAGAGAGAAACAACCCTTCGGGGCTGCATAGCAGGCGCAACAGCGCCCTAAACAAGCATTGCAGTGCATCTGGCAACAACAAACTGTGCCAGACTGCCTGTAGCGCCCAAGCGCTTGTCTTGCTGCAAGCTACGCCAAATAGAAGCAGTCCATGGGCTGCAGCGCTTTTAAACGCGCTGCAGCCCCTTCACAGCCATAATAAATGTTGTGGTGCTCCATAATGACTCCACTCCATATTTGTGTGATTTAATTTGAGAGACATATTACAATCTTTATAACAAATACTTCACTTATGACATAGTTGAATGTTGATCGCTTGCAACATATGTTTTCTAATGCAAAACATATCATTTATGTTGTTTATACTAGAGTAAAAACGATATTTGTTTTACATAGCAAAATGGCATGTCATTCATCTACTAGTTACAAATGGTATATCGTTTTCTGTGAAAACATATATCATTTAACAGAGCTCTACTAAAGAAAAATTAGGAAAAAAAGGTGCTCCATGAAGGTTGACCCTATCCTTTTACTCCTGTATTGTACATGCATGTTTCTGAAAGACATGTTCATCACCAAATTCTCTTCTACAAATTCTATTGTTTAACAGTAAAAAAAGAAAAAGAAAAAACCCATGTTAAGTACACATAGGTGACATAGTAGATTAGAATACAAGTTAGGAACATGATAAATTCATGTACCAAAACTCTTTTTAAACATCTTGAAAAGGATGTATTGTGATTCGTCCCAATTTCTTCGACCTGTTCAGCATAAGTTTTATGAATTCAACTGCAGCTCTAGTCCCCGAGACCCCGAACATTTCCACAAGTTCCAATTTATCAAATACAATGCACTCAATGTTCTTCCATAAACATGTGTCATGTCCAAATGCTAAGCGTGTCTACAAATTGAATTAAAAAAAAGTTCGAGGTTTAGAATGTCACATCTTATAGAATATAGAGAAAAAAAATGTTGGAAAAGAAAAAAGTTTACAGTTATCTCTAATGAAGTCAAATTAGGACTCAATGTCGTAGAGAGAAGTTAAGGGTTGTTTAGATCAGTGTACAAGAATAATAATTGATATGAGACTTAGCTTAAAGAGATGATATGAGACTCAAACAATATATAAGTTCATAAAATATAAAATGCTTACCCCGTAATCGATGTGGGACTTGGCTTAAAGAGATGACTTGACTTAATGTTTATGTGTTTGAGTAGGATATCTGGGGGAAGGAGAGAAATAACATAATATAGGTTTTAATAAAAATAAAAGAATCTCTATGGTGAGACCTTTTAAAAAATATCCACATGTAGAACACCTTATTTTAACCTTTAACATGAAATAAGAAAGAGAAGGAGATCCTTTGTGACGTGGAAAAAAAAAAGTTAACGAGTTTATATAAAGGGGAAGCAAACCACCCACGAGAGAGGATTGAACGCCAAAAGTTTCATGTGAAGACACTTCTATGTTCTATGGCTTGTGTAGTCATTAAATCTAGAAAATTAGTTTCTATATTCTTCGTTAGACCTAGAGAAAGGTTAGCGATTCGATTATCAGTTTGGATAATAAAGGTAAGTAGAGAGATAAATTTAAGAAACTATCGTTGCGTTGAACACAACGCCTCTCGAAAAAAACTTCTTGGCTCCACCACTGTTAATAAGGATACAAGAATCAAGACGAATTAGTTATGTTGAAATCAAAAACCCTAGAATTTGGTTAATAGTTTCGTCTTTTTTTTTTTTTTTTGGAGTAAGTTTCATCTTTTTGATTATGCTATTGTTTTCTTCTAGTTATAGTTTACTTTAAAAAAAAAATCCTCAATATAAACTTCCTTTTAAATTATACAAATAAAACTAGAGGTATATTAATATGAATCATCAATCTTTGAAGGAACAACACTCCAGTCACTGTGAGGAACATGATAAATGCACATACCAAAATTCTTTTCAAAATTAGAGGGCCTCGTGTCTCTATAAACAATGATATGAGAAGCTTTTTCCACGCCATTTGACTTGTAAGGAGCGATATTGTGAATTTCCGACTGAAAAGGCCAGAGCAAATCATTCTCAATGCAATCGTACCTGCAAATAATCAAAGTTGTCAAGACCCAATAACTTATTATTGTTCGTTGTTAATGTCAAACTTAAAGTGTAAGCTTATTTGTGTTCCTGAGTACTTAGATTTAGTCCTTATAGACATCCGAGGAAAACTTACAAGTTTTTGCACAGCTTATCAGTAACTGCCGAGTGATTAACTATCTGCATTTTCAACTTCATAAGACTGTCCTCCTCGTAAAACTCAAAAGGTTTCTCTAGTAACGAAGAAAGCCTTTCAACATTTTCCACAAGCTGCTGCAGGTGAGCATCAAATATGTTTTGCTTTATTCTTATCTCCTGCTTCGGCATGTCATGATCTTTGAATAGTACAGGACCAAACATGCAATATGCAAACGGGTATGCAAATGAAAGAATCCTCCTTGCTTTGGAGACTCTGTTGAAAGCATCAAACACCCAACCAAAAACCCAAGATTTAAAATAACTTTCACGGAAAAGAAATCTCATGTCTTCTGCATCTTGCTTCAGTTTCCTTTCAAGATCAAAAGTTTGTGTTTGGTCTCTATAACGGTGGTGGTAGTGAAGGTAATACCATATATCCTTGTTTCTATGCCTAGTTTTCACCTGCTTTTCTTTTTGGGAACCTCCACAACTATCATAAGCACGGCGACCGCAAAGCCAACTACAAATAGAGAATAGAAAAATAGAAATATAAATAAATACATAAATAAATAAATAAATAAATATATATATATATATATATATATATATATGCACACACATACATGGAGTAGACCAACGCCCTGTGGACTACATTCTTCCGTGTCATGAATTCTTGAATATAAACAATTGCTACCAACTCTAAAATGTATATTTACTAAGACAAACATGATCTTTATTAACAAACCAACCAGAGACGAGAAAAACAATGAGTCATTCACATCCAAGAATGTAACAAATACAGTTACAAAAACCATATCAAGTTCTTAGCATACAAAAAGGCCATTTTGTAAGAACAAACGCTGGACTTTTTGAATTTGGCATTTAGGTACCAAAACTTTTTTTTTCCTACCAATCAACACCTCAAACTTTTAATTTTGGGGCCAAACTTACAACAGTTTAAGAAGTGGATTGATGATCATTTTTGTTTGGTATTAATAAAAATTCAAGTTAAAATTTAGAAAAAAAGTTTAAGTTATAATTAAATTAAGTTTTAAGTTTTTAATTGCATTTGTATTGGAACTAAATAAAAATGATCATCAATGCGCTTCTTAGACTGTCACTTGTAAATTTGACACAAAAAACCATCAAAATTTTAACGAATTTGAGCAATAAGGACTAAAAGTGCAAAAAATTAAAAGTTCAGGGTGTTAATTGCCAAGAAAAAAAGTTTAGGGACTAAATTGCCAAATTCGAGAAGTTTCGGGGGTGTTCGTACAAAATGGCCAACAAAAAAACAAAAAACAAAAAACATACCAAGGACAGGTCCTGCAATTATTATTTTTTCATAAGAGAAAGGTCCAAAAAGTCTTATGACTGACCAGCACTAGAGTTTTAATAGCAACTCATTAGCAAGATACTGAAAGTTTGAAACCTATTACCATTTAGTACGTAATGCTCATGCACTCTTGTTCCCAATCAAAAACAGAAGACCCAAATTCAATAAATTGTTCGTATGTGAAAAGTATGAGGATATAAGAGTGCTCACCAAAACGTTTCTCCAGAAACGAAGGTCCTTAAGTCACATTCTCCATCCTTTTCAAACAGCTCGTAGCATTCTGGACAAATCTTTGTCTGTTCCAAAATACATTTCACCGTCTCTGATTTGCCCTGGCAACTCTTATTCCACAGTTCCCACATTAGACATGAACAAGGGGAGTGGGCTTCAGATAAGCATTTGAAACAGAATTGTAGACCGCATGCACATTCAACCTCACATAAAACATTGCCATCAACACGTATAGCATTGCCACAATGAGGAACACTTGGACACCACTTAACTTTCCTATTATCCTCAATATATGATTCCAGAAGAAGCTGGTCAAACTTCTCTGCCAAATGAGGATCTCTGGTACTGACTAGTGTTCTGACTTTAGATATATCACAAATTGCGTTGCATTGAAGTGCCATACATCTGATTTGCCGGCTTCGGCTCTCATTTATCTTTGAAATAAAGTGCTCTGTCCAACCTGATTAGAGAATACGAAAAAAAAAAAAAAAAAAAAAAAAAAAAAAAAGAAAAGGGAAAAAATTAATGCACAAATATTATCAAGTAATATGGAATATAGTCCAAAAGGGCTTAAGACCACAGTTTCCAGTTATCTTTCACTCACAAGTGTTGCAAAAGTAATGACCGCATTCCATGGTAGTGACTTTGTTACCAGGAACTTCTTTGACGCAAATCATGCACATTACGCTGGATGAAAACATGAATGAGAAAAGATCTTCATTACGCTCCATTAGGGTCACACCTGCTTCAGCATATACTTCATCTTCCCCTTTCTCCACAAGAACGGACAGTAACTTTTCAACATCCCAACTATAATGAATGAGTAAAGACCAGGCGTCATGCTCTTTCACTGATAGTACGTCCATCACCCTCAGCAAATCATCCCTCTGCGTAGTTCAAAAGCAATTATGGGATTAACTTTACCGTGGCCCAACAAAGGCATAACAAAAAAAAAAAAAGTTGAATCTTTTTGTGTTACCTGAGCAGCCAAGAGAGACGCTTTGCTGATAACCTGCAAAAGAGGGCATCATAAAAAAAAAAAAAAAAAAAAAAAAAAAAAAAAAAAAAAAAAAAAAAAACAAAAACAAAAGCAAAAACAGAAAACTTGCATCCAAATACTGAGAAGAAAAAAGATTTTTCTTTTTTTTCAATTTTAGAAAATCGAAACTTGTACGTATTGTTTATACGAAAAAAAAAAAAAAAAAAAAAAAAAAAAAAAAAAAAAAAAACCGATAGCGGGGAAGCAGTTTTCGGGGAAAAGGCACTGGTAGTTGGGGAGGCATTCCTTGGTCGCCAACCCAAAGGTCTGGATTTTATGTATTCAAAATTTTTATAAAAGTATAATTGTTAAACAATATTCATGGTTTCAGACGCAAAAGAATGCAATAATAAAGAAACTTTGCAATGCTCTCTTTCTAGAGGTAACAAATACCAATGGAATCTCTCTCTCTCTCCCTCTCTCCAATGGTTTGTATCAATATTCGGATGAACCAAATTATATGAAAATTTTCAGAGGAAAATACAAAACATTATACGAGGAATAAAGCGAAACATCCAAATTATGATCGAAACAGACAGAATTAAAGCAAATTATATGCAAAATTCCATATAGAAAAAAATTATACCACGAATAAAGAGAAATTTTCAAATTATGATCGAAACAGACAGCGAATGGAATGCGCGAAGCTTAATTTGGCTGAGAGTCGTCAACATCGAAACAAGTCGTACCTCAATTTGTTGAGAGCCAACGATAGTTCTTGTTTCCTCCTGGAAACCGAATTCGAAATTGTATTCATAATCTGGGTAATCACTTTCATTGTCAATGCTCTCGTATTCCTCCATTGAATGGTATGGAAAAGAGAAACGGATTTTTTTAAGTCAATAGGCCCCAAATGTACACTCATTCAATTCGTAGACTCCTTATAAATAGAATTTTATTTTTTATTTTTTTAATTCTCAGGATTTAGCTGAATGACCAAAATATCCTTTAAATGGGGAGAGAAAAACGACAAGGAGAGGGACAAAATGACAATAAAAAAACGTTTTCCCTTTATTGACTTAAAAATTCGTTTCCTTTTCCTCTTAAAAAAAAAAAAAACAAATCTCAAATCCCTAATTTTTTGCTCGATTTTCATTTCCTCTCTCGCTTTTGCGTAAATGCTGCCGCTCCGTTCTTGCCCACCGCCACGCAAAACCTCCCAACCGCACCGCAGCTAATTTCTTCTCCGAGCCTCTCCGATAGTCTCTCCGTCCGCGGCGGTCATCTCATCTGCGGTAATCTCCCCAACCATTCTCCGGTCCAAACTTCCCAGTATTCTCCTCGGTTTAAAATTGTCGGGCCTATTGAGCGATTAAGATTCTTCTCCGCGCTTTCTCCGTAATCTCCGGTGTCCTCCGGTCCTCGCCGATACTATCGTCCAACTGTCGCAAAACTCAGCCGCTTGTTGCTGGATTTTCAAGGCGCCCCGACTGCCCCAAATCAATAAAGGTACAACTTTTAATCAAGAATTTTTTCATCCTTGCTGATTTGGTATACCCATTAGTGTGGAATTTTGTAAAGTTTGCTGGTTTGGTATGGTCAATAAGTCGTGGATGCTGAAATGTTAGTGAGAAAACATAGACCCGTGATGAATGAATGACAGGCATGATGAATGCACGAGTTGGACTTGTGTTAGATGTATGAATAGGTAATATAAAGATTTTTATATTCAAAGTGTATATATTCTATGAAACTCGAAAAGTTATTCGGATATATTTGGAGCGTTATTGATGTTGAGAGCACTTTTTGTTTCTCCTGTGAGTATGCTGTTAATGCAAGTTAGTATCATTATTTTCAATGGCATCGCGATAATCCCTTCGTTGTTTAGTTAATGAAGGCACAACAGGCCATTTCAGAATCAAGAAAGCAGGGCGTGGGTGAGGCTTATCAACATGGTTGCTTTTTTTTTTTGTCGATGACATCATCTCACAATGATGAGTCTAATCCCGACCGGATGGGACAAAATGTCAACGCCGACAAAAATAAAACCCCAAAAAAAACCTGTTCGGTCAAAGTACAAGAAAACCCATTCACCAACCTTGAATTACAGCCCAACCATTGTGATCGTTTTCCTAGCTACAATACATATACAATTTTAGACTTGTTTGTGAATGAACTGATCGGTTTACATGTTAGACTACTTTTTATATTCGTAAACATTAGTTGTATAACTTATTTTGGGTATGTAATTTAACCATTCTCCATCCTTATGAATGTACTAGTAGCCCCAGAACTCCCCTTTTCTGGACAAATTCTTTGTCTGTTCTAAAGAACGGTTCAAAGAAACCTCTGATTAGTTGCTCTCGGCAACTAGCGCCCTTTCTAACCGTTCTTACCGGTACCGTAAGAACGGTCGAAAACTTACTGAAACAGACACCGTGATACGTCACTTGTGTTCATTCATCAAAACATTGCCAATCCACCGCCAACCGTGGATACGTCAATTCCGACCGATCTTACCTTTACCACAATGGGACGGTCTTGGACATATGTTTGCCCTTCATAGGTTATTGGCCCATATCAAGATTGGCGACTTTTGGTTATTCTCGACCGCTGACCGGTTCAAACTTCTCATGTCGCTTAAATAGCCCATGGGTCATTCTGGTACTGACTTTGTTGTCATTCTCGACCGCCTCGACCGGTTCCAAAGAAGAACGGTATGAATGTCGTTTGCGCATTGTAGCCCATGCGGTCATTCATCCGATTTACCGGCTTCGGGAACTCATAAACATTAATGGGGTAATGATAATAAAGTGCTAAAGTATTCCCACATTAATGTAATGAAGATAAAACATGTGAAGATGGAAAAAATATATTAATATGGAAAAGCTTACGTATATAATGTAAAAATAATGCATTGGACGGATATGAATAAATATATGAAGAAGAGGTCGATGAACTTAGTCTAGACATATAGTTAAATTACACTTATGAGACTACAACGAGTATTCCTAAGTACATATGAGTTTCATTCCTGAGTTTCATTCCTGAGTTTTGCCTAGCAATCTATGTTTTATGATTTTTTACAAATTTTATTATAGGTTTGTTCTTGGTCTGTTTTAGGTCTGTTTTAGGTATGTTCTAGGTTTTTTTCATTTTTAACCAATTTTTTTTTCTTTTACAAACTAACAAGTTTAGTAATACCCAAAAAGACAAAGAGAATATGAAAAAATCTATGTTTTATAAATTTTCAATGATTTTGTTCTTGGTCTGTTCTAGGTCCGTACTGCTATAGTAGGAACGGTAGGAAACCATGCTAAAGGTGGCGTTAGTAATTTTGAACATAAATTATAACAAAACATATACATCCCGCCCTCTCCCGGTTCAGAAGTCCAATAACGGTAAAAGTCATAACTAACACAAAGATAAACAAAAACCATGCTTAAAGCCCTCGCCGGTTCAACCAATAACGGTTCCTAGGTGTGTTGCGCTTCCAATTATATCGACTTCGTTAAGACTTCTTCGTAAGAAGGGTTGGTTATGACATATGTGGAGGATAGGTCTCATGAAGGGCCCTCGAATTGGCCATGCTACGTTGAAGTCAAGCTTCACCGCTCACCGAAATCATCCCTAAGAAAGGAATAAAGGTGTACCGGTCGGTTCAGTAAGAATTGAGAAGGGCCAAAAACCTATTAAGGCATGTCGGCCCAACCATTCTTCTTTGGAAAAAAAAAAAAAAGGATAAAAGTTGGGGTTTATTTCTTTTTGTTAAGAACTGAAGAACAACCAAGAGGCATGAGGTATGTTGATGACCATTCCTACAAAAGAGCGCATCATAAAAAAAAAAAAACCAAAATATAAAAATAAAAAAAAAAAAAAAAAGTTATTCGCTTAGTCTTTTAAAACAAAAAAAAAAAACGAAAAAATAACCACAAAAAGCAAAAACAAAGATATTGAAAAAACAATGCCTAACTTATTCTAATGGATACATCACTGAGAACGTGAAAATGAAGTCGCTTCCATTTTTCCCCTTTTTTCAATTTTAGAAAATCGAAACTTTTAATAAAGTTGTTTATCCGAAAAAAAAAAAACGATAGAGATTGGTACAGGATATATATGGTTTTAACATATGCCAATGCCCATAACTCTTTTAGATAGTATTTTGAGCACAACTAGTGCATATTGTTGGGCCATCATCAACCCAACATGTACTGGGAACTTGTCTATATCATACACTTTGCAAAAAGTTCTATAAAAATCAACCAATTGTTAATCAATATAGTATTCAAGGTGGATGTGTTTAGACGCAAACTTTTAAGAATGTAGACTCTTTGTAATCGGATGCAACGTTCTCTCCACCCTTGAGTTAACAAAGGAAGATCCCATAGTTGATTCCTTTCTCTCTGTGTTGAACCACTCTCTTTCCAACTATCGCATCCATCAAAGGTATTATGTCCGATCGGATCTTTCTTCTGGAAAGACCGGTTGGCAATTTTCTTCTGAAAAACTTTTCACTCGAGGTTTCTTAAATACAAAACAAATGACGAGGTGAATTTCTTCGATTTTGCAAACATCCAAATTAGGCCATGAAAAGCATGATTCTTGTTCATTTTTCAAATAAAATACCAAACCACGATTACCAAAGATTCAAACAATGAATTAAGCATAAAAACTACAAGATTTGAAAATAATATTTTCAGCACCCAAAATAATGCTCGATTTAGTTTCGAGACGTTTCCTTTAAACGAAAATAATGTTCGATTTGTTAATCACCATGAATGCCGGTGATTTTCAACATCGGTAATTCTCCGGTGGTGAAAGGCGGCGGCGGCGTCGTGAGATACAAAATGTTGCCGAACGTAGGGGGGGTTTGCTCTTTTTAATTCCTGGAAAAATCTAATTCGGTATTTTGGGTATATAAAAATCATTTAATGAACCCTACTTTCATTAAAATTTTTTGTTTTGGAGCCTCTCATTAAAGGCAATCCGTTTTTAAGCCATTTTGAAAGGACCCGAGAAAACACAAGTGCAGAGACAGAGGCGTTTTTTTTTATTTATTTTTTTTTTTATTTTTTATTTTTTTATTTTTTGAGGATGGAAGGAGATGTATCATATATGTAAGGATTGGTTCGAAGCCCGATACAAATCGTGGACGTGGTTTGTCACTTGGTTTATTCAATCTAAAATTCTATATTTAATTATTCCTACGAAATGAAGAAAAAAAAAAAAAAAATGTTTCAAATAGGAAAAATATCAGAACGTAAAATATTCAGATTCTATTATTTCCTTTTTAAAAATGAAAATCAATGGCTTCATTATTTTATTTAATGACACTTTAATTTTTTAAGAATGGGAAACTTTTAAAAATATGTCAACTTTTATGATAGAGTAAGTTTTTTTGTCCTACTAGTAAAAAATATTATTTTAATCGTTAGAGTAACTTTTCAATGGTCGTATTTATAATTAGAAATAATTTTGTATCACGTATCTTAAATTTTTAATATGGATTCTCGTAAATTTTATGATTAAAAAGTTAATCTTAGAGCAACTTTACCTATAAGCAAGGAAAAAAAGCCCTACACTGTCATAAATATAGCCAAAAAATAAAGCTACTAAAATGAAATCCCTAAATAACCGGTTTCGTCATTTTCAAGCTCTCCCTAAAGCTGGCGAATCAAAACTGGGATATTTACCTTTTTAAATTATGTATTTTTCGCGTACTAAAAAACTATACTTTTAGTTTACGTATTATTTCAAAGTTTTTTTTTCCACCGTTGGCATCTAAACTTCTCACTCAATAGTAATGTGCTAGATGAACTTTTAATTTTAGTAGTTAGTCTTTTGAAGTTAGAAATACATAGCAAAAAGACCCTCCAATTGATAACGATGTTTTTTTTCTTTTTTAGTATTGACATGTAACTTGTACACAAGTCGTTACTTATGGGGTGAGTAGTATATTTGATTATTTATTATTAACCTAATTTTATTTTTAAAACAAAGTTAATTCAACATTTTCTATTTTGATTAAAAAAAAAAAAAAAATCCTAATCAAAAGCTCTAATCCTACAAAATTTGGTTTCAACAATATATAAAAATCACTCATGTCATTTATTTGTGTGCGCATTACATGTCGATTTCTATAAAAAAAAAAAAAGGGAAGAAAATATCATTTTGAAACCCTCTAGTTAAATAATTAATAATTTTAATACCCTAGTGTGGTAAAATCTATTAGGGTGCCTTCATGATGAGGAGATCTTTGCGATGGGTAGAAAATGTTATGATATCCAAGATAGAACGTCGATGAACTTAGATTGCTTGCCCTATTCATGAGTAGATCAAAATCAATATCAACCATCGTCACTCGTTGCGACAAGATCCCCGGCCAGTGTAGCAATAGCTATCAAATCCCAATCGCAATCTCTTTTGTGACAACCTCTCAACAATCTCCTTCGCAATGGATTGTCTTAGCTATTTATGCGATAATCTTTTAGACACATGTCCTTTTAAATAACATCTATTCCCATAGACATTATCTTCTCTGCAATGACATTCTAAAGACGATAAAGATTGTGGATTGGGGTTTAGATTTTGACATTTTAGCGATTAGATTCAATTTGAGAATTTTTGAAAATATTGGGGCTTTTTCTTAATTTTGAATTAGTATTATTTTAATAAATAAATAATTTTTTTAAAAGTGTTTATCAAAAGAAACAATTAGTAAGTAAATTAATAACTTAGTAAATAACTCCATAAATAAATTAGTAAATCCTATAAATTTAGTAGGATTTATTGTAATTATTTACCAGTAGAATAAGTATGTGCTCTTTGATATATATTATAGTCTAAAAAATAATTTGTTTTCCTTTGGTAATCATATATTTTTTCCATAAATCTTTTTTTATGGTGTAAAATAACAATGTGTTGTTGTATAAATTATGTATTTACACCCTAAATCCTTTATTCACCGTGTTTGATAAAATAACAATGTATTAATTTTAGGATAATTAGAATAATAAACTAAGCTCTTTTTTATAAGCATACAAAAAATAAAACGTTTAATCCACAACTGATATGAGACTCAGACAATATATAAGCCCATAAAATATAAAATGTTTACCCAATAATCGATACGGGACTTAGCTTAAAGAGACGACTTGACTTAGGCCTCATTCGCTTCGCGGATTTGAACTTTCAATTCGAGATGAGATGTGACATTTTTTGAGAGCTTTTAACTATAGCAGAAAAAGTTAGATGTGATATTTTAACTGTAGAAATCTAAAACTAAAAACTTAAAGAGGTGAAATGAACGAAGTCTTAATGTTTATGTGTTTGAGTAGGATAAATTGGGGGAAAGAGTGGAATAGATAATATAGGTTTCAATAAAAATACGGGAGCCTCTATAGTGAGACCCCTTAAAAAATCCACCGGTGAAACACCATGTTTTAACCGTTGGATTAAGTTTTCAACGGTCATATATACATAAGTTCGTATTAAAAATTTACAACATGCCGTATAAAACTACTCTCTCTCCATATCTGACTGTTAAAAAAGTAATCTAACGGTCAAAACATGGTGTTCGACCGATGGGATTTTATAGGGAATCTCGCTATAGAAAAAACCTAAAAATAATAGCATAAAGTTTAAAGATAAGAAGTAAATAATATAATTTTAGTAAATGGGTATTTACCATTTTATAAATACTAAGAATACACCTAAACTATTAGAATAGTAAATTTTATAATACAAAAATTTAGTAGGGTCAAATATAATTGTCTAAAAGTTTTGAGGTTCTAATATTTTCTATGAATAAAAACAATCTTGACCCCAAATGTTTGGAAATTAAAATTTGACCCCTCCACTTTTAGAAAATTACAAATTTATCACTCAACTTTTTTTGATCCTTAATTTTTGGAAATTAAATTTAACCCAAATTTTAAAAAACTTTGCAAAAACCATATTAGCTGGTAAATAAAGAATTTACCAAGTAAATTCATCATTTACCACAAGAATTTACCGAGTCGTCAACATCAAAACAAGTCGTACCTCAATTTGTTGAGAGCCAGCGATATAGTTCTTGTTTCCTCCTCCAAACCGAATTCGAAATTGTCTTCATAATCTTGTTTCCCCCTCCCTTGGCTGAGTAATGGGCCGAAAAGTTAAAGGACTATGCCGCTCCCACAAGATAGCCAAATATAAGAAGGATTATGGCCCACTCGAGCATCTATAAACTCCGTACGTGGGAAATATTTAGCTTTAAGCACTCGTGCCATAAGAAGGATGGGTGAATGAGCAACCTCCATACTTGGGCCTTGGCAAAGAGAGCTCTATTAAACGTTTCCATATCATGAAAACCCAAGCTCCCTTCACTTTTAGCTCTACATAACAAATCCCACCGTAACCAATGAATCTTATTAGTTTCTTGATTTTAGTATTGGATAGCTTATCTAATTATGTGTTTTGTAATTATTTGTATAGAGCCTCTTTTATAGTGCTCTTTACTAATGAATTTTCTCTCATTTATAATCTGTGAATGTAGGTATTTTACTGCATCACGTTAAATTTATTTCTATTTTCTTCTTTATTTTATTTTTTATTTAATTATTATTACATGCATTAAAATAAAAATTTTGAATAAAAAACAAAACAGATAGACAATAATACCCCTTAAGTAGTTTTTGACAAATATTTTTAAAGAATTTTTTTTTTTTTAACTATTTTTTAGAACTCTGTAGGCCGCATATCAATTCTTTACTATTATGTTTAAAATGTTTTTCATACACTATTAAGAGTGTCTTTATCTTTTCACTTCGTATTTCGTCAAAAACTGTAACATGAGTCGAAACATACTTCTTAAATTTAAAGAATATCTACATAATTTTTAAAAATAGAGATATAAGTTGAGAAAAAGAAAATAAAAACTAGAAGATAAAACATATAATTAAGAAAATACATAATTTGCCATTTGTCTTTTAACACTAACATTTATGTCATTTTTTTTTTCCTTCTATCATTTCTATCATTTTCTCAATAATACGATTTTTATCCATTATTGCATACCAAACGGCCCTTACAAGTTTATATAAAGGAAAACAAACCACCCACGAGAGAGGATTGAACGCCAAAAGTTTCATATGAATACACTTTTTATAGCTTCTATATTATTTGTTAGATCTAGAGAATGGTTAGAGATTCTCGGTTATCAACTTGGATAATAAACTTGATTAATAAGCAGGAGTGGAACTACATTAGGCACTCTTTGTTCAATGGCTCCTTTTATTTTTACACCTAAAAAATTTTCTTTTACTACTTTTATTACAATTTGCCTCCCCGAAAACATCAAAAATGCAATATTGAGGTACATTAGTTATACCACTACTTTTGACTTTGAAATATACTGATATTTCAGACTTAAAATCTGAAATAAACTAAAAATCAACTATAGTACTATGAAAGCTTTATTATTATTATTATGATTATTATTATTATTATTATTATTATTATTATTATTATTATTATTTGAGGAAACCAACACCCATTCCATACATCATGATCACGCCTAATTAAACATCTAATGCCATTCCAGTGCAAAATATATTATCCGTGTCGTTTATAATACTGTAAAAACGACATATGTAATAGAAAATGCCAAAAATATAGCATTGGTCTACTAATTACAAACGGCATATCATTTTCGGTGAAAACATATATCATCTAACAGAGCTCCATGAAGGTTGATCCCATTCTTTTACTCCTGTACATGCATGTTTATGAGAGACATGTTCATCTCCAAATTCTCTTCCACATATCCTATTGCACAATAAATAAATAAATAAATGTTAACTACACAGACAACAAAATAGATTAGAATACAAATTAGGAACATGATAACCGCACATACCACAATTGTTTTCAAAATTAGAGGGCCTTGTGTCTCAATAAACAATGATATCAGAAGCTTTTTCCACGCCATTTGACTTGTAAGGAGCGATATTGTGAATTTCCGACTGAAGCGGCCCGAGCAAATCATTCTCAATGCAATCGTACCTGCAAATAATCAAAGTTGTCAAGCCCAACAACTTATTATTGTTCGTTGTTAATGTCAAACTTAGGGTCCGTTTGGTTGGGGGACTTATTATTGTTCGTTGTTAAAAATGGTTCAAAAATGGTGATTCAAATCCCATAAAAACGTTAAAGTGTAAGCGTATTCGTGTTCCTGAGTACTTAGATTTAGTTCTTATAGACATCCGAGGAAAACTTACAAGTTTTTGCACAGCTTATCAGTAACTGCCGAGTGATTAACTATCAGCATTTTCAACTTCCTAAGATTGTCCTCCTCGTAAAACTCAAAAGGTTTCCATAGTAACGACGAAAGCCTTTCAATGTTTTCCACAAGCTGCTGCAGGTGAGCATCAAATATGTTTTGCTTTATTCTTATCTCCTGCTTCGGCATGTCATGATCTTTGAATAGTACAGGACCAAACATGCAATATGCAAATAGGAATGCAAATGAAAGAATCCTCCTAGCGTTGGAGACTCTGTTGAAAGCATCAAACACCCAACAAAAACCCTAGATTTAAAATAACTTTCACGGAAAAGAAATCTCATGTCTTCTGCAGCTCGCTTCAGATTCCTTTCAAGATCAAAAGTTTGTGTTTGGTCTCTATAATGGTGGTGGTAGTGAAGGTAATACCACATGTCCTTGTTTCTATGCCTAGTTTTCACCTGCTTTTCTTTTTGGAAACCTCCACAACTATCATAAGCATGGCGACCGCAAAGCCAACTACAAAATAGAGAATAGATAAATATAAATATAAATAAATAAATACACACACACACACACACACACACACACACACACATACATGGAGTAGACCAACGCCCTGTGGACTACATTCTTCCGTGTCATGAATTCTTGAATATAAACAATTGCTACCAACTCTAAAATGTATATTTACTAAGACAAACATGATCTTTATTAACAAACCAACCAGAGACGAGAAAAACAATGAGTCATTCACATCCAAGAATGTAACAAATACAGTTACAAAAACCATATCAAGTTCTTAGCATAAAAAAAAAAAAAAGGCTATTTTGTAAGAACAAACGCTGAACTTTTTGAATTTGGCATTTAGGTACCAAAACTTTTTTTTTCCTACCAATCAACACCTCAAACTTTTAATTTTTGGCACTTTTAGTCCTTGTTGCTTAAATTTGTTAATTTTTTATGCCAAACTTACAAGTAACAGTTTAAGAAGCGGATTGATGATCATTTTTGTTTGGTATTAATAAAAATTCAAGTTAAAATTTATAAATAAAGTTTAAGTTATAATTAAATTAAGTTTAAGTTTTTAATTGCATTTGTATTGGAACTAAATAAAAATGATCATCAATGCGCTTATTAGATTGGCACTTGTAAATTTGACACAAAAAAACCATCAAAATTTTAACGAATTTGAGCAATAAGGACTGTGCAAAAAATTAAAAGTTCAGGGTGTTAATTGCCAAGAAAAAAAAGTTTAGAGACTAAATTGCCAAATTTGAGAAGTTTTGGGGGTGTTCGTACAAAATGGCCAACAAAAAAACAAAAAACAAAAACATACCAAAGGACAGGTCCTGCAATTATTATTTTTTCATAAGAGAAAGGTCCAAAAAGTCTTATGACTAACCAGCACTAGAGTTTTAATAGCAACTCATTAGAAAGATACTGAGTTTGAAACCTATTACCATTTAGTACGTAATGCTCATGCACTCTTGTTCCCAATCAAAAACAGAAGACCATAATTCAATAAATTGTTCGTATGTGAAAAGTATGAGGATATAAGAGTGCTCACCAAAACGGTTCTCCAGAAACGAAGGTCCTTAAGTCACATTCTCCATCCTTTTCAAACAGCTCGTGGCATTCTGGACAAATCTTTGTCTGTTCTAAAATACATTTCACCGTCTCTGATTTGCCCTGGCAACTCTTATTCCACAGTTCCCACATTAGACATGAACAAGGCGAGTGGGCTTCAGATAAGCATTTGAAACAGAATTGTAGACCGCATGCACATTCAACCTCACATAAAACATTGCCATCAACACGTATAGCATTGCCACAATGAGGAACACTTGGACACCACTTAACCTTTCTATTATCCTCAATATATGATTCCAGAAGAAGCTGGTCAAACTTCTCTGCCAAATGAGGATCTCTGGTACTGACTAGTGTCCTGACTTTAGATATATCACAAATTGCGTTGCATTGAAGTGCCATACATCTGATTTGCCGGCTTCGGCTCTCATTTATCTTTGAAATAAAGTGCTCTGTCCAACCTGAGCAGAGAATACAAAAAAAAAAATAAATAATAATAATAATAAATAAATAAAAGATGAAAAAACTAATGCACAAATATTATCAAGTAATATGGAAGATAGTCCAAAAGGACTTAGGACCACAGTTTCCAGTTATCTTTCACTCACAAGTGTTGCAAAAGTAATGACTGCATTCCATGGTTGTCACTTGGTTACCAGGAACTTCTTTGACGCAAATCATGCACATTACGCTGGATGAAAACATGAATGAGAAAAGATCTTCATTACGCTCCATTAGTGTCACACCTGCTTCAGCATATACTACATCTTCCCCTTTCTCCACAAGAACGGACAGTAACTTTTCAACATCCCAACGATAATGAATGAGTAAGGACCAGGCGTCATGCTCTTTCAATGATAGTACGTCCATCACCCTCAGCAAATCATCCCTCTGCGTAGTTCAAAAGCAATTATGGCATTAACTTTACCGTGGCCCAACAAAGGCATAAAAAAAAAAAAAAAAAAAAAAAAAAAAAGTGAAATCTTTTTGTGATACCTGAGCAGCGAAGAGAGACTCTTTGCTGATAACCTGCAAAGGAGGGCATCATAAAAAATAAAAAAATAAATAAAAAATAAAAAAGCATCCAAATACTGCAAAGAAAAAGGATTTTTCTCTTTTTTCAATTTTAGAACATCCAAACTGATACGTATTGTTTATACCAAAAAATAAAAAATAAAAAAAAATAAAAACCGATAGCAGGGAAGCAGTTTTCGGGGAAAAGGCACTGGTAGTCGGGGAGGCATTCCTTTGTCGCCAACCCCAAGGCCTGGATTTTATTTCATGTACTCAAATTTTTTATAAAAGTATAATTGTTAAACAATATTCATGGTTTCGGACGCTAAAGAAGGGAATCAAAAAGAAACTTTGCAATGCTCACTTTCTTGAGGTAACAAATACCAATGGAATTTCTCTCTCCCTCTCTCTCTCTCTAATGGTTTGTATCAATACTCGGATGAACCAATTAGTATCTTGCAGAAAAAGAGAAAGCAAATTATATGCAAAATTTCAGAGGAAAAAATCTCTCTCTCTCTAATGGTTTGTATCAATACTCGGATGAACCAATTAGTATCAATACTCGGATGAACCAATTAGTATCTTGCAGAAAAAGAGAAAGCAAATTATATGCAAAATTTCAGAGGAAAAAATAAAAAATTATACGAGGAATAAAGAGAAACATCCAAATTATGATCGAAACAGACAGAATTAAAGCAAATTATATGCAAAATTCCAGAGAAAAAAAATTTATACCAGGAATAAAGAGAAACATTCAAATCATGATCGAAACAGACAGCGAATGGAATGCGTCATCTTAATTTGGTTGAGAGTCGTCAACATCGAAACAAGTCGTACCTCAATTTGCCGAGAGCCAGCGACAGTTCTTGTTTCCTCCTCGAAACCGAATTCGAAATCGTCTTCATAATCTGGGTAACCACTTTCACTGTCACTGCTCTCGTATTCCTCCACGAAAACGAATTCGAAATCGTCTTCATAATATGGGTAACCACTTTCATTTTCAGTGCTCTCGCATTCCTCCACGAAAACGAATTCGAAATCGTCTTCATAATCTGGGTAACCACTTTCATTGTCAATGCTCTCGTATTCCTCCATTGAAGGGTATGGAAAAGAGAAACCTAAACCCTAAAACTAAAGAGAATGCGAGACGGAGTGGGGATTTTGTTTTTTCTTTTTTGGGTGATTTTAGAATTCCTTTAAAAATAATTTTATTTTTTTATATGAAAATAAAAATGAAAACATTTTTAATCTTATAAATTATTTTTACAAATACGTTTGGTAATTTTATTAAAATATTATTTTCAGTATAAATTTTTTTATTAATGTTTTTTTTTTTTTCTCTTTGCTCGAAGAGGAGAAAATAAAAATAAAAAAAATAAAAAATAACTAAAAATTATTTTTCATTTTTCTCTTATTTTACACTAAACAAAAAAATCATTTTTCATTTCCGTTTTTTATCTTTAATTGTCTCAAACGCCGTTTTAAAATCGTTTTTATTTTTTGTTCTCGAAAAACATTAAAAATAAATAACAAAAATAATTTCAAACACGGCGTATACTTTTGGTTTTGGTATTATTTCAAAGCTTTTTTCCACCGTTGGAATCTAAACTTCTCACTTAATAACAATGTGCTATATGAACTTTTAATTTTAGTAGTTAGTCCTTTGAAGTTAGAAATAGAGACCCTCCATAATAATTGACGGTGAAATCTCATCAACAGCAATGTGTCGGGCCACCTCTATGTATCCCGTTGGATTACCGGCTCAATATTTACTATATATTCAAATTATGCTATGAAGTGTTTATTGTATTTTTAGAATGGTGAGCAATGTGAGAATAGTATGCTTAAAGTAGAAGCACACAAGAAATTTATAATAATTCACTCTGTTAATGAAGAGCTACATCCACTGTAGTTTTGTATTTCCTTTTAGATTGTTACAATTTACATCAACTATTGTTCTCTCGTTTTTTCTCTCTCAGGAAACAAACCCCCTTCCTGTATGGGGCTTTGCCCCTTTTATAGCCGAGCCTCCTTCGTTGGGTGGGTCTCCCTTGTAGGCAGAAGCACTCAAGTGGTTTGCCTTTCTAGGCCTAGACCGTAGCCCACTAATCACTTTGTGAACTGTTCACTCAGCCAATTAGTCTCCTATTACGTCTCTGTGCATACCTGTAATCCTTTTCTGTCCTCTGTAGGGCGGTTTGAGGCTTTGCAATTAATGCCTGCACGGCAGACATTTCCCATCCCTATACGCAACGCGTGATGTTAGGCTTTCCCCCAAGGGGCATTCCTCTCGTTGTCAGCGTTGTTTAGCCCACTCATCATTCTTGGCAGTCGATTCTACCGTGAGGGATTTTTACGTCGTAAGGTCGACGGTACGACCTGTCGACGTCTTATGAAATTAATGCCCTAAGTTGGACTCCTTAGTTGGACTTTCTTTGCAGTGGAAGGAAAGGGATGCCCAAGCGTCGATGGTTGTTGCCTTTTGAGGAGCAGTAAGGCTACGTGTCACACTGTCGTTTTTTCACGCGTCATCCACATTTTCTCATACAACAATAATGTTATTTTTCTTTTTGAGTATTGATATGTAACTTGTATACAAGTCGTTACTTATGGGATGAGTAGTATATTTGTTTATTTATTATTAACCCAATTTTATTTTTAAAATAAAGTTAATTCAACATTTTCTATTTTTGTTAAAAAAAGAAAAAATCTTAATCAAAAGCTCTAATCTTACAAAATTTGGTTTCAACAACATATAAAAAATCACTCATGCCATTTATTCATGTTTGCATTACATGTGGATTTCTATCAAAATATATATATATATATATATATATCATTTTGAACCCCTCTAGTTTAACATTTTATAATTTTAATACCCTAGTGTGGAAACATCTGTTAATGTGCCCTCGCGATGAGGAGATCTTCACCATCAGTCGGAAATGTTAAGGTGCCTTCATAGTGAGGAGATCTTCGCCACCAGTCGGAAATGTTTTGATTTGATATCCAAGATAGAACGTCAATGAACTCAGACCGCTTGCCCTCTTCAAGAGTAGATCAAAATCAAGTTCATCATCTTCGCGCTTCTTCCTTGCAGCCTTCAAGCCTTCAAAATCATCCTCCTTCGATTAAGAAATGGCTCCAACTTTGGATCAAGTAGAAAGGCGATCTTGAGGATGGTGAGTAGGAAGAACAACTTTCCCTTCCAGCGGGTGAAATTAGTACCATCAAAGTGATCAAGTTGGACACTCAGATTGAGGAAATACGCCATGTTCTTTTTCAATATCTATTGCAACAACTTAAAACCTTAAAGATTGTTAGAGAATTTGAGTGTCGATGATGAAAAGAATGCAAAAACTAAGAGGGTTTGAGGCATATAAGAATACTTTCCTTAAGGTTTTATTTACCCTCACTTCTCAAAGTTTGCTAATTAATTTTAATGACAAATTACCCCTAAGATACAACAAACCCTTGAACACAATATCTAGCAATAGTATTGTGTTCGAGAACATGAATTAAATCTATAAATTTTCTGGAGAAATAATAAAGACGGATGTACTAGTTCATGAATGAACACATCCTCTTCAAACATCACAATCATTCACATAAAGGCACATTTTCATTAAAATTCAATAGGTATTCAAATGTGTGAAAATATATCACCAATGGATGCAATGGTTCGAAACATTTCAGATCTCAAAAGCACATGAAAATACTGATTTTTGTATGATTTAATTTCATATATATATTACAATATATCTTACAAATACTTCACTCATGACATAGTTGAATGTTGATCGCTTGCAACATACGTTTTCTAGTACAAAATATATCATCTATGTTGTTTATACTAGCTTAAAAATGACATTTGTTTTATAGAGCAAAATGGCATGTCACTCGTCTACTAGTTACAAATGGCATATCGTTTTCCGTGAAAACATACGTCATTTAACAAAGCTCTACTAAAGAAAAATTAGGAAAAAAGTGCTCCATGAAGGTTGACCCCATCCTTTTACTTATGTACTGTACATGCATGTTTTCTGAAAGATATGCTCATAACCAAATTCTCTTCCACAAATCCTATTGTTCAACAGTAACAAAAAAAAGAAAAAAATAATCTTGTTAAGTACACATAGGCGACAATGTAGATTAGAATACAAGTTAGGAACATGATAAATTCACATACTAGAACTCTTTTCAAATGTTCTGAGAAGGATGTATCGTGATTCGTCCCAACTTCTTCGATTTGTTCAACAGAAGTTTTATGAATTCAACTTACAGTTATCTCTAATGAAGTCAAATTAGGACTCATTCCTAATATTCTTAATGTCGTGGAAAAAAGCTGAGGGTTGTTCAGATCAGTGTACAAGGATAATAATTGATAAGGGACTTAGCTTAAAGAGATGATATGAGACTCAGACAATATATAAGCTCATAAAATATGAAATGTTTTCCGAATAATCGATGTGGGACTTAGCTTAAAGAGAAGACTTGACTTAATATTTATGTCTTTGAGTAGGATATCGTAAGGGAAGGAGAGAAATAGTATAATATAGGTTTCAATAAAAATAAGGGAGTCTCTATGGTGAGACCTCTTTAAAAAATCCACTAGTGGAATACCCTATTTTAACTATTAGATTAAGTTTTCAATGGTCATATCTGCGTAGGTCCGTATTAAAAATTTACAGCACACCGCATAATACTACTCCCTTTCTAGATCTGACTGTTGAAAAAGTAATCCAACGGTCCAAACAAGGTATTCGACCGGTGGAATTTTATAAGGGGTCTCACCGTGGAGAAAGCGCAAAAATAATAGCATAAAGTAAAGATAAGAAGTAAATAACATAATTTTTATAAATGTGCATTTACCATTTTGTAAATACCAAGAATACGGCTAAACTATTAGAATAGTAGGATTTATTATACACAAATTTAGTAGAGTCAAATATAATTGTCCAAAAGTTTTGAGATTTTAATAATTTTCTATGAATAAAAAAAATCATGTTTTGACCCCAAAATCTTTAAAATTAAAATTTGACACCATTTTTAGAAAATTACAAATTCATCCCTCAACTTTTAGCAAATTATAATTTGATCCTTAATTGTGAGAAATTACCTTTTGACCTAAATTTTAAAAAACTTTACAAAAAACCCTATTGGCTGGTAAATAAAGAATTTACCAAGTAAATTCATCATTTACCACATAAGGTATAACTATTGGCTGGTAAATAAATAATACTCATATATAAATGACAAATTTTGTATTCACCAAAATCACATTTGTTTTTTTAGATTGTAATGGAAGCATTTACATAGTAAATTTCGTACTTTTATTTGGTAAATAAAACATTTACCTAATAAATTCATTATTTACCGTTAGAGATGCAAGAACGGGACGGCCCGATCGTTCTCCTTAGGCCCACACAGGCCGTGGGCCGGGTCGGCCTAACCCCACTAATTTTGTGGGCCAGGCCGGCCCAACCCGTATAAATATTACCTCGGCCCAGCCCACGCCACAGACCAATTTTACGTGAGCCGTGCCGTGGGCCAGGGTGGGTCTTGCTATGGGTCTTGAATGGGCTGGCCCGTTCAAGGCCTATCTTAGCCCATCATGGGTTTAGATGGGCCAGCCCATCTAAGCATGTAATTTTTAATTTTTTAATTTTTAGTTTTTTATTTTTGAATTTTTAAACAAGTTAACAAATATAAAAGTTTGAATAGTCAATATAATTTTAAAAGGTATATTTTATTTATTATTGCCTCATTAAATAAAAACCTTTCTAAGGAAAACCTAGTAGGACAAAACCTTGGTAAAGGAAAAATAGTATAATCAGGATAATTATACATAAGATGTTTACAAGATTACTAAAAAAAAGAAAAAAAAACATGAAGATATTATACGCCTAGATGAGCCGGGTTGGGCCGGTCTAGCCCAGGATGGCCTATGATTTTCCATGGGCCGTGCTGGCCTGGCCCATGGGCCGATATATGTTGGCCCAACCTACTAATATTTATAGGCTGGGCCGTGCTTTGAACATTGACCGGCCGTGCCGGCATGGCCCGTCATTGTGCCAGGATGGGCCTAGGCCAGCCCATGGGCCCCGAGCCATTATTGTATCTATATTTACCGCTTCTTTAGTTGATAAATGCGTCATTTACCAAGTAAATTAGTTATTTACCAAATAAATTAAATTATTGGCTTGTTAATAAAGGATCACAAAAATTACATAATGATGGATTTACTGGTAAATGATTCATTTACCAGGTGTATAAATGCAAATTTTTTTTTATAATGGATCTAAATATAATTTTTAAAAATGAAGGGATCAAAATATAAATTTTTAAAAATTATGTGGTCAAAATATAATTTTTTAAAAGTTAAGAGGTCAAATATAATTTTTTAAAAATTTAGGGGTCAAAATATAAATAATTTAAAATTTCAAGGGAGAAAGAACATAAAGGTAAAATTAGAACACAACAAATAAAAATTTTAAAATATGCTATTTATTTTCACAGCCGGTAATTATGCTATTTACCATAAATGGTTTAACAAAATGGCTTATATTACAAATTTCCGGAAATCTTTTATTAAGTTTATTTCGTGTATGAGGATTTTTAAACCATTTTTTATTGCTCATTTGAAGCTTTATGACTGTGATTGCAATATTAGACTTGCTCCATTGATTTTCCTTGCTTTGCAAGAATTGTGATTTGCAAGCTAGTTCGAATACTATTCTAGAAAACAAGAAAGAGAGCAAATGAGAGAATGAATTAGCAAGAGTTCCGAGATCGCCCAGAATGTGTCGTTTGACTTCCGGTCCTAAAAATCAATTATGGAGCTCGTATAGTTGTGGCTTTTCGATGGCAGTGGCTGTGTTTTGCTGGTGGATATGTTTGGCAAGTTGGCTTTCATTTGGAGGATGGATTTTAGACGGCTTAAAGGCGTTTTTTAACGCAATCACCGTCTGGTGGTTGTCCTCTTTTGAGGGTTTCTTCCGAATAGTGATGAGCTTCTTTTGAAGGTAGAGGAGTCGGTTTCAGACGTTGAGAGGAGTGTGTGCTTCATGTTCTACTCTTTAAAGGCATCTTATCAATTTTGTTGTTTGCCCCTCGAAGAGTTCTTCCTACCCTGATGGTCCTCTTATTGATTGTATTTTTTTGAATACTTATTGCGGTCGTACTTTCGGCTTTAGTTGTTTATGTTTTAATTTACTGAGGCATCCACATGTCCACAACGTAATTTTAGTGTTTTGTTTGTAATAATAGAGGTGATTCTCCCAAGTTTGTTTTTGCTCCGGTCAGATTTAAGTCTCGGCCGAGTTAAAAATTCTGCTAGCTATGAGTTTAGGCCGAGATGTTAGTGGCCTTAAAGCTACACATACATGCTGGCAATGTCATGCATTTGTCAAACGTACAATGCTAAAGCAGTTATACACAGAAACTCAATACAAAAGATCGGGATACTCGAGGAAGCAACCGGGGATTACAGGTGTTATTGTGTATTATCAGAAACTTGGGAAGTCCGAATCCCCCAAAACAATCTAGGCTTCAGCTTCTTATTTGTGGCAGTAAAGAGCCACCCCATCCCAGTTTCACAAGTAGCACAGTTAGTTATTGTCCATGCATACCTGAAAAAAAAAAAAAAAAAAAAAAAAAAAAAAAAAAAAAAAAAAAGGAACCAACATCAGCAACTTGTGATTTCAAACTCCGAAGTCACGTCACACTAAATAGACAGATTAATTCTCAAGCAATATTGACAGAAATTGGCAGCAGGCTATGTTAAACTTCATGAAACTACCTACATAATCAATAACTAGTCGCAATTCATCTGAGTTTCTGAAAGGAGAAAAAGGTCCATACCCAGGAAACCAACTGTATTCTCTCACTGCCGGCCCTACAAGTGCCAAGCCAGTTGCTCTATAGAGAGTCATGACATCATGAACAAAACCGTGCGCATTCACATAAGCTCCAAGTGGACCGTCACTAGACATCACCAGCATATCGCTTCGTCTTGCAATTACAGTCTGCATCATAAATAAAATATACTCATAGCAAGCATACATAAGTGTACATCTGTCAAAGCAGCATTCATGTATAATGCATTTCACATGCAAACAGGCAGAATATTAGATGAGACCATATATTACTTGACAATTTCTACATCGGATTCGATCAACACTCTCAAGAAGCTCAATTTCCCTGCGTAACCTATATGAAATGCCATCAATCTCCAGAAGCTCCTGCCTTGTAGATTCAGATACCGGAATTTTACTGGCTATGTAAAATGATAAAAGATCAGGCTTCTTCACCAGAGCTTCCATGCTTGGTGCTCCAACTATCTGTTTCCACAAGTCTGCATAGTATATATATCGAACCATTTTAATATCATCCCAGGGATGAAAATGCAAATAGCTCCAACATATTACATGCTCACTAGTGGGAAAAACACAATGATTTGAGCATGCCAGATACGGTCAAGAACTTCAGCTTAAAGATCTATAATTTCAATGTGATAACTTCCTCGTCAAATTCTAATTTATAATTCCATTCTGAATATGCATATTATTACCATCAAATAAAGAGAGATTCATATTAGGCAAAAGCGTAGTTAGAGAAGCAGAGGAAGGTACCATGAAGAAATATTATAATTAGCCCTAAGACAGTTCAATTATATGACATAACAAGATCTTGAGTTTAAACTTAAGTAATTGAACCTATTAAGCGATGGAGAAAAGCAAAGTCAAAGTACCTGCAGCCCTTTGAGCGAGACAATAAGAATCATACATGCGATACACCCAAAAGGGCCAAAATGCTTTTGGAACTCTCCGCAAGTGGTTAACATTGCTATTTCCCCAATAGTTAATCCGCTGTTTCCCTTTGCATGAACTAATTTTTGACATGGAACTGTTTTCCAAGCCGGCATCTTCATTCTCAGGTTCTGAATGTAATGACCCTGTAGAATCAGAGTCATGACAAGATCTTTGAAATTGGACTTCTGATTTCTCCTCATCACTGCTAGCTGATTCATCTCTTGTATTATACTGTGGACAAGAAGTGATTGCAAACTGGTGAGCTCTCCTTTCTGTTAAAGAAAGGGAACCCTCAAAGCTTTCATCTGAATTTGCCTCTGAATCATTGTCCGCATCCTTAGATCCGCTCGATTTAGTACAACACTCATTTGAAGGCAGCAGCATATATGGCAGACTGCGGTCGTGAAGACTACCATATGGTGCTAGATTCCCACATGCATCCCGTGGAGTCCTCAATGGTAAATCTTCTTGGATAATTTGGATTTCACCACATGGCTATGAAACAGGGTATTCAAACATCATATCAGCCTCTCGTGATATGAAAAAGAATATAAAAGAATACATAAAGAGTAACTCCAACAAAAAAAAAAAAATAATTCTAACCACTCCTTCTGCATCAATCCAATGACGCCTCAAACGAAATCGCTGTTGGCCACGAGTGACAACATTCAATGAACCATCCTCTAATCTCCCATACTGTCGAATCTGAAATATGCAATTGTGCATATCAAAATTTGACAAAGGATTAACTTGAAAACCCAAATAACAAAAGAACATAGAGGCAATATGTCTAATATTTACAGTTTCAGTACCATTTCTAACAGTTGTGAGGCAAGTATGAAGGTGCATGGACTATTGGAATAGGCACCAACAACTCTAAAATCAAACATAAATAATTCTTCACGTTTCTAGTTAGCAAGATTACTTGAGATGGACGTCAAATCAGAATCTATTTACCAATAAATTTCAAAATAGGCCCGAGCAGCCCCCCTTTGTATTTAGTGCCCAACATGCCTAATTTTGTATTTGATTCAAAAACAAATTTGAAATTGGAATAGCTGACAAAATGATCATAATCTTTAAAACCACTAATGCATAATTTGACAATAAAGTGTGTTCCCATGACAGCGTAACTTATGACTGGTCAACAAATTGATGAATATAGTGGTTTGTTTGACTGCGTGCTGATTGACCTAGACACGTCTCCACCCTTGAGAATGCAAAAAGAACTTCATCTCAATAGGTTGGAGCATTCCCCATAGACCACAAAATATAGAGCACAATGAGTAACAGGACACGGTGACTGACCTCTGCGGTGGTTCCAACAGTTGCAAACTTTATTCTTCCATTGGCAGCATTCCTGTGAGCTCGAACCTGGCCAAGTATCCAAATTTAAAGTTTCAGAGAAAATCAGAAGATGGAGAAGTAGATAATGAAATTTCATTGTTAGAATAGTCAAGGGACCAGCTCTTTAAGGAGTTTCCGTACCACGCCAACTGTACACGGCACATCAACCTGGGTCAATGCTCTCTCAACAGCAGCTATGAAATTAGCCTCAAGAACTCTGAGAGGCAGGGTCGCCTCTGGGAAAAGAACAACACCTGAATATAACACAAAAAAAGTTAGAAAACTATTTAACATGGTAATTGAGCGCCAATAGTAGTAAGATTGAAGCTACTCTTGATGTACTAAGATGCAGTGCGTAGACCTAAAAACACTCTTTCTCAGAGCTCACCAAAATCTGGTGATGAATACACATCCATCATTTCACTCATTCAAAAATATCGAAATAACTGTTTGCACATTTTATCACTATCCAGATGCAAGGAAAAGTAGAAGCCAAATACAGAAATGAAGCCTATAAAGATAGGAATTAGCACCTTCCAGGTAGAAAATTGGAAGGTCCAAGATAGCACCACCTTCCAGAAAGGAAACTCTATGATGGGTGTCTTCAACTTCTGTTCGTTCGCAAGTAAAAATGTAAAATCTCCCAAACTCAACGGTCTTTGTACAGAGAAACATTAAGAAAAACTCCATTATACACGAAATTCTTACCACCAAGATACGTGTGTAATGAGGCCAAACAGGTATTGAAGTTAAATGCACCAGATGTACCAGCACCATCATATCCACGCCCACTTCCGTTCATCAACAGAATGCACATAACGTGTTATAACCCATGACAACCAATTAAGCCATGATAAATCACACACACACACACACACACACACACACACACACACACACACACACACACACACACAAAAAGCATATTATTCGAAATATCAGACAATAAGCAAATTTGTATTGATACGTTTATTTAACCCTTATAGTACAATTAATCACATACATATAATTGAAGCACACTAATTAGAGCCTCGATTTCTTTCAAATGTACAGTATAAATTAGCTTAATTAAACCTTATATACACGACCGACGAAAATCTCAAAACAATAAGCATATTTCAATTGATAAAAGCGAAGTTCTCGATGTCACAAAAAATTTTCCGCAACCCTAGCTTGTGAAGCACAAGAATAAGGGTTGGAAATTGCATCGAATCAAAGGAGGACGATGATTGTCCGGCGAGTAACAGTAGTGAATTTTCGGAATTAAAAGCAGAAAATCAAAGAGGAAGATGATAATTACTTCGCACGACGATCGTCGTCGTCGTCGGATTCGTGAAGGTCGTCGACCTCTTCGACCAACAACTCCTCGAGATCGAGCTCCATAATCTGCTCGATCTGGAGCCTCTCTCTCTCGCTTATTCTGTCGTCGTCCATTTCTACCGTCCCTGACTCCGTCTTCCTCGCGATTTTTGGCTTTGCTAGGGTTTTGCAGTTGAAATCTGGTGTTGCGTTTGCGAATCTTAAGGTTTACCCGCCATGGCCACGGGAACAGATCACTCTCTCTCTCTCTCTCTATCTCTCTCAAGTCTCAGGCGAAATGCACCATAATTGCCCTTAAGGTGTCAATTAATTTTTAGGCATTACTTCTTTTTAAGTATAATTTAAGTGTAATTTTTAAATTAAATTTTAAATTATAATTTTGAATAAATTTAATAAAATTAAAATAAAAATATAAATTTAAATTTAAAATTTTAAAAATAAAATTTAAATTTAAAATTTAAATTTTTTAAAAAAATTTTTAAATAAAAACATGTTAAAAATTTTTAAAAAAAAATATTATAAAAATTAAAAATTTTTAAATAAAATTAAAGATAAAATTTAAATCATAATTTATAATTTTAATAAAATTTTTATTTTTAAATAAAAACATTTAAATCCTTAAAATGTTTGATTAAAACAAATGATTCATAATTTTTTGCAATTTTGAAAATTTAAATTTTTTGAAATAAAAAATATTTTTATAAAATTAAAAATTTATAATTTAAAAAATTAAATATTTAATAAAGAAAATTATTTTTTAAAATTTAAAATAATTTCTCATAAAACATACAATTTTTTTCATTAGACTTTTATGAGTCATGACTTCAATTGAGTTTTTTTTTTGTTCATTTTATGACTCAAATTTAATATTTTTATTATAGTATTTTTTTCTTACACATACAACTCAAGTCATGACTTGAGTTGTGTAAATGAATATATCCTTTGTGAGAACTATAAAATAATTATAATTTGAGTTTGAGTATAAGTTCCAAACAACCTATAAATTTTGTCACAAAATACTCTCAAACTTCAATTTATAGAATCACTTTCCTTGAACAATAAAATTCTTAAGTTTCGTTCATTTCACTGATTCGTATTTTTAGTTTTAGATTTCTACAGTAAAAAGCTCTAAAAAATGATCATATCTAACTTTTTCTGCTATAGTGAAAAGTTCTCAAAAAATATCATATCTCAGTTCGGATTGAAAACTCAAACTGCAAAGTAAATTAGGCCTTAAAAAATTTCTTCTATTGATGAAAATGACACCGGTACTCCTTCGTAATAAGAATTGGGGTATTGAATGTTCGATTACAAAGTTACTCTTAAGATTATAATTAATTACAAATTGTCCCTCAATTATATTCCTTATAACAATTTACTCCTACCTCTAAAATATAATGTTTGTTCTTCATAATGTATGAAACACTAATTAAAAACTCCTTATGTTATGATTTAAAAAAAAAATACACATAAATAATGAATGTCGCTGAACAATTTATTCAACAGTTGCTTTGTTAATTTTCTTCTTGAAGTCACATGGAAGTGAAACGAGACATTATTATTTTTAAAAATTTGTTAAATTTTTTTGCTTATTTTCTTTAAAAATTAGAAAATTATTATCTACATTTTAAGTCAAACTAGCTTTAAACATAAAAGTAGCGGAAGTAGGAAGTTTTCATGGTCTAAGAGGGCATTATGAAAAATCATTTATATATAGGTATGTTCACCCATATATTACGATTATAAATAGAAATTAATGCTAATAATGAGTAGGGATTTTAATTTCTCTAAAGATCGTTCACTCATGCCAAAATTTATTGCATCCTTGCAATATATGTTATAGACATCCCCTCCACCCCCCTGTTATTTTTCAACCCTCAATTTAGGATTTTGCCTCTATTAATATAAAAATTGGAAGGAAAAATGGGTGCTCAAACCCCTAACAAAAAATATAAACACCTCATTTTCCATCAACAATCTAACACAAGGAGAAATTTATAAGAGTTTTGAAGTTCAGAACATTTGTAATAATGCCCATAGTTCAAGAAATTTAAATACCTCATTTATTACTATTTTTTATTGAGATGCATTTAAAATTGTCACGTGCACTTCACGTGTTATATACTGTCAACAACTTAATAGAATGTTAAAAATTAAAATTTGAGGAGTATTTTGTGACAACACTTACTACATTTTGTTACTACAATAGCAAAAGTAGGAAGTTTCTAATTCTATGGTATAAAAATAAAAATTTTAGAGTAAAGCGAGATAAATAAGAGTCCGTTTGGTTCATAAATTCAAATTATGTGATTATAATTATTTTTAATTTATGTGTATTTTTTGTGAAAAAAATACTATAATAAATCACGAAACATAATTTGAATCAGAAAATAAATTTAAATATCAAACGGACCCTAAATATATTTGAGGTTACTTATGTAAATAACGCATTCTTTACCTTATTTTTAATAATAATTAAAAAAAAATATTCGTTCCCCGTTTGCGGACCTACATAGATCAGGGTAAAACTGGCAAACCCTCCTCATCTGATCTTTGATATTGGCGGATAAATTCGTCCATCCCTTTTGCCGCTAAACCCAATCAAGAGCATTATTCAACGACAAACAAACAACTCCCAAGCAAAGATGGGTCGGTCCGTTTTCGCCCACTTCCTCAATCTATCCACCTCTTCTCCTCGCCTCGTCTCCTCTCTGTACTCTCTCTCTCTCCACCGCAATGTCTTCCTTCCTTTCTCGTTCGGCAATTTCAGAAACGCAAAAATGTCTCACATTTTCCGTGCTGATTTTCGATTAGGTCGCTCGGTGGATATCGGAGTAAGCACTTCAAAGGACCTGCTTCGGTTCCTCAGCGCCAGCTTCTCGGCGGTGGACGCAATTGCGCCCGTTTTCGATGCGTTTGCAGCGTTTCGGTCACCGAACCCGCCATTGAAGAAACTTCCTCAAGCTCCGTAAGGTAATCTTCCGCCATTGCTTGATTTTTACTCTTTTGAGCTTCTTTGGTTTTTTAGTTCGCGATTATTGGAGCCTTGGTGATTGAAAACTTCTCACTGTTTTGCTCAAGTAATTTTCTTTGATTTATGCTGTTCAAATGTCTCTATTTTCTCGTATAGTTTCAATACTTATCTCTAATTTGAAAATTGACATTAAATTTGTATGAATATTGAAGCGACTACGTGTTATTTCTAGCGTTTTTCATTTTTAGTTTATATGGAAACCAGAATGCAGTTTAAAATTAAGAATAAGATTGTTTTGCTTCGTGCTTCAAGAATCTGTTTAACTGTTTGAGGTCAATTTTGTACCATTTTTTTTTTTTTTTTTTTTAAAATTTAGGTATTACTTTTACAGGAAGAGGATTGTGTCTGGAGTCCAGCCTACGGGATCTATCCACCTGGGAAATTATCTTGGTGCAATTAAAAATTGGATTTCACTTCAGGTACTTCCATAGGTGAATCAACTAGATCATAATATGGGTTGAGATGTATAAATGGATCAATTTACGATTTGATTTTGGCTTTGCAGAATACGCATGATACTCTTTTTTCATTGTGGATCTCCATGCGGTATGTTGTGTCAATATACTCGATACTTATTTAGTAATGAGTTTTCACTCCCCCGCCGCCCCCCGTGCTCTTTTTTTGTGTGATATTTTAAAGTATAATGATAGAGTTGGATTAAGCAGAACCTTTTGTGATCAGCGATGCTCTTGAAAATTCATTTTCTTGGAAGGTGGAACTTGAGTATCTTGACGAAAATTTAATCAGAAATTAAATTTCTTTTTCGGGTGGGAAACATAAGTGAATTGTTAATAGAGAAAAATCATGACATAGAAAAATAATGGATATCATATGGTTCTGATTTGAAGACTAAACTAGGCTATCCTTATTTGAATTCTCTTCCTCTCTCCTCTGGGTTAAACTTCTATTAAATTTTTAAAGTTTTTTTTTTTTTTTTTTTTTTTTTTTTTTTTTAATTATTATTATAGATTACATTACCGTATGATCCAAAAACGTTATCCAAGGCAACAAGGGATACAGCAGCTATATATTTGGCCTGTGGAGTGGACCCATCCAAGGTCTGGTTCATCTGTTTGTGCTTTATGCTGTGGTTTGGAAGTTTGTAAATTATATCTGGATTATACATTTTTTTCGTTTTGTATTCCAGGCTTCTGTTTTTGTACAATCTCATGTTCGAGCACATGTTGAGTTGCTGTGGTTATTAAGCTCTGCAACACCTGTTGGTTGGCTTAACAAGATGATCCAGTTTAAAGAGAAATCACGTAAGACGGTGTGTTTCCAGCTGCACAAGAACTCCATCACAGTGTTTTCTGTTTATTTTTTGCATGTCCAAATTTTATTGAAATTATAATTTCTAATGCATATGCTGATATGATAATTTTGTAAGGACTATGGACAGGTTCCACTCTGTATTTTCTAATAGCGGAAGAAGTTTCTTGTTGACTAGCTGTTTTTTTCTGTTATTGGAAAAAAATAAAGTTATTATCTTAAGCAAAAACAAATAACAGTTTTGTTATGAGTAATCACTAAGCACTCAACATTGTAGACTGCAGAAGGAAATTATACTTTCTTTAGACGTCAAGCTATATTTCTGGAAATTAATTTTACTGGGTATTCAATACCATCATTACTTCTCACAAAATCATTCTCTTTAACAACTGCTTTTTGGTTGTTTATGGAATAAGCTGGTGAATAACACTTTTCTCATACCAGACTTTTTATTTGGCCATGGCCATCATCTACATTTGTTCCTACCAGAATTGTGTATGTATTATGTGTCTCTGATTCAAATAGTTTGGTCCTTTTATTGTTGATTTGTCCCTTTAAATTTTTTTCTATGATTAAACTAATTTTTTGTTTTTGTTTTGTACGCCCAGGGAGATGAAAATGTAGGAGTTGCTCTTTTAACTTATCCTGTTTTGATGGCTTCTGACATTCTTTTATACCAGGTAGGCTTCATAACTGTAAGCTTATTGTAATTGGATTTGATTATCCTAAAAGTTTGAGTTCTTTATGCAAATTATTGACTTCAACAAAGAGTAGTGCCAGTAATGCTTATAACAACCTCAAAACTTCCGTGTGCTTACTAAAGTTCACTTATTGATGATAAATCACTCTACCATCATCATTCTTAATTTGCGGCATTCCTTTGCAGTCTGACTTTGTGCCAGTTGGGGAGGATCAGAAGCAGCATCTAGAGTTGACACGTGAGTTGGCTGAGCGTGTTAATTATTTATATGGGGGAAGGAAGTGGAAGAAATTGGGAGGGTGAGAAGAAGTATAACTTTCAATTGGAAATGTTTAATTTGTTTGTTGTGATCTAATTTTTTTGTCCAACTTTCAACCTATGTTAAAAAATGATTCTTCTTATTTTATTTTGGTTACAGGCGAGGGGGTGCTATTTTTAAGGTGTATTTCTTTGTTGTTATCTGGTTGATGATGCCCTTGATTTGAAATCTGCAAACATTACAATGAATATAAACGTCTTCTTGGAATAGGTCCCAGAGCCCCTTATACCACCATCTGGAGCCCGAGTCATGTCTCTGGTTGATGGTCTTTCCAAGGTTTGGTGGTTTTCTTTATTTAAGATTTCCTGTAACCACTATTATATTTTAAAAAAGGTTTTCCTGTAACTAATGAAAAATAATTTAATTCTGATTCTTTTGTCTCTTGTTGTTTTATTTGTAAAGTGAACCCATATTGTTTAGCTGAAAGAGACAGTATGAAAATGGGAAAGAAAAATAATTAGTGATTTGGCCTCTGAGAAAGTAAGGAAACGTGGTGGATTTCTTGTTGATGTTAATAAGCTTACCAGTAAAATATAGAAAATCCGACCACAATATTTATAGTAGGGGCGCAAATTTCTAAGCTGGTATCACTTCTGGAAGATTGACCTAGAGTTTCCAATCTGCTGACTAAAACAATCTCTCAATTAGTAATTCTCATACTGGTAAAAATAAACAGTGTTTGCGTATACCTGTCAACTATAACTATTCTCTTGGTGATCCAAATATGCTTAGGAAGATATATCATTTCTGTAGTATAATTTCATCTTTAAAGTTCTTCCCTAGCATATAAGAATACGTGTTTATTTCTTGCAATCTTAGTTAGAAGGATTATAGGAACTTTGTCACGCTAATGTTTTAGGCTGTGACTGGAGAGGCAGATAAAAGTAATTGTAAGATTCTTGATTAGGATTTTTGTATGCAGATCCAAGAGCTAGCTTCTTGTAATACTCACTGACATCTTCTTTGTCAAATCTTATAGATGTCCAAGTCTTCCCCTTCTGATCAATCCCGGATCAATCTGCTGGATCCAAAAGATGTGAGTATTAGAGTATTTGGCTTTCACATGTGCTGTTCCGTTTTTGAAGCCCTCCAAACGTTTTATACTTGATGTGAGTATAATAAGCCTGTGCAATTTGTTTCATCTATACTAGATGGTTATTAAAATTAACATCATTAAAGGTTTTAAAATTAACATTAGCATCAATGATAGTTGAACTGCAACATTGTTCTGTTCGTTGGTTTCCTCAGTGTGAAGCTTTGATATTGCTGCACTCAGTACGTGAATTGAAGGCTTCTTGGTTAATGTGGTGTTGTCTTGTGTTAGTTGATGCATGTGATGAAGAATCAACGTTAATTCATGATCTCCTCAAGCATGGGAAATTAAAATTCAATTGCTAAGGCGTTCATGTTTTCCTGGTCATTTTGATTGAGCAATAAAGGTTGTTTGAGGAATTCTATAAGATAGGTGTGGTCAATTATAATACTAATGAGATTTTCCTGTGTCTTATTCCTAAGAAAGTAGACTCTAGAAAAGTGAGATTTTAGGCTGATGAGTTTGGTAAGTAGTCTCTATAAATTTTGGCTGAAGTGCTGTCGAACAGATTGGGGGTAGGTTCAATGTCACAGGTTTCTTTGGCATAGGGCGTGCTTGTTAAGGAAGACAGATTTCAGATGTTTACGAAATAGATTAGGTGGAGCATGACTGCATGAGGGAATTATTGCAGGTTAGTTTTAAAGGGGGTAGAGTTGATAATTTGGTTGTTTTGGGAAGTGTATTAAACGAAACTCCAAGGAAATGGGTCGCTTACGGACTTATCACTTATGAATGAAAAATGTAGCATTTTTGGGCAAATGGTTATGGAGATTCCCATTGGAGCAACACACTTTGTGGGCTAGGTCATTAGAATTAAGGTCTCGTTCATTTCACCAGTTCGAGTTTTTAGTTTTAGGTTTCTACAGTTAAAGCTCTAAGAAAATGTGACATTTAACTTTTTCTGCTACAGTTAAAAGCTCTCAGAAAATGTCACATCTCAGTTCAAATTGCAAACTCAAATCCGCAAAGTGAACGAGGCTTAAGTATGGTTACATCTTAAAGGTTGGGACTCAACCTTATGTCTAGATGCTCCTTAAGAGTTCTTGAAAATATGTGTCTCAGGGTATTAAAAAAGTTAAATGTGACATTTTGAGAAAAAATTTCACTCACTCTCTCTCTCACTCTAAGTGTGCATACTTTCTCAATTTCAGATTTGGGTGTGGAGTTTCCTCTCTCTCTCAATTTCAGATTTTGGGCTAGGTTGGGACTCAACCTTATGTCTAGATGCTCCTTAAGAGTTCTTGAAAATGTGTCTCAGGATATTAAAAAAGTTAAATGTGACATTTTGAGAAAAAATTTTGCTCTCTTTCTCTCTCTCTCTCTCACTCTAAGTGTGCGTACTTTCTCAATTTCAGATTGGGTGTGGAGTTTCTTCTCTCTCTCTCTCTCTCTCTCTCTCTCTCAATTTCAGATTTGGGTGTGGAGTTTCTTCTCTCTCTCTCTCTCTCTCTCTCTTATTTTCCCAATTTCAGATTTTGGGCTGTGGGGTTTCTTCTCTCTCTTACTTTCCCAATTTCAGATTTTGGGCTGTGGGGTTTCTTCTATCTCTTACTTTCCCAATTTTAGATTTTGGGCTATGGGGTTTCTTCTTTCTTTGTTATGCAATACCGCTTAAGAAAAAATCTTTTGTGAAATGTTTGTGAAAGGGAAATTTTCTTCATTGGGCATGGGAAGTTAAGATATATAGTACGTGTTTGGAACCGTTTTTGAAAACGATTTTCACGTATTTGGAAAAGCAAAAAATGAAAATGAAAACGAAACGACGTTTGTTTAGCAAATGTTTTGAAAACGAAAACAGTGAGAATGATTTTTGTAAAGGAATTAGAAAACAGTTGAAAGTTGTTTTCACTTTTTTGTTTTCATTTTTTAGTACTTATCAATAATGTTATAATATATTAACTAATAAACACGATTTCACTTTTTTATTATACTCAAAACAATCTCTTAAAAAATCAACCAAACACAATTTCAGAATTTGTTATAAAATGATTCTCAAAACAATCTCATTTTTACTTTTTATTGAAAACAAAATTATTTTGAAATTAATTCCAAATGCACCCATAATCTTTTTTGGGTAGGACACTGATGTGGGTTGCAATCTGTTACCACTAGTTTTCCTAGATTATTCAGACTTTCAGATGTCCAATCTACCTCTAGGGGGGAAATTTGTTCTCTTTCTACGTGCAACGGCAGTAATTGGAATTTTTGTTTCAGGCGTAATTTAAATGATGGAGAATGGGAGGATCTAACCTCCAATTTTGGCCTTGGAGACTTTTTCTTTGAGGTGTTCCATTCCGCATAAAAGATCATGGTCCTGTGATTCTTTGGGCTTCTTTCTCTCTGTTTTTTTTTTTTTTTTTTTTTTTTTTTTTTTGTTTCCTTGAATCATAAACAAACATTTATTGATAAAAATTGAATCAATAACAAGGTAAGAGAGGATGAGAAATCCTCAAATAAAAAAAAAAAAAAAAAAAAAACAGAACAATAATACCTCCTACAGCTGCAAGACCCCCAAAACCCGTCATACAATTATTACACAAATCAAATGACACACTACAATCACTTTGCACTAAGAATCCAATATTAGATAATGAAAAAAATCCAAGATTATTTAGGAAGGGGCTTCAGGTTTTTCTTGAAAATCTTTTTTTTTTTTTCCCTTTTTCTTTTCATTAGCTTACTGAGGCAGTGAATTGTAACAATTTTGAACCCATCATTTAAATTTGGAAATCTTCTGTCCCCTATAGGGTTAAAGAAATTCGTTGGCTGGTTTTTCATAGGAGGCTTAATACTTGTGAAAGGTTTCAAAGGAAGAATCCTCAATTGTTTCTTTCTCCTACATGATCAGATGCTTGTGGAATAAACTGTTTTGAAGCCAGTTTTTTCTGGGCAGCCCGTGCTCACTCTGATTCATTGTTTTTTGGGGAGACCTGTGGGTTTTGGAGCAAATAAGATGGTTAGGGTTTTGTGGAAAAGCATTGTCATCTCTCTGTTTTGGATGAGTTGGAGATGGAGAGAAATGCTACGACTTTTGAAGAGAGGGAGACGGAGGTTGTGGTTTTGTTTGATAAAACAAAGTTTTCTGCTTCTCTGTGGGCATCAACGGATAAAGTTTTTAAGGGTTTCCTTTTCTTTGATTGTTTGAATTGGAAAGATGTATCAGGGGGGCTGATTTTTATGTTTTCTTCTGCTCTTTTTGTTTTATTGTTGTTAGCTTTATTTAATTTCTGTCAATTTCTGTTTTCTGATTGTTTTTTTTTGTGGGGATTTGTCCTCACTCTTGTAATTGATTTTCATCAATGAAAGGTTGTTTCTTATGTAAAAAAATACATCCTTTCTTATAAATATCTCCACTTTTCCAGTTTCCTGATTACATATGTTCCTCTCCAACTTTATGTATTCGTGTGTTTTTCTTGTAGGTTATAGCAAACAAGATAAAGCGTTGCAAAACCGACTCGTTTCCATAGTTAAGACCTATCTTTTACTCAAAATCGGGAACTTCTAAACTTTCGGTGACTTTACAATGCGGTTCTCCTGCTTACAATTCATTCTTTCTTTAATACACTAATTTATGAATGTCTGATAATATCTTGCTATATGTCTGCTGGTAATTATTACAGTCTAGAATTTGACAATCCTGAAAGACCTGAATGCGACAATCTTCTTTCAATATATCAGCTCATTTCAGGAAGAACAAAAGAGGTATCTAAATGCATGTATAGTTTAATTCTTTTTAGTGGTTTTCTGCTATATGACTGACTGCTGATTTTAACTTTATTTGGACACAATACATATTTTTTTTTGAAAGGAAACAAGATACTTTATTAAGGGATAAAGAATTTATCTGTTGAGATTTTAGCCTTGTTCATGTCACTGAGTCTAGTTTTCAGTTTTAAGTTTCTACAGTTAAAAGCTCTCAGAAAATGTCACATATAACTTTTTTTACTACAATAAAAAGCTCTCAAAAAATGTCACATCTCAACTCGATATGGAAAACTCGAATCCGCGAAACGAACGAGGCCTTTATGTGATATAATATTTATTTGAAGATCAAACAGTTGATAGTTGGAGCTTTTGTGGATTTGTGTGTTTTAGTTATTAATTATGATCCCACACACACAGACACACCTATGGTTATAAAAGTGAAAATATTTTTCCCATTCTCAAAGCATTATGGAAAGGCTTCTGTCGAATTGTTATAATTAGTAATCACCTAAAATTGAACTTTATGCACCAAACACAATGCTCTTTAGCACTAATGTAGCAAGTATAAATGCAAAATAGGCTGTATGTAGATGTTGCTAATGTCAAGGTGGTTGATGGCATGGCCATACAAACTTCTGTTATGTTAGGGGCACTCTACATTCAATGTTTGTCTTCATCTCTTGACAATACTATTATTACAGGAAGTTGCACAGGAGTGCCAAGGTATGAATTGGGGCACATTTAAATCCGTCCTAACCGATGCCTTGGTTGATCATCTACATCCCATTCAGGTTTAATTTACCTGCATTCTTTCTCTCTATTCTGTGAAGCTGTCCATATGAGAGATATGACGTGTTTTATGTGCTACATATAATTTGAATATGGCATTGCTTTTAGCGTTTCTAGATTTGGCAACTCAAAATTGTTAAAATAAAAAAAAGAATGCCAGCCTTACAGTTGCAAATTTCCCGTCTATAAGATTCTTAGACTGAATTTTGATAAAACCCATAGGAAACAACAGATTCTCACTCTTTAGCTGATATTGTAGTGGCCTTTTATCTTATTTCTGCGGATAGTTTATGTCATGAAATCAGTCTTCTTTTCTCACCCCTTCTTCCGATATGCTTTCCTTGTCAGAACTAATCTTTTTCTACAGTTAGAAGCACTTCTTTCTAAGCTGAGATGAATTTGTAACCCTAATTTTTTACATTTTGAAAAAGTTTATATTAAGAAACTGCATATTATCTAAACCATAATTGTATTGCCAAAGGGAATAAACCTAGCCTAAAATTATCTCAAGCACTGCAAATGCTGCTTAGTAGCTCTTTCCTTTTTTTTTTTTTCTCATCCTTTTTAACTTCGAAAAGCTACAAAAGAAATCAAAAGAAAGAGAACAAAAACAATCTTTTTGAACTTTGGAGTACTCTTCAGAGCACCAACACATGAACTTGAAACCTATAATATGCCTTCTAGCTGGATTTACTTTTTGGTATGAAACTTTTTTTTTTATTAGATTTTAATAAATTTTGAGTCGGGATCTTGGTGTGGGATTGGGTTTCTTGGTCGATACCAACATACTGGGATGTGTCATGGGCCTTTAATACTAGTTGATCTCTCATTCATTTAAAAAAAAAAAAAAAAAAAAAAAGAACAACTATTCATTTTTATCACGTTGGACATGTTTTTTAAGAAATGTGGCTTTGTTAAAATAGTGTCACGTGCTCTCCTTTTCTTTCATTTTGCATCAAAGTCCTAACACTTAAATGCCAATACTTTTTGTACAAGCAAACCCTGGATTTTTTTTCCTCTCTATTTCTCATATATGCTTGTATAATTAAGTATGTGTTGCGATATTTATTTCCCAATCATGTTATTGGCTGGCCTGTCCTGTTAACAGGTCTAGAAAGATAATTGGTTCTTTTCAGAATCTTTAATATCCATGTCGTCATTTATTCTTCTATTATTGTAGATCTTTCTGTTTCCCATTGTCAATTGTGCTTCCTTTCCTTTTTAACCCTTAAAAATGTCAATTTTTCACAATTTGTCTACTTTCCAGGTCCGCTACGAGGAAATCACTTCTGATTCAGCTTATTTGGATAGAATTTTGGCTGAAGGTGCTGCCAAAGCTTCAGATATAGCAGATTCTACTCTTGATAATGTCTACCAGGCAATGGGATTTTTGCGGAGATGAACAGAACCTATGCTGCAGGAAAATTCATCTGAAAAGGCCAGTAAGATAACAACCTTAAAACTTTTGGAGGATCCATCAGAGCCCACAATTTTTTGGGCACATAAAACCAAGCATATTCCTGAGGAGAGGGAAAAGAGAATAGTTGGAAGGCCCACAAATTCATTGATCGAGTTACCTCCTTCCAGAGAGGTGCACTTTTTATATCTTATTGTTCACTCAACTCGGTATATGATCCTTCTTTACTATTATTAGGATTTTCCATTTCTGTGAATCTTGTTTTCATTTTTCAATTTATGCGCTAGCATTTACTTGGCTAGAAATAATTGAAGGTCATCTTTGGCTAGCATGCTTCCCTTCGTCACTCTTAGCAACATCAGGTGTTCTGGGTAGAATTGTAACCAAGCAATTCTTAATGTGTTTCTTCTAGACCTAGTGAAAGCTGACTTTGTTGCTAACCAATAGTAACTATAGGAAAACAAGGGGGACCGGAAAGGAGAATTCTCCTCCTCTTTTTCTTATTCATTCCAGAAAAATATAATACACTTAAATAGATAAAGAGAGTACACGGCTAACCCTAGGATCCCACAAATTCAGGGATTTTATTCTATTTCCTGATTCTTTCCTTATTTATTCATTTAATCAAAACCTAACTAAAACAGCCTTGATCTACCGACAGTAACCAATTAACCGTATAACAAATTGAGTCAGCCAGAGGTTTTGAGAAACACAGGACACGGCAGATTTTACCCGAAATTCCATTTAGTCTAATCTTATACGGCATCTCTGTCCTTGGCCCTTTCTAAACAGAAAAACACTACTGTGGATTAAAATGTTGAATCATTCGGTAACTGATGATGTGAGAGGGAAGTTTCATCCACTCTTCTTTACAATACTCCCTCCAAGAAAGAAGGGGAGGGAAAAAAAAGGGTCTAGAAAGTTTTTTCAATTGAGTTGAGCCATAGTCTTAAAGTAATTTTTCCATTTTTCCTCATTTGCTTTGTATTTTTGGCCGTTGCATTGTCGTTAACTTTTGTCTTGGTACCCACAGATATGGTATATAGAGAAAATTTTAGATAATATGTAAGGTTTATCATGTATGCGGTGGGATTCTTATCAACATAGGAGAAAGCGATAGCGAGAGAATATTAATCTATGCAATGATTGGAACAAAATGTGAATTCATATTCTCATCTGGTTCCATCCACCTATAACTTTTGTGCCTTTTACAAAAGAGGAGATGTGACCACGCATCTGCAGAAATTAACGACAGAGAGTGAGGGGTCAATGCCTCTGTAAACATGTTGTTTTCACTCTCCCACTCTCAAGTATGCGCCAAGCGAATAAAGTGAGTATTTCTCTACTCTTCTTCTCCTTTTGGCATTATTTATTTATTTATATTTTTAAAGAAACGTGGAAGCAAAGAACAGGCAATTATCAAAATTTAGCTCTGTTTTACTCGTAATATCCTTTTAGCATGTTTTGGTTCCTACACGCTCTCCGAAAGTTATATTTCGTGTAATGGAACTTTTTACAGGACCTCTAGTTTCGTACTTGTCATGTAAGCTCGTTTTACTTAAACAAATTATTACTTGAGGTTTTAGGCATTTCTTCGTTAGCCTGTAAAACATAAATAACTTTTTTCTGAGCAGTTGGGTAATTTTGTCTATGGTGTCACCAGTCTAGTACGCCTCGAGTTGTGAAAAGTAGATGATTAGTCCTGACTTATATGTGTCTCCCGAGCATGGTTCAATTTCATAAAGAACCATTACCAGTATGCGCATAATGCTCGAGTTGTGTCCATCTCAAATGTAGTTTTATCTTTTTACAATTGCTTTACGATTTGTTTTTGTGGGATTCAACTTTGAATTATTACAAAATCGTACTGTCGTATCGACCTTCTCTGACTTTGCATTGCTTAGTTCATAAAAAGATCTGCAATATAACTCATTTAGAGGCCCTAGACATATTTTCTCGATTTGCGTGTCATCCTTGTGCAGGAGCCATGAAAAAAGTGCAGTGTTATGTATCTTTGTTGATTTTAATCAATTATCGATTGAAATGCACTTTGCGCCCCATACATTGTTTTAGAGGAGCTACGACGCCAATGATATTTAGCATTTTCTAAAGGAGGATTCTTTCATTTGTTGGGTTGGAGAAAAGATGTTGGAAACTCGACTGTCTCACATGATGGGAGAAAAAGAAGGGGGGGAGAAGGAATCCGTATATCAAATTCAATTGGGATTCCGAGTGCTACACTTGGCTGCCACGTAAGGGTGCTCAAGATTCCAATTATGGTTGAGCACAGCGACAGTGTAGACATTGTCTGCAACATGGCAGCGCAAGGTGAGCTTGGGCGCTCTCGCGAGCATCGTCCGCGTGCCACGCTTCACGTCAAGTTATGGTGAGAAAAGGGTTGACTTTAATTGAGCATATTTGCTTTAGTCTGGAGTTATTTGGATAGTTTTTCTGGCTTTGGGAACTTTGTGTTTCTATGGGGTATCAATAGGGTGGAAGGGAAGTCTAAATGGAAAACTAGGAATCAAACAATTGACAAATTTGCGGAATTTGATGAAAATCTTTAGTGTACGCCAAAGAATTCAGCTGATAAGATCCATATAACTAAAAAACTATTCAACATGTCATGCATTACAAAGCAACATGTGCTTTTAAGACTTCACTGCTCCAGTGAGTTTCACACGTAATGAGAGTATAAAACGTCCCTAAGCAGTTGCTGAATAGCTCAATAGTATAATAGTTTCAGTTAATTTGGGAAGGCCTCTAAGTTGTCTGCCGTTGCACTTTTGGGGAGCGAATATATTGATTTCAAATTATGGGGTCAATTACGAGAATAAGATAGGGCAGTGTCATTCAATTCTCCGTGAAAAATTTAAAAGAAATCATTTTTAATGTATAAAAAGATAATTTTACCCCAAACAATAAGATATAATTGATCATTGATTAACTGGAGTTAATCAGTGATGAATCAAAGAAAATGAAATAAAATGGTAAAAACCAACATCCACCTCTAAAAAAGGAATATAGTCAAATTAGCTGTCAAATCATACCACTTGGAAGCTTTTCCTCATTAATCGTGCCTTTAACACATTCCACGAGTTTTATGAGGAGAGAAAAATAGTATCTCTATTGTGAACTGACTTAGGGACCGTATATTTTATGGTTTAAACTAGAATGTTTGAACTAAAATTTTAAATAATAAAAAAAAAAACTATAAGAGAACCATTTGAATTGAGGTTTGAAACCCTTTAGCAAGCATGCTCTTAAATTTCCATTCCTCAAAAGCATAATTAAGCTCTCATGGTTTTAATTAGCCAAGGTGACTTTTTTTTTTTTGTTAAATTGAAAATCCTAACTTACGTTCATGCATATCCTCTAATAACATCAAAGTTGAAAGACAAGTGTGATACATAAACTTGACACGTACACACTTGATTTTTTTTTTCCTCTCCTTGTCAACATCTATCATCTCTCAATTTCTCCTCAACTCGCCCCTATATAAATCTTGGCTTGCCATATCATGTAAAGCAATATATGAGTTTCTTTGCTCCTTTTTAGGACAGTTAAAACTATTCGCTGTCATTATCTTCTATTTTCTCATTTTTTTTTTAGGTCAGTTCAATTAAAGATGGACAAAAATCAGTTGAAACGTCAGGTTGCTCTAATGAGGAGTTCCCTCATTGAACAGGTTCATAATCCTTCCTTACCATCTTTGAAATTGCTAATGGTAGGTTATTATTATTGCTTTAAAATCATATTAAATTTAATCAAAATTTTGTGAAAATTAAAATATATGTATAGATTTAACGGTTCAGAATAAAGTGAATATATTTTTTCGTATCATTTATCTCATAAAAAAAAGGTAAAGGATAACGATCAACGTGTCACGTTTGTAGACGTTACTTTATGTTACGGCTAGTTAATTCCACATCTAATAGCCAAGTGATTTGAAGTTGAAAACCTAGCTTCGTGGGCATGGGTTTGTTGTCATTTGCATATATTGGCCGTGCAAGTAAAAAACGCCGAGTCACAATTATTGGTGGTAACTATGATCTCAAAACACGTGATTGGTGTCATAGGCATTGATCATTGTTTTGCGCACTCATTAAAGAAAATTTTGTCGCAAGGCAAAAAACGTAGTTAGTGGGGGAATAACTTTTTATTGTTGTTTCTTTTGGGACAAGGACACGGAATAAAATTTTGTATGAACCAAAAGCTAAAGTATCATGATAGCCTTAGCTAAAAACATTGGTAAAGGCAACCAAATATGGCCTTAGTTTTTATTATATATGAAATATACGGAACCGATCATAAAACCGATTATTCTCTTATGCTTCATATCCTTGTATCCACTTTTTCGATTCGTCGCCTAATTTAGCCTTTCCCTTTTAAGTGTAATACAAGACTAAAAACAACATTTATTCGTGCATGGAAGCTCCTTTCCATGCTTATATATGGCTTGCTTGGTTCATATTATTCCCAACAAAACTATTTAATTGTTCTCAAGGCGCTAAATAGCTTTGCAATTTGAGGTAAAATCTCTTTTCCTTTTACAATCTTTAAGGAGTTTAATACAATTAGGTCCCTTTAATTATAATGGGAGTATTAATAACAAAAGTCCACATATATGGTTAAATCTTAGCCTAATAGTTAAAAGACGTCTTTAACCCCAAAAGAAATTGAAAAAAAAAAAAAAACCGTATATATGGTTTCTAAAATTTATTGATTAATTATTTCTTTTATGATTTTAACGATTAATTTGAGTGATATTGAATCTGGCTGCAGGGTTACCTGGATGAGCAGCAATTCCTTCAATTGGAGGATTTGCAGGACGTTGTTAATCCTAATTTTGTGGAGGAAATTGTAACGTTGTTTTATAAAGACTCAGCCAGACATTTCCACAACATAGAACAGGCACTGTGAGTATAAATTAAAGGATATACATGTGTCATGGTCATCTATCATATATATATATATATATATATAAATATATAATATTTATATATTGTCAAGCATATTTTTCAATCTGTTCATTTTGATCTATGCAGGAAGAGTAGACCCGTTGATTTTGCTAAGCTGGATAATTACATGCACCAGTTTAGGGGTAGTACCTCCAGGTACTTTATATATGTATATGTATATATATATATATATATATATATATATAATATTTGATTAAGCTCTAGAAAACTACGTACTCAAGGGACAAAACGAAAACGAAAGACTCTTGCGCATATTCTTTAATTTGTGCTCACTTTTTTTTTTTTTTTTTAATTACTAGAATGAGAAATGGTTGCTACAGCGTGCTCATAGAGGGTAATAAATTTCTTGCAGTATTGGAGCTATAAAGGTCAAGAATGAATGCAATCAATTCAAGGAATTTTGTTTGGCAGGAAATGCTGAGGGGTAAATTGGACATATATCTATTTATTATATAATGTGTTATATAGTACATACATACATATATATATATATAATATAATACGTACAGTGGCGGAGCCAAATTAATTTTCAGGAGGCGGGATTAATGCCAAAATTTTAAACTGAAACTTCTATTTTTACTTTTTTTTTTTTAACTCTTTTTCTCTTTTATTATCTTCTTCTATATATTTATTGTTTTTTCTTTCTTTTTCAAATGAATCACATTTATAATTGAGTCCAATTAACTTTTTAAAGCCCAATATCTACAAAACTATGCATTTATACAGTAGTGTTGTTGATTTTTTATTTGAGGTTTTAAATTTCATTTATAAGTATATTTAAAAGTCAATTTTTAAGGTATAAGTGAAAATTTGTTAATAAATAATAAAATATGGGTAAACTTAACAGTTAAAATTTGAAGGAGAATAGAAACTTTTTAGAAAAATTGTGTAAAATTGCAATCAAACAATTTTTAGGGGGAGGGGGCAATTCATAAACAAAATTATAAAGCATCTTCTTTTTGGACCAAATTTCAAAGGAGGCCCTTGGGCCCGTGGGCAGGTGGCTCCACCCCTGAATACGTATATGAGGCTTTATCATCCGTCCGCAACTCCTAATTATGAAAACGCGATAATTATTAAATATAATATTAATGTTATAGGGAAGTAAACGTAATCTTTAAATGAATAAATTTTTTAGTGTTATTTTTCTTTAACATTAATGTTATTTTTAATAATTATCGTATTACGTTTTTATAATTATGTGTTATATTAGAGGGATCTCCTACCAAAAGTACCGGAGAAAAACCATATGTATGATGTTATTAATAAGTACTCTTCTTGTTTCTGTTCTAGTACATATATATTAATAAGTGATGCATGAATTAATTTCCAGATGCGCAAGGGCTTTTCAGAAAGTGAAACAAGAGCACGAGACTTTAAGGATCCAGCTTGAGACTTATTTCAAGGTATTTCCATTTGCACGCCCTGTAATTAATATAATTTAACTAATTAACTCGTGATTAATTGATACGATCATGTTTGAATTCTTATTTGGATTTTTATTATATTTTTTGCAGTTAAGAAGGCAAGCTGGATTGGCCGAGACTGTCTAAGGTGCCGAGTTAATGATACGACAGAGATCATAAATAACCTTCAAAGTGTCATTCTGTAGTGGCATTTACAAAGCACTGCCATCATCATGGAAATAGTTTAGGAATATATATATATATATATATATATATGTGTGTGTGTGTGTGTGTGTGTGTGTGTGTGTGTGTGTTTTCTCTTGTTTGCAAGTCAGTTATGCTCTAGAAAAATATGGACGTTTTTCATTACTAATAATGTAAATATTTGATCTGTTCTATGATTTTGATCCTCATGATTGAATCTCATATATCAACTTTTTCTCTTATTATTATTTTTGTTTTTTGTTGTTGATTTGTTTCTGGCAGTTATATCTGTTTCATGGGATTTAAGATTAAATTTGCGCATATATATATATATATATATATATATATTATATACATATATATTGTTACGGGATTTTATATTAATTTATTGGCGTCAAAATCTGTCAGTCTTGGAAGAACTAAAAATTTCTAAAGCGAAACTTGATTGAACATATCAAATAAACATAAACATGTATAAATGAGTGATAAAATAATGATGCACATTCTAGAATTATTGTAGAAATGCTTTGGGAAACAAGGAAAAAAAAAAAAAAAAAAAAAAAAAAAAAACGTAAGGTTAATATTTTGTAGAATCAGAATTTTCTAAACAACTTGGTATCAACCACAAGGTTAGAGTCGGTTACTCTTATTCCACCGACATGTCAAAGCCTATAAATAGGCAAGCATGCTTCCGTTGTATGCAATAAAAATCCCATTCACTACTTCCTATAGACCACTATTTTCCCTTTCATATGGAGTCTAAACAAAAAGACTTTTCATCCCTTTTTTTTTTTTTTTTTTTTTTTCCAACGTGTCCTATTACCTTATAACACTCAAAGCCTACAAACTCCAAACAATCCGATCAATTATAAGACCAATATCATATACCCATTAATTATTTCACATATAACCATCAATGAGATTAATGTAAAAGGAGAAACGTGAGTATTTAAAGTAGTTCGGCTCAATGCAGCTTATACGTCCACAATGGTTGGTTGGTGAACTTTTCATTGAATTTTTAATATTACACTCTTGAACTCACCCTTACAAAGTCTCTCAACATATATATATATATATATATATATATATATATATAATGAATAAGAGAAAGTAAAGTCTTGTAAAAGAAAAATAAACCCCGAATCCTCACTTAGTACTATCGTTCTCTTATTTATAGGAGTCTTTATGTTCACTGGTGGAGCTACGTTAGGCTGCCCCCACTGCCACTGGGTCCAAAGATTTCCTTTATAATTTTGCCCCAATACTTAAATGTGTGACGTTTTTCTCTTTATTTGCCCCCACTCAAAATTTTTTAATTGTCAGTTCTTCACAGTTTTTTTTTAAAGAAAATCAACTATACTACAATATAAATTTACAAGTTTTTAGACTTTAAATATTAAATTTTACTCTATTAATTCTAAAGAAAAAACTAACTTTATTAGAAGCTTTAATTTATTTAGCATAAAAAGAAGAAAATACATAAACAAAGGTAAAAAATTACTACATTAAAGTTTTAGTACAAAATTTCGGTTTAATCACGCCTCCCACTGAATAAAATTTCTGGCTCCACCACTGTTGAATTGTCGTTTGCTGTTCATCACATGTCCTCCATTTCAGATCAATTAACATCCATAGCTCACAATATGCTCATCATCCTGAGAATGTGGATCGATGTCATGCCTTGATATTTAGAAGTCATGTATTGTCATGGCTAAAGTTCTCCTTATTGTTGCATATAAACTAGCTGAACATTGGAGGTTGTTTTTCCGTGAGATTATAAGGCCTCGCATTGGGCTTGATTAACCAAGCATTTTACAAGATCATGGGGATAGCTCGCTGTGAGCTACGTACGGGGTTGCTTGCTAGCTAGTTGCTAGCAAGCAACCCTAAGTGTCGATTCTCATTAGCGCGCGATCTCGCATGCTTACGAGCAACCCTAAATGCTGAAGAGAATTGCGCGTTAGCCAGCAAGCAACCTCGTATGCGCTATTGACTGTTGAGGTTGCTCGATGTGGGGGAATTGTCCTCACAATGGTCTTTCATTGACGGCTCCTTAACATGTGAGGCTTGTTCTCATGAGGGGACTATGCAACATGGAAGAGGAGGTGGCTTAATTAGAGAGATTGATAGATCCAAAGCTCACTCGCTTTCCTTGTGAATGTTGGCCTAATATGAAAATTTAGTAAGTACAACAATTGCAAAAATGATCAAATTTAGGACAACCTTTCAAGAAACAGCACTCGAATTGTTGTAATAATAAAATGATTAAATTAACAAAAATAAATATATTCACTTGTTGAATATATTTTTAAAAGTGAACTGTGAAATCCGGTCACTTACCTTAACGTAGGTCCTAAAAGTTTAGAATCTGTTTTGTCTTCTTTTTTTTTTTTTTTTTTTTTTTTTTTTTTTTTTTTTGCTGAGAGAGAATATTATATTTTTTTAATTCCATTCTTTATTTATGTGTCTTTAATCTTTAATTTTTGTGTCTTAAAATTGTACACTTTCTAAATTGATTTTAAAGCGAGAAATCAGAGCCATAAATTTAAGGATGTTTCTCACTATATATAAGGGACATTGCTCTAATTCTCCCCTAAAAAAATGTGGGGTTTGCCTTCTACGGTCTTCATGGTAAAAAGTGATGCGTTGATATCGGGCATACTAACAGCGCGTAGCTGGTCAACAATCAATAACTCATTCACGTTAATATGGGAAACAAAATTAACTTAATAAAACATGGCAAAAACTCTGATACAGTATAAGACATTTCAAAAGGACGGATTGGGAAGCAATCGTCAAATTTGAAAAAAGAGAGAATTTTTAAACATATCTATATCAGTGTATGCATCTAGATTTTTACCTACTTATTTTTATTAATATTCTAGACGTATATCTAAAAAGTATATGTCTCGTTCTCTCTTGAAAAATCGATCATCCACCATCCATTAAAAAGGAAATGGAACGTAGTTTAAAAGGATGGATTAATGTTGATCAATTTGTGAAGTTGGGTTTTACAAGGTAATAATGGCAAAGAAACAAGCCCAAGAATTGGTATCCAGCTTGGCACTGGCCCATCTAACTGAGATACCCCTGTAAGTTAGGCCGATTACTACTTTGAAGTCTAATTATTCACCTGCATCGTTTTCTTAATCTAAAATTAGATTTAAATTTGTACAAAGATGATATGTTTAAGAATAATGCTAAATGACACTTGTGATGCATGGTAAGCACCATCAATTAATAAATTTGATTCCGTAGAATGGGGTCCACTTCTATTGGTGATGATGCTTAAAAAAGACCAATTATTTAGGGTCTGTTTAGTTCACTGATTCGAGTTTTTAATTCGAGTTGAGATGTGATTTTATGTAAGAGTTTTTTACTATAGTAAAAAAGTTAAATGTGACTATTTGTGAGAACTTTTTACTGTAATAAAACTCGAATTATAAACTCGAATCAACGAAATGAACGGGGCCTTAAACTTGCTTATTCCTCTAATTCTTTTCTCACTAGTAACTATTGTCCATAGGAAAGGTGGGGTATAGATTTTTCTTTTTACATAAAGCAGACATAAATCCCACTTTAAGCCTAAGAGGAGATTTGCCTAAAAGGCAGTGAATTTTCTACGTACGAGAGTTGATGAGAGATTCATGAGGGTAGAAGAATTGCAATATTAAAGTCTTCCTCATGACCATTAGAAGAACACTCAATATGTGCATCTTTGCACTAGTTCGTTAGTGACATATTTCAACGTCGAAACTGATCAGCACTAGTGGTACTCATGTATTCTGCATCCTTTGCTTAATGCTTGAGCTTGACTCACCAGTCTACATGATCTAAAACGTATAGCTCTTTGCATGCTTTTATGGTTTACTTCTATGAAATGATAATGGATATATATATATATATATATATATGCATGTATGTATGTGTGTGTGACCTAATTACAATCGAAAAATGTTGTATAACACAAGCGCTAAAGAGTACTACCATATACATAACCATGCATCTTTAAAGTTTTAGCCGTAAAGAAGCTATGAATTATTTTTGTCACAACTCTTGAATATTATGAGTGCCATCACACTTATATACAGAAATCATTTGGACAAATTTGTCAAACGCTTTAAAGGATTGAAGTACAAGACAACTAGACTCTCTTCTCTCATCCTTTTTTCCCTTTTTTTTTTTTTTTTTTTTTTTTTTTTTTTGGAAAATTAGATCCTCATCTTATTTCATAAATTTGGAGAAGTGAGTGGGAGATACATTCCCCTAATTGTGTTGTGGCCTTGAAAAAGAAAGCATTGTTTTGAATGTGGATTGGCTGGCTTTTTAGCAGGCAAAAATTGAAATGACCATTGCGATCTGTAATCATCAACATTTGAGAAAGAAAAAAGGGAAAATAAAATGTAGCAAAAAGGTCAAGAAAGAGGCTCCTAAAGTGAAGTTGGTTTTATCAGGAATGAGGACAGTTATCATAACGAAATTAGTGGGATGTAGGGATCCACCATCACTAGGGATGTTGATTGCAAAAGGGCGTGTCTTGCCAATCATGATGGTAAAGACTTTAAATGCAAAGTCTTGATATTCAATGAACATATTAATTCCCTAATTCCTTAGTGTAAAATAAGAAGGAAAAAAAAAAAAAAAAGAGAAACAGAAACTCAAATTATTCCTTAATTTATTCACGTGGGTGGGCTAGCTAGGTGATGATCAATATATACTTGGTGGAAGACTTTGTTTTGGTGACTTTGAAAGTCGTAGTAAATTATAAAGAACAAAGCTAGCAATTGCTACTCATATTGGGTGCTTTCCTTGAAGGAACCAATAATAATTAAGTCAACAAGATTTTGATTTTTTAATTAAAACTTTTTTTTGCAATATCCTTTTACTAATAATAATGATGTTCCATGCAATATGAGCGCATGCGAATTTTTTTTTTTTGGGTAAAAAATACTCGTTTTCACCCATCCAATGTGGCAAGCAAGGATCTTATCCGTCTTGTCTGATCTCAACCTTGTGCTTCTAATTACTATACTTCTCATTAATCATGATAGTTTAATTTCAATAACTAGTAATTCAGCCTTGGCTACAATTATTGAGCACGTTGCATATTTGTGTTCAAAAACCATGTAACATTAAGCAGTAAAATATGCTTGATTAATGTTGTTAAACCAAGGGATAAATATATATTTATAATGATATCTATTTGCTCGATCAATTGGAATTCCCCAAGGACGTGGTGAAAAAGAAATCTGGAAGCCAACTACAATATTTGAAATTCAACCAAAGGAGAATTTAAAGTTGTAAGAATTATTTTTTGGACCAATATTTTTAAAATGAAACCAAATATTAATGAACCCTTAAACTTTGAATATATCTTTAACTTAGAGAACTCTAATTATCTACCTAGAGTCCAAACAATATGTGATCAAGGACTTCTCATGATTATCTGATCAACTTTGATATGAAGTTCCATAAAATAATTAATATTAGAACTTTAATTCAGCTTGATGGAGTAATTTTTCTTATTTTTTGGTACAGCAACAAAGAAGGTGGGCTAAGATTTGGATTATTAACTTTCTGGCCTAGTTAATTTTATGGCCAACAGTGAAACAAATTAAACTCAGACAATTATGAAAGACTTTCACATAACAATGGGACTCCTATGATACTTAACAACATGATCTATTAGCAAATATACATATCAAACTAATCAGACCACATCGGAATAAAATAACATGATGTAATTATAAAAGAGTTCAAAACATCGTTTTAAGAAAATTTTGAAACATTTACAATGCAATTGTAAAATTCCACACGTAAGTACTATATATTGAGAAGAAAAGTGTAGAAACAAAGTGCCTCTTTTTGAGAGAGAGAAAAAAGTGATGTGAGAGATAGGCAATGTTGTAAGAGATTTTTGGTAGAGAGAGAAAGTAAAAAAGTTTGTAAGTGTATAATTTTGAAACTGTGAGTAAATTTTTCTCCCTCTTCCGTAGACGTAAATTTTTCCGAACCACATATAAATCTTTGTCTTCTCTATTTTTCTGTTATTTTATTTCAGTTTATTTTTCTACTGTGTGGGGGTAGAAGTGTGTTTTCCCCAACAAGTGGTAGCAGAGTCGATGGTTCGTATGAGCCAAGCGACCACACTTGGTTGGTGTTTCTGCAGTTGGTGTTGTTGCAGGTGCGGAAGGTGGAGAATTTAGTGGACTCGCATGGTTTCGTCTCTCTTTCCCATGCTCGAGTTGGCTCCCGTTTAGAGTGTGGTGTTTGGATGTGCCGGCTACAAGAAACTTTGGTTTAAGGAGGAGCTCAATGAACACACACATGAGAGAGAGATTGTTGAGAAAAGTGCATATGTGTATTGCCCCACGTGGAAAATAAATGAGAATATAAAGTGGTTTATATACGTGAAAGAACTTTAGACCCAATAGATTAACCTTTTAGGTCAAATTAAACTCTTGAAGTGTGCTTGATCAATTTTGCATATGAAGTCTCCTTTAACAAGTGCTAATGCATATGAATATTAACTTTAAAAATAAAAAAACAGAACTCCCTCCCTCTTTCTCACTATATTATATACATATATACACATATAAATAATCACAAGGGTTCAATATTATATATATATATATATTATTCTCTTGATCATTATTAGTATGTGTAAGATATATGAGACAAAAGTTTATTTCTCCAATGTGAAGTAGAAAATATTAATAACAATACCATCTACGCGTTTGCTAGCTACTTGCGTTTGAAAATCTCCCCCTCTCTCTTACTCCATGGGCCTAGCCAGTTACATACGTAAAAGTTATGGCTTTTCAATAAGCGTTAAGAACTAAAAGTTTAATGGATCAAAATAATTTTTAATATACAATAAAAGTGTTAAAATTAAGTTTATAATATTTTAAATTAAATTTTAGTATAAATTTTAAAATCTATTTAAAAATACTCTTTTTAAAAACCATAATTTTTTTATTTTAACTTAAAGTTATTCTTAAAAATCAAAATATTTATGACAGATTATCTAAATACGACTTAAAAAGTTAAAAACAATTTTTAAGAAGCTTTTCCAAACAGATACTGTGTATCTATATCATTTCTACTGCTAAAGTGCGCACTTGTTTTGAGACAAAGGTGTCTCTTAGCATTTTGCTTTTGTTGCTCTATACTCGCCCTTTACGGAAACAGAGATAAAGATAGAGATAGAGGACTTTTTGAAAGAAACTACTCCTTGTATATCCATATATATATATGGACTTGTTATATATGTATGTAAATATAATCTTCGTGTTCATCTATTACTAGTTTGACAAAATAGACAAGGAATCTTATTTAAGCGTTTTTCACTCTTGTTGCTCTATACTCGGTTTTGTTATAGGGCAGAAGGTTGACAAAAAGCTCGTTATATATCCATATAGACCAATATATATCTAAGTCAAGTTCATCTATTATTATTCAAGCAAAAAAAATAAAAAAAAAAAAAAAAATCATCTATTATTATTGAGTTTTGTTCTTACTATGCGAAGAGGTTTGCTTCTAAACTTTCATGTAATTGTTACATACACTATATACATTATTAAATGGTCCTGATAGGCCAAAAACTAGTGTGTTGATAAATATTTCTCTTTTTCTTAATAATTAGTTAATTTTGATATTTTTATACTCATGTTACACATATGTAATTTTATTTTCTTCTCCACAACATTATCTCTAGTGGACCCAACTTCCAACTTTCTTCTAAAAAGTGTAAAAACTATAATCATGTCATGCCCATTTGCAAACTTCTCAAACTCCATGTTCTCCAAAGCCGGGTCTTAAAAAAAAAAAAAACGGCTAAAAGCTATATTTTTCCTTATGTCCAGGTTTTATCATATTTGCTCTTCATAATTTCTTGACAAAAGAGATCAAATATGGCACCTCATGATCACGATGATAGTCAGATCATGCATAATCAGCTGGTTCCAGACGACAACAAAGAATGGAATAATATCACAACTAGAAAAAACAAAAGAAGCCTCCTCCTCCTGAATGGCGCATCAGACGACAACAAAAAGCTGGAGCTCAGGCTTGGTCCTCCTGGAGATCATCATGATCATGATCATCAGTTGCAGATCTCAGATCATAATAAGAAGGCATGTTCAGTTCCTGCTGGTACTGCTGTTTCCAAGTTTGCCAATTCCTCTGCCCCAAATTGCTGTCAGAAAAGGTACGTATAGATATAAAATGTATGTTTTTCTGCAGCTTTTCTTGCGTATATACTCATACATACATATATAAAGAAATGAAAAGCTTCTGTAGTTGTTAAGGCGTCGTTTGGTTTTGATTCAAACCTTTTTTTTTTTTAGTGTTTTCTCTCACAAAAATTTGAATTTATGTTTAAACTTTCTCTTCAAGCCTATGAGCAAACAATACCTAAAAGCGGTCGGTTAGTTTTGCGTAAGAAAAGTATTTACAGATGGTTAGGATAATTAAGAACAAACTACGTTGATAATTTTTGTTTCGGACCTGTCATATTTGTATACATGTTACTTTATTTTAGTATTGTTCTGATAATGTATTCTAACATTCAGAAATGAGGTCTATTAGTAACACTTGCAAAAAAAAATATTTGGTAAAAGTACTCTACTCATGGTTGAAAGTTTTAAATTGTTTGCATGTTGTTTGTGGTCTAACATTTTTCAATGCTAACATTTTTCTGCATTGATGATTACAGTACTACTTCCGGTAGAGCGCCGCCGGTAGTTGGGTGGCCTCCAATCCGTTCCTGCAGGAAAAATCTTGGAAGCGGCAGCGTTTTGAAGACTACAGTACCATCAATCACCAATTATGATCATGATGATGAGTCTAAAAAGGAAGTTCCTGTGCAGCAGGATCAGGGAAAGAAATCAGAAGTAGATCATATGTTTGTAAAGATCAACATGGAAGGATTCCCTATTGGAAGAAAAGTTGACCTCAAAGCTTATGATAGTTATGAGAAACTGTCCTATGCAATTGATCAACTCTTCCGAGGCCTACTTGCAGGTAATAATTAATTTAATTACCTAGTACAAACTCAAATTAATAGAACTCCACTAATAAATATACATATGCATATATATATATATATATATATATATATGATCATGATTTATTTATGCCTAATATATATATTTTTTTAAATCTGGCCATTAACTATATTGTTTACTATATTGCTTTCATGTATGCCATGTATAGTTCAAAGCGATTATTCCGTCTCGGAAAGTAATGGACAGACTGGGGATCACACAGAAACAGTCATTAATGGAGAATATACACTGGTTTATGAAGATAATGAAGGTGACAGAATGCTTGTTGGGGATGTCCCATGGAAGTAAGTATATACTCTTTGTGTATCTGAATATATAAATCATGTGTGTGTGTAATATAACTATATAAATGTCTAATTACTACCGGGTATTGGTATAGCAGCGATTAGACAATTTATTTTTAGTGTCAAAAAATGTTAGTAGACAATTTAGTGCCAGTTACCACCGGGTATTGGTATAGCAGCAAAGAACTACCTAACAAAACTCTCTCATATAGTATTTAGAGATTGATTTCATTGTCAACGAGAAGGAAATTTTGTTTATTTTCATTCCACTTATAATTAGTAGATTGATAAGGTGCCCTAGACTAAGCACGTGAGGGCACCGCCGATTTTTTTATTAGCAAAATAAATTTAGTACCATAGTTTACTTTATATATATATATATATATATATATATTTTTCTGTCTGTAAAGAGATTAGGAAATTAATCAGTGACTAATCTTATAACTGACCCTTTTTTTTTATTTGGCAGAATGTTTGTATCCACTGCGAAGAGGCTGCGCGTTTTGAGGAGCATAGAGCTTTCCACTCTAAAACGTGAGACCACTTTTTTCTCCTCTTTCTGTTGTCACGCTTTTGGAATTGGACCCACATTACATTACATTACAAATTATAATGCGAGTTTGGCTGTTTTCAGTTAGTAGCAGTACTCAGATTATCGAAACTCGAAAGGACACCACTTGACTCTACAATGGAATTTGGCGGATGAGACAGCAGCAACTTTTTTTTTTTTTTTTTTTTTTTCAGTACTAGCTAGCTATAACCCTATTGGAGAAATTTTTCCAATACTTGCATGGAGTAATCGGCCCTTAAACGCTAGCCTAGCTAGGTGTTGGATTTGGTTGCATATTGGTCGACGCCTCATGGGGTATTAGTTTAATTTCTTGAAATTTCAAAGTCATATTTTAGATTCTGTCTGTTGGCTTTCATGTATAATTATTATCAGTTTGCTTTGTGAATGAAAGTGAGAGTGCCCTATGAATTAATTAGTATGTCTCATCATAATATATATATATATATATAGAGAGAGAGAGAGAGAGAGAGAGAGAGAGATGAAGGACACGTTATATATATGCACGTCTCTAGTTAGTTATATAGTGTGTCCTTGTATCTAAATGACAATTATATATCACTATATATATACTGCGGGTATGTATATTAAATATATTAATTGTATGTAAAAAAAAAAAAATGTTACATTTGTGGCGTGATTTAATTTGAAAGAGTTTGTTATCTGCGAGACATTGTAGTTTTTTTCTTTAATCGTGTCTTTGTTTAAAATGTTGGAAAAGTTTCCTAGTGAAAGAAAATGATGACAAAAATTGAGTGAATTTACTTTATTATCATGAACATGAAGGACTTGAATTATCGTAATGCCCTCTATGTCCCCTAGATCATCCTGTAATTCGGTGATAGCTAGCGTACGACATTGCAAAATTGCGTTTTGTTTTTGAGGATTAATTGTTTATAATCTTGCTTGGCGATTGTTGTAAGATGGTTCCATTATTTCTTTATTATTTAGCAATATTGAATCCATCTTTCTATAAAAAGAAGAGCACTTTCGTAGTTGATCAATAATAAAAACACGTCCGCGACTAGCTTTCTTGGGTTTAATTTCTCTTGAAAGTTCTTCTCGAAGCATCTTCATGAATTTCTTTCTTCTCCTAATTTGATGTCGTTTTTTTATATTATTGTCATATCCAGGGGGAAAATTTCAAAAAAAAAAAAAAAAAATCCCTCGATTTTGACTTATATAACACGAAATGTATTCTTCTCCTAAGGATATTTTTAAATGAAAACATGATATAGGTTCCTTTTATTGTAGTTTTTTAATGGCCGTTGAGTCCGTTGTTTTACAATTATTGATGTAGTGAAGATATGTCGTCCTTATTTTCCAAAAAAAAAAAAAAAAAAATGTCGTCATTTTAGTGTTTTGTCTTATATTGTCTATGGTATTTCTGTTTTCAAACGATGCTGCAGTTTTCCAAATCATCGGATAGGTATCGTCCCGTATATTTTATTGCCGTGTAAAGTTTTTTTTTATTATTTTTTATTTATATTATACCACATCATTGTCTTTTTCATAAGTACCGTCGCTTTCAGGTTTTATTGTCGTTTTTTAGGAGATTGGTTGAATTTCTGAGGGATGTCGTCGCCTATATTTTGTTGCTGTTTGTAGTCAGTTTATATTGTATTCTATTGTCGTTTTAGCAGATTGGTCGCGCTTCTGGGATGCGTCGTTTACAGCTTAAATATTGTTGTTGCAGATTTTACTATCAGGAGATTGGCGTCTTCCTAAGAGATGTCGTCGTTATGGGGTTTTTTTTTTTTTTTTTTTTTTTTAAATGTTGTCATTTATAGTTAGTATCAATTTGTCGTTTAGGAGATTCGTCTTATTTTTCGTAGATGTGTCGTTTACGTTTTAATATTGTCGTTTTTTATTTTGTTGTCGTCCATAGTGTATAGAGGATTGGTCGTGTTTTGTTGTCTTCCATCCTATACGTTGAGCTTATCCTCCATGTTTCACAAAAGTTAAAAATCTCCAATCTACTGCGAATTTATTGAATACTATTCTTAAAACATTTTCCAAAAGACCAAGATGCCCTTGTTAACTTCTTATCTAAATGAAAAATAAAACTACAAAAAAAATTTATTTATTTTGTTTTAAAAAAAAAATAGATTCAAACAAAATAAGGGGGAAATTTAAAAAAAAAAAAAAAAAAAAAAAAAAAAAAAAAAAGGAAAGAGGTAAGACCAGGCGACTAAGGTCGGATTGTCAGGAGGGAACAAGTCATCTTTCCAAAAATGAAGCACATACAATGGTTTTTTGGTGTGTTGTTAATTGCTCGTTGAGAAGAATGGAGTGAACGATGAACAAAACTATAGGGAAGGGATGTTGGCATTTATTATTAATATTTTTTTGAAGCTCATGTATTTGAAAAAAAAAAAAAAAAAAAAAAAAACAATGTAATTTGTTGGGTAAATGACCTTCTTTGTTCTCATACTCTGTGCTTCCACAATGCCCTTAATAAATAAATATTTGGAAAAATTATGTAAATGGTCGGTTTTTGATTATCTCTTTTAGTGCCCATTTGGTAAGGGGATTCAACTGATTCTAACCCTCAGTCTACACCTAAACCCATGTTTGGAAGGGCATAGTCAAACTATTTGGTTAGAATCATATTGGAGTTTTGGTTTGAATCAAGACATTATTCTTGAATCAGGACCCCCCTAATTTTACCCGTTAGAACCCATTTGCCATAGTGAAAATTACTGTGCTCTCTTGCAATTAAATACACTTGCAATCATTTTGGGTTTGAAATTTTTTTTTTTTTTTGGTCTGTAAAATCACATTAGCTCACTTTACTGGACAATCAACAATCAAGACGAAAAAAAAAAAAAAAAAAAAGAGAATATGCAAAATAAATAATGGATTCATGAACAATTTTTTGCATTTATTTCTCTTTCAACTTACTATTAATTTTGAGTTATAAATTTTTTTTCTAATATTTTCATTTTTTTAATTATATAACGAATTATATTTTTTAAAATTACACATAACGTAATTTACACGTATAAAAGCTGGTTCTTATTTTGGTCATGGTTCAAAATTAGAAAATAAGACAACCAAACACTAGTTCGAATCACATTTTAGGTTAGAATCATAATCATGCATACACACATCCAAACAAAAGTTCCAATCATCATGAATCATGATTCTAAATCCAACGACCTAAATAGCTAAAGTTTTTATTCTTTTAACAAATGACCTAAATTTTTTTATTTAAGGGAAGTGGTCGTTTTTCTACAATAATCAATCAATGGTAAACCATTCAATAAAAAAAAAAATCAATGATGAATCAATTTATTATCAATTTACCAATGTTTTATCACTGATAAACTTCTAATTTGTTTATTTCTAAAAGCTGGTTCTTATTTTAGTCATGGTTCAAAATTAGAAAATAAGACAACCAAACACTAGTTCGAATCACATTTTAGGTTAGAATCATAATCATGCCTACACACATCCAAACAAAAGTTCCAATCACCATGAATCATGATTCAAATCATGAATCATAATTCTAAATCTAACAACCTGAATAGCTAAACTTTTTATTCTTTTAAACAAATGACCTAAATTTTTTTATTTAAGGGAAGTGGTCTTTTTTCTACAATAATCAATCAATGGTAAACCATTCAATTAAAAAAAAATCAATTATGAATCAATTTTTTTTATCAATTTACCAATATTTTATCACTGATAAACTTCTAATTTGTTTATTGAAATTGATTAATATGATTTATTTTAACCCCATCTAATATTAATTAATAATGAATTATTAAGTTAATTAGTGATAAATTAAGTTAATTAGTGATTAGTTAATAAGTTAATAAATAAATACCATTTTTCTAATTTTATAAAGCTTCGGTCAATTAAAAAAAAAAAAAAAAAAAAAAAAAAAAAAAAAAAAAAACTCTAAAACTTGTCATTTGTCTCTGTATGCTTAAGTATCTTTGGATTTTAAAAACAAAGCTGGTAAGAAATATTAACTATTGTATTGCATTCCCTCTCTCTAAAACGGAGACAAAACAGTAAGTCTGTCTATTCACATTGTTATTTTGACCAAAAGGATCAGACAAAAGGTTTTTTCATGATTTAGAGAACACGGGCATATGTACAGCATTTATAAACACATAAGGTAACAAAGAAGGAGGTTTTGCTATTATTTATGTCACTCTACTCAACCAAATTTTGTAGTTTAAATAATGTGGCTTCAAGATTTTAGGTGTCTTGTCAGTTTTTTTATTTTTTATTTTTTATGAACACAAAGATTTTAGGTGTCTTGTTATTTGTTAAAAAAAAAATTATTTATGTAACTCTACTTAACAATAAAAAATTGTCATTTAATTAATAAAGAGAAAAATAAGATCATAATGACAGTTAATTATTTAGAATAACATAAATAATAGAGATGTAAAAATCATTGGCAAACCATGTATTTTTCAGCTATAATGAGCCAAAACATAGCCCGAAAGGAGATGAAATATGAGTAGCAAGTAATGAGATCATGTGCACTTCTTGATCAAATTGAAAACTACGGAAAAAATTAGGGAGGGAAAATATGAATGAAATAAAGGAAGTCTTTTTTATTTGTCTTGTTTGGTGATAGGAAGAGAAGAAAATAGTTGGTCAAGTTCTATTTTGTCAATATATTTTAGTTTAAAATGAAGATAAAAAATGGTAATTTGACTATTTATACAAAAATAACAAGTTTTCCCTATGAAAATCTCTCCATTTCTGAAGCATAAAAAACACGAAATTCATAAATTATTTCATCTCTCCACTTTTTTCTTTTACTTTTCTTTCCTACCAAATAAAGTACAAATCTATTTTTTTCTTTAAAATTCTCTCCGTTCTTTTATTTCCTACAACTTTTCACCTCCACCGAACAAAACACATTTATGTTAATTTTTTTTTTTTTTTAAAAAAAAAAAAACAATCGCTTGCAATATTCTATGGATCATCCCTTCAACTCCCGGTTGTTATTGACTCTATAAATCAATAAGTCGCCACCATCTTACATAAGCAACCAATTCATTGTTCCACCAACCATGTATCATATTCATACATATTGTGGATGTTCTTTCTTTGTCTCCTACAAAACGAAGACTTTATGCTTTATATGTAACTTTCAAATCTATATGACCAGAATCCCAATTGCTTCTTTCATGTCCAAGAGGAAAGAAAAAAAAAGTTGCATCCACGACAGCATAAGATCAATTCCACAAGCATATATAAAAGTTATCATATCTAAATTAAAAATCACATTATTGAGCATAATAATCTATAGATTCTAGATTCGCGTTTAATTAGTGCTGAATTTATTTCAAGTACTCAGTGGTGGTCCTGTAGAATAAGAAAGGGCCGTATCTAATAGCGGATTTAGAACTCGTTTCAAAATAATTTTATTTTTTGTATGAAAATAAAAATAAAAACATTTTTAATCTCAGACATAAATTATTTTTAAAAATACATTTAATAATTTTATTTCTCTCTCATTTTACACTAAATTAAAAAATTATTTTTATTTTTATTTTTATCTTTATTATACTAAATATCATTTTAAAAATATTTCTATTTTTTTCTAAAAAATATAAAAAATAAAAACAGAATTAATTCTAAATACGACCTAAATTTTGAATCGAAGAGGGGTTTGACTGCATTAATTCCTAAGGTTGACATACATTGAACGTGCAAAAAGGAAAAAAAGAAAAAGAAAAAGAAGAAGAAAACTAAACATTAATTCTAATAAATCTAAATCTGACAACAAAAAACATAAATATCCTTCCTTTTCTTTATCAATTGACACTTTTCCTTTGTAAGGGCTCATCAGTTACCAAAAAGCTCCTCCCACTGTCCCACAAAGAGAGAAAAATTCCTCCCTCTCATGCAGACTTGAATTTTTTCCCCAATCATTTCATGCCACGTGGGGAAAACTTTACATGCGTAAAGAAACGTGGTACTGTGGTAGTGTGTGTGTGTGTGTGTGTGTGTGTGTGTATATGTAGGACTATTGTGAATTTGAACAAGAATTGACCAGAGAGAGACCAATATCATATCCCAATTTGAGATTTTCTTCCTCTCAAATTCCAAATTATTGTTTCATTCTTGAAGAAGTGTGAAAAGTGATAAGAATAAGCCATATTCTTTTGAACGTAGAGATTTGGTTGGGTGAAGAAGTGTGAGGAAGGCCTAAATGGGGAGTAGTACAACTCGTGTGAGTGAGCTAGAAATGTTTGAAAATGGGTTTTGTACATCTGGTTTGGTTTTACCTAGAAAAGACCAATCAGCTGAACAAGAACTAGACGATGATGGAAGACCTAAAAGAACCGGTACTCCCTCTCTCTCTCTCTCTCTCTCTATCTATATATATATATATATATATATATATATATTTGATGGTAGTGTGTGTATATATGTATGTTGTTTTTCTATTTGTGCGTGAAAGTTATCAGACAATAGTCAATACGCATACTAGAAGAAAATAAGGCATATAAAATCACTCGTTGCCTAAACTAAATTAATAGATTCATTTTTGCTTATTTGCGGCGTTATTTTTAAGGATATGGGAGAGAAAAACTAGTTATTTTCCTTTTTTTTTTTTTGGGTGTCTGTTCTTCATGAAAATGGCGAGGGAATGACGATTGGTAAATAAAAAAATAAAAATAAAAATAAAAATAAAAATGAAAGAACGGAGATTCTCATTATTAATTTTTTTTTTTTTTTATTAATCCCTTTGATAGACGTACTAGTAAAGTTGGTTTTTCATTTTTTTTAACTTGTACAATCATAGTAAAGTAGGTATTTTTAAAATAAATAAATAAAAAGTTGTGTTTTTTTTTTTTTTTTTTTTTTGACCTTTTGCTCTCTTCCTATATATGCTTACATTGTAGGCATTTTTCCACAACAACCAACTTTTTTAGGACCACCACAATAAAAATAAAAAATAATAAAAAATAGATGAATTAAGTGAAAAAAAAAAAAAAACGCAATAAGTTTAACACATTCTCTTAAATAGAAAACAATATTTGATAGAGGCATCCTGCTAAGCCCGTGCGTTGTGTACGTGTGTTTGTGTGTTTGTGTAGTTTGGCTAATAATAACTACTAGATCATACCATATTATCACCACTAATTTACTTTTTATATTCCCTCTGATACTAAGAACTATATATACACTAACATAGATGCACAAGAATAATTTCGTATTGGTTGAAAAAGCTATTATAATAAATCCTTCCAAAAAAAAAAAAAAAAGCTATTATAATACTATATAATAAACCACTAGTGGTATTTGGTATTTGGTATTTTGTTCTCAGTTTCTATATATAGCGTAACATCTTACTATAGAAGCAATTGTATACTTAATTGGTTCAGTTTGCACGGTAAAATAATGCAGAAAAAAGTCAATTATATGCCTCCTTTTGGTCCGACTATACATTCCTAATCCTATATATCATATTGTCTTATAATAAGCTAGCTTCTGGCCTTGTTCTATTGTTATATCCAATTAAAATTGGATTTGATTAACTTTATTTTTATTCTATTTTCTGCACTAAAATACACGTATGGAAGATGAAACAATTAAATATTAACCATATATATTATATATATAGTTTCGTTTTTTTTTTTTTTTTTTTTTGAAAGAACCATATGTAGTTTCTAGAACAGTATATATGCTGCATGGAAATTTTTGGAACGTGTCATAAACTACACATGTTTAGATAAGCAATTGAAAAGATGTTTTAAATTATTAAGCACTATAAGTACCGTTGTAATTTATAAATGAAATATTTTCTACGTTAAACGTCATATCTTGCATATCTAGGTCGATTGAATATTCTTTTCACTACTTCTTCGGAATTAATTTAAGGGGCTTTGATTAAGATGCTTTCTCCTCCTTTTTTCTGTGTGCCTGTCCTTTTTTATCTTGTAGATATTAGCTGTTAAAGTATATATTTGCACGGAATTTCCTTTTTGAGAAAAGTTTTTTATGGTATTACTGCCCAACTTATAATTCATATCTATATATCTATATAGATATAATTAGGACTAGGCAAACTATCCAATCATCCAATTGATACAACCAATCTAATCTAATCCATCCCAAAAAATTGGATATCCAAACACTATTGGATCGGATTTAGATGACATATGTTGGATTCAAATTTTAAAAATCCAATAATCCAATCCAATCAAATATATTTATGTTATATAATGTAATATGTAATTAATTATGTATATGATATGCAACTAATGGGTAGAGGCGTGCTTGTTTTGCTGGTCATTACAATTTGCAAATGACGTCCACTTGTTTTTCTGTATAATTATCTTTTTTTCTAGTTTTTTTTTTTTTTTTAATTTGGACAAGAAATTCTATTGTATAAATGTAAGTTTGCTATGTTTGATGATTTTGATTTTTATATTGGATGACGAATTGGTGATGAAGACTAAATTGTCTTGAAAACACATGGATTTATCACTTTGAGTAAGTTGTACAAAATTGAGTAGTTCTTAATAAGTTTTGACGAAAGCCGAGGCTAATCTAATCATCCAATTCAATTCAAATTCAATGGATATCGGATCGGATTAGATTAGATGATAATAGTATATTGGATTGGATTGGATGGATTTCAGTCCATTAACTACATGGTGATCTCCTTACAAACGAAAAGGTTTTGATTGTATCATCGGTTAAAAAAAAGGCCATAAGCAAGTGTAGGAATTGTCAACTTTTCTTATTCGTATTGTTGCTACTAATTAGCTAGTATATATAGTGTATGCAACATATATTTAAAAAAAAAAAAAAAAAAAAGAGAGAGAGAGAGAAGAAGATTCTTAGACTAACTTTGTATTTGTATGTATGTAGACGCATGCATACAGTTTTGATTTCTAATGTTTGCAGCATTAAATTTGAACAAATATCTGAATGCTTGCATGAATATTTTGTTTCACTTTCTCATTCAACAATCTTGCAAATTTAAATGCTAGTTCGAGAAAACTTTAGGAATATTTTTTTGGTATAATTTTATTTTCTATATACAGCTTTAGGAATATAATATGGTACTCATAATCCAATTTTCACTTAGGTTGTCTAGTTTCAATTTGGAGGCATAATTTTTTTTCTTTTTTTTTTTTTTTTTTTTTTTTTTATTTTGCATGAAATTGCACAGGAACCTTGTGGACTGCATGCGCGCATATAATTACGACGGCAATAGGTGCCGGAGTCCTCTCATTGGCATGGGCAGTGTCGCAGCTGGGATGGATCGCCGGCGTTGGCATTCTCCTACTTTTCTCGGCGATTTCACTCTACACCGCCAATCTCTTGGCAGATTGCTATAGAAGCCCTGATCCAGTCACTGGCAAAAGAAATCACTCCTACATGGAAGCTGTCAAAACCACCTTAGGTACTGAGCTAAAGAATATATATTCTAAAAATTTTGACCTATACATTTTTTTTTTAATAAAAATTTTACTAAAATATATATTTCATTTCCTTTATTGGTGATCTAATTTCTCATCACTCTCTTTTTGGTTGATTAGGTGGAACAATGTGCATGTTATGTGGATGGATCCAGTATGGCAACCTTACGTCATTTGTAATTGGCTATACCATCACTACGGCCAAAAGCTTAGTGTGAGTTACCATAATTATACACCAAAAAGTTGGTGCATGTATATTACAAATAATATGTCCCCAGTTTTTTTAGTTAGTTAGTTTGTCAGTTAATCAGTAATTTTTTTTTTTTTTTTGAATGTGTAGTGGTTTTTCTATAGGTTGGTGAATATATAGTAATATATGCATGTTCTATTTGTACATAAATAACGTGTCCCTAGTTAAAATAACTGTTAACAAACTTAACACAATGTCCTATAAATAATCAAGCTGTACTATGTATTTGCAAAATCGTAGCTTGGATTTTCTTTAATTACATAACAATTTTAATTTGTTAGTTTCATTGTGATAGGAACCTGATAGTTAGTAGTCTTTTTTAATAGTCTTTCAGTAGTATAAATAGAGTTAGTAGCTCATTAAGAGCATGATGAGATTTGTTTGACGTGTGCACTGACTTGAAGGTCGGCTTTCCTCGAAACCACCAATTCTATCTTGTTATTTTCCATTTTTGTATCTTGTAATTCAGTTCAGATATCCGGATTAATCCTAACACGTTGACATATAAAATATGAGCTGCAGGGCTATACAAAAATCATATTGCCACCGCAAAAGGGGTTCAAATGCTCCGTGCAAGTTCTCGAATAACCCACACATGATTGGCCTCGGGATTGTTGAGATTTTCTTGTCACAAATCCCAAACTTCCACAACTTGTCTTGGCTCTCCGCCGTCGCTGCCGCCATGTCTTTTGCATATTCCACTGTAGGAATTGGACTCTCCATTCACAAGATTGTCACGGGTAAAATTTTCCACATTTAACAATTTTAATCTGTTAATGTGATTTGAAATATGTTGAAAACTTTAGTTTATAGTACATCATACTAACTCTGTTAATCACCTAACATGTAAAAATTACCACGAGACAAATTTATAGATTATTAGCTCAAATATTTGTGAAATTAATTTCATGTAATTAGATAAAGATTGATGTTGGGAGATTTGAATTATAATTTCAGGACGCGAAGGCAAAACGTCCTTATTTATCAGGGTGCACGGAGACGATGTGGGGTTGTCTGCAGCGGATAAAGTTTGGAGAATGTTTACGGCTGCTGGTGATATTGCTTTTGCTTGCATTTATGCTCCAGTTTTTATTGATATTCAAGTAAGTACATTTCCATTTGTTTACTATTCTTCATCTTCTTTTAGAAGCAGGTTTCACTTCCGGCTTAAAAAATAAAAATTAATTAAAAAAAAATTACACCTTCACTCTCTATATTTGGGCTAAACGGGAGACACTTTTTTTGACAAAAATACTTTTACGTTAGCATTCCTTTATCTTGATTCTGTTAACTTTGGATGTGAAGTGACCAATATACCTAAACAATCTCAAATTTACACAAGTTGATATATAAGAGTGGTTTTAATAGTTACTTCAATATTCACTCATCGGTGGGTGTCGTTTTAATCATAAGATATTGATTTGACATTGGTAATAAAATTAAGTAATTAATCAAAAAAAATTATGACAATTAATGAGATTGGATTCTTCTAACACGATGTCATTACATAGATGAAGACATAAATCTTGAAATATATATATATATATATATGTATGTATGTATGTATATATAGCATATGAAGTTCAATTAGTCCTGCTGTTTTGTCATGTAGCTGTTCTTTTGCGGTGAAGCTACATGGCGATGGTCATAAAATGCTTTATTTTGTACACATTTGTCCATTAAAATCTCAAGATGTATCGTCTGAATTTTTAGTAATATTACTGTATTAGTATATAGACAGCTTAGGTCAAAACCATGAACTAATTACAAATATAGGCCCACCCGAACGCATGAAATTATGAAGTTCGTGCTATATAAAAATACATAACCATAAATAACATAAAATCATATATTGGTCATTTTTCATTTCGTTTCGAGTACTGTTAGTGAACATTAATGCATTTTGTTGGGACAATCATTTGATCAGGATACTTTGAAGTCATCCCCACCAGAAAACAAAGTGATGAAGAGAGCAAGCGCCATAGCAGTCTCGGTCATGACGGCATTCTTCGTGATGTGCGGTAGCTTTGGCTACGCTGCATTCGGAGACCACGCGCCGGAGAACCTTCTGGCGGGCTTCGGATTTCATCAAACCTCCTGGGTCATTGATTTGGCCAACTTCTTCATCGTGGTTCACCTAGTGGGCGCATATCAGGTTTGTATCATCAATTTAATTAATTTTCTCAAAATAAAACTTTATGCTGTGTGGGGGGAAAAAAGGGGCCAAACCGATGAGCTTGGACTCGACTTTGATTGTTCATAGTGATGCACACTGGAACACAAAGGATCCGTTTATGTGGTCTCGGGCCTCAAATGAGATCTTATTGCCTTTGTTTTCTCTCATCATTATACACAAAGAAACGACAGGCTTCTAAGAAAAGGACTAAGAAACTGATTTATAGGGGCAAATTCCTTATTTTATCTTTTGTTCCTTTACTTTAAGATAAAGGACAAAATTGTTGACCTATAGTTCTAAAATTTTACCCATTATTCTTAATTAATATTATTTTTACTAATATAATTTTTTGATTAAAAAAATATTAATAAAAAATAAAAGGTAAAAATCAACACTTATAAATTTTAACGGGTATGTATCTCCTTTCTCCTCTCATAAATAAAAAAATAAAGAATTTATTCTTATAAATATATGAATCTAAACTTTTATTTTTAATAAATATTTTTTTTATTAGTATAAGTATTTAACTAAAAAAATATACTATCAAGAGTACACATGCACCTTCTTAAATTACCCCTAATTCGCAGGTATTGGCTCAGCCCGTGTTCCGTGCAGTAGAAACCTGGGCCAGCAAGACATGGCCCAACTCAGGTTTTATTACCAAAGGGTACATAATTTCGGTGTACGGCAGAAGACTCATCACTATGAACCTCTTCAGGCTAACTTGGAGAACACTTTTTGTGGTGATAGTAACCGTGGTAGCCTTGGCACTGCCTTTCTTCACCGACATGATTGCACTAATGGGGGCCATTGGGTACTGGCCCATTGTGGTCTACTTCCCAGTTGAGATGCACATAGCCCAAAACAAGATCCCCAAACGGACCATGAAATGGGCCGGGCTGCAACTCCTGAGCTTTGTGACCTTTCTCATTTCCTTGGCCGCTGCTTGTGGTGCCATTCAAGGACTTCACAAGAATCTCCACACTTATGAGCCTTTCAAGTCCCAAGATTGAGTTTTATTTTTAAGGCCTAGAAAACTTATAAATATTAGTATATATTATTTCTGAACGTTTGTTTAAGTAGGAGTTTTATTATAAGCCGTGGTTTATGGTATATTTCTCTAGCTCACTTTGTTTAGAGAGGCAAATGTTGCGTGTACTATGCCAAAAGGCAATCCAAATTCTAATTCTATGTTGGTCTCAATTTCTAATTTTGTATCAAATAATATATAAAATAAGAGGTATTAATATGATCACCTTTAATTAAATAAGATAAAATTAGCCTTTCACTTTAGTAAAATACCGTACATTAAATTTTTTTAATAAATTATTTTAATAGAAATATATAAAAAAAAAATATATTTATTTTAATAAGAGTATATATTATTTTAATAGAGATTTAAGTGTAAAATTTTAAAATTTTTAAATATAATATTTAAAAAAAATTTAAACGAGGACAATAACTTCTGTTGAATTATACTTAAATCCGTCACCGACCTTTTTTTTTATTATTTTGTTAGGTCCCTTTCATGTCCAATCAATGTAGGACTTTTGTTCGCGCATGCTTAACAACCCCTCTCGAAGACACGAATGTAACCAATGGCCATCAATTCACAACCTTCCCTCTATTGATGATCTATGCATCCATTTTTCTCAAACCGGCAAATCAAGAAGATCACAACTCCATCGCTTTATAGTACAACCACTGTTAGAGATAATTGGTTTTATTGTTTGTTAACGCGGATTATTTAATTGTTAACTCTTTAAAAACACGTTTATTTTTTATATTTGTCTCTAATTTTAAATCATAATTTATAATTTTTTATAATATATTTTTTTATAAAAAATATATATAAAATAAGAATAATTTTAAATTATGATTCTAAATATATAAATTAAATGTTCATTGAGTTAGTGGTTGAGTTAGTGGTGATCAAATTGTAAACAGGTATTTAGTTAGAGTACCCACGTGTAAAATTTGTATTCGTAGAGTGGCTATTTTATTTAAGTTGCATTCCTCTTATTAACCAGAATTTACACAATCAAGATATCAGTATTGGATTTTTTTTTTTTTTTCTCTGTTCTGTTTATTGTCGTTCACAAATATTCAGATAAATTGCCACACAATATAATATTCTAGAATCAACGGGCTACTTTATGTGTCTTGTTTAATTTCCGTCAACCAGTATCTATTAATGAGAGAAAGAAAAAAAATAGGTTAAAATTTAAGATGAATTAAAATTAATAAAATTTACATAAGTTAATAAATATGTTAAATTATTATTTTTGTTCATAACTTATCTAGTTATTAATCATAATTTGACAAGTTATTGTCCATAATTATTCATAATTTATCTAATTATAAACTATAACTTGATAAGTTTGTCCATAATTTATCTGATTATGAACCATAACTTGACAAGTTATAATCTATTAATTTTTATAGCTAAAAATTGGCCTATACACTTTCTTAAGTTTTTTATATTGATCTATTTTGGAGAGACATAATAATTTTCAAACATGTTCTTCAATATAGTATGGATATTCATTTTTTACTTAAGAGTTAGCTATTCCAACATTTCTTCTAATTTGTTCAAAACATGTTAAATGTGCATCAACATTTCACAAAGTAAAGCTTCTCGCCTTTGTTGACTAATATAACTAGTAGCCAAAAAGATTTAAACAAAAATTTGTGACTTCAACATTCACTGCCTTTATTTTCTACTGTGCCCATTGACAATTTCCCTAAATAATTCAGTCCAATGTGTAATGTTGAATGTTATGGTTAATCGAATCTTAAGCCAACTTCATTTTTTTTTTTTTTTGGTGCTTTCTGCAGTAGGGATACCCGATACCCTACTGATCACATCAAGCTGAATAAATGCACAAAACTAACAAAATCTTATATAAATTTAACGGTATACAATAAAACTACAAGTAGAATTTTCCTTTCTCTTTAAAGTTGATTAATAATCAAAAATAAGTTGTATTTTCTACATATTTATCAAATCTAAAATTTGGAGATAAGGAAGATTATATAATTAATAGGCTATACGTCTCCAATTTATTTTAATATAATAGACTACCAATTAATTGGTGTAGTGATAAGGATGTCTTTCTTTTTTCTCCTTTTAATATGCCGAGAGTTCATACTCTACAATCTTATTTTAGGACATCTACTTGGCCAATGTGTTGTGGAACATTGAGCGTAGGGTGGCATGAGAGAAAATTGGACTCGTTTTTTTAGTACAATTAAGTTAGGTTATTTCCACTGCATTGGTGAGAGCCCGGAGATTTTTAAAATTATGAAATAGATGGGAGTGAATGTTGGAAATCTTGAGGGAAAGGAGACTTGAAACACGTAGAAAGTATGTTTTCCTTAAAGCGTAATTTGCCCCCTCTTGTTAGATATTGCTTTAGGTTCTCGGCAAATTGCTCGCAGGATATGGCAAGCTTTCAAGTTGTTAGTCACAAGCAAAATGACAACAACACTAAGAAGACAAGAACTCTTAGAATTTCTGGAAATTTTGAACGAGAAGAGAGAAAATTGTAGAGAATTATTTTGACATTATTTATCAACAATTCTTGTTCTTTTTATAGTTTTTTATCACACTAATATGTACAGACACAACCAAACTTAAAAATGCACCTTTCCCATTTGAATTGGTGTCAATTCAAGTTTCAAAAAATGTGTCTGATCGTTATGGCGCTGCGGCGCCAGTTTCTGAAAAACTAAAAACTATCTGCACAAGTCCGAGCATCGTGGCACTCAAACTCAGCGCCGCAGCACTATGCTCTCTGTCCAGTCTAGCACCGCGACGCCCAAACTCAGCGCCAAAGCATCCTACTTACTAGAAATTATGTCCGCTTTTAGATGTGATAAAACTTAATAAATTCTTATATATTATATTTAAACAATCCCAACAATAAAATGATACCGAAGATTCCTTTTTTTCAGAGCAAAAGAAAAAAGAAACATTATAATAGGGATTGTTCATGTTTGAGCACTTTGTTGGTTGGGATGTGAAAGTGCGTCATGAATGCGTGCGTGTGTGCGTTCTAAATGAAAACATTTCTTTGAGTTAAATGGAAGCTTATATGATTTTTAGATTATAATTTTATTCGCTTTGTAAATTTAAATTTTTAATTTAAATTAAAATGTGATATTTTTTTAAAAATTTAACAATATAATATTTTTTAAAAAATTTTAATTATATAAATTTAAAATTAAAATAAATGAGACTTAAATATAACACTCACAATGTCGAAGTATTCAATTTGTATGATGTCATGAGATTGAATGGAACAAATATAATAAATATGGCCAGGCGGCCAGGAAAAAGATAAAGCAGTGCGTTCAAACGAGTCGTCTTTTTTTGAAGTTTGACTAACGAATGAACATGGTGTTTACTACAATATACATATCAAGTAAAGCGCTTTTAACGGTCAAAGACAAATAAAAGGCGCACTCTGAATATTTATACAATTTAGGTGAAGAAATTCATCTAGAAGTGGGAAGTTTCCTGAGATCTGCCATTAATAATATTGTTGCCTCTTGGTCGTCTAAATCTAGTGGCTTTTTTTTTTTTTGTTTTTTCTGATTTCCACATCCCTAGTGCTTCACCAGTATAGGGTTGTGGTTGACTCAGAACCAAGCCAAAGAGCTTTGAGCTTAAGTCGAATATGCCATATTTGCAACTATGTACTCGTACTTTATGAATTCTCAATTTGGATTGCTTTTGTTAAATAAAAGTTGCAATTAGCTTTTGCCGAATACATGCATGCATGTATTTTTATAGTATATACATATGATGTTCCTTGATTAAGCATTATATGCATTTTTCAGTTTTAGCGTTAAGATTATGTAAGAAAATGAAGTTTTTGCAAATCGTAAATATGCATAATATTGAGTTTTTCCCCCTGTTGATAATGGTAATGAACTATCGCATCATTACCATACTTCAAACTTTTGCTGATTTTTACTCTTATTGAATACAAATATTAATTTATAACGAGATGGCTAGGACGTTCTTAAAATATCATTTCCAAAAAAAAAAATAAAAAATAATTGATAAGAGTAATATTTCTTTTTGCAACATTTAAAGATCAGCTAATCTTCTGGCCAGTAATTGTCCATGAACTGTCAGGACATGTGTTTTCTGTTAAACTCTATGGGGTTGTTCTTTGTGATAAAATTCAAAAAAAGTTAAAACTCAAGTTACAATATTATTTAAGTTCACGTTCTTTTAAGTTCTAATTTTATTCAACTTTACTCAACTTTATTCAAGTTACAACTTCAACTCAAATTATAACTCAAATTCAACTCAAAAATTATACTCAAATCACACTCTAAAAGAACAGACCAATAATTCTAGAGACCATTATTCGTCCTAATTTTCTAATTTGGGTTGGTATCTTTGCTTGGAATATGTCAAAAGAAAAGTAAAACTTAAGAGATTGGTGGTTAAAAATCCTATAGCAGTCTTTATCTTCCTCGTATGCGGCGTAAAACAAGGAGTTATATATTTCATCTCTTCTAGTGATCATCAAAATATGTTTGGACTTATGTATAAGTGAATTTGTATGGCAAAAGAGGTTATTTTGCTCTACCGATTAAAATTATTATTTTTAATTATTAGATTGATTTTTTAACAATTAAATTTGTGCATATCTATATTAAAAATTTATATCACATGACACAAAATTACTCGTATACTTACAAACTGTTGAAAAACTAATCTAACAATTAAAACATGTTTTCTACCGTGAAACAAAATAACCTTCTCCACTATAAATGCACCTTTATACGTGAACATTAATTAGTTGTTCTTCCATGCATAGAAATAAAATATTGAACTTCTAGAATCCAAGAGGGGATTAAACTAAAAAATGAATAAACAAAAAGAATGCGCCGGTAGCTAAGGAGGGATTATGCGTGCCTAAGCTGAAAAGATATCTTCTGTTATTTTCTTTTGTTTTGTGGGGAATTAAAAGGAAGAATATATTGCTTCAACAGTGGAACTAGCACAATTAGAAACCGTGTTTAGAATTGATCACGTTTTTATTTTTTAAGTTTTTTAAAAAAGAAAAAATAAAAACGTTTTCAAAACAACGTTTGGCGCAATAAAGAACAAAAACAGAAATAAAAATAATTTTTTAATTTAGTGTAAAATAAAAGAGAAATGAAAAATTATTTTTAATTATTTTTTTTCTCATTTCTCAAACAAAGAGAGAGAAAAAAAAAACATTAATAAATTTTTTTATATTAAAAATAATCTTTTAATAAAATTATCAAATACATTTTTAAAAATAATTTTTATCTAAAAATAAATATTTTTATTTTATTTTATTTTTATATAAAAAATAAAATTATTTTAAAACAAATTTTAAACGCCATACCATTCATATTTGAATTTGCGTTCATCCCCCTTTCTCATATGAATGACGACTCTCCTACATGCTTTTTTTTTTTTTTTTTTGGTGAATAACTCTCCCTACATATTTTAACTGTCACTAGCCTCTTCCTTATTTTGAAAAAAAAAAAAAAAAAAAAAAAAAAGTTCTCTAATCCCTTCCTCCTTTTCTTTCAAAACAATTTTGGTAGCTTTTAGTTGATCCGTGTCAGAACATAACTCTGTGGATTGACTTACCTAACTCGACTCCAAAATCCAAATCACTTTCAGTGGCATAACCGTAATTACAGAACATTTCATTGTCGTTTAGCTTAAACCAACACATATATCCCCAAAAGGCCATCAATTTTGAATACTGGCCGTTACTTCTTACCTCCCACACCCCACCCCCACCCAAATGAACATATTTTTTTCCCGGCAGAAATCATAACCAGAATAACGAACCAAACTCTCTCAAAATGTCAAAAATACCCTTATCAGTTCCCATAATTGCAATCCATCTCTTTCTTCTCGTCCTGGTAGCCTTACCCCTGGAGGTCAGTTCACAGTCCCTGGATACCGAGCGATCAATCCTGCTCAACCTCAGGCAACAATGGGGGAATCCGCCATCGCTTTCGTCGTGGAACTCCTCGTCCTCGCCGTGCGATTGGCCCGAGATTCAATGCTCCGACGACGGCACCGTCGTCACCGGAGTTTTACTCAGCGAAAAGGACATAACGGAGAAGATCCCTGCGACAATTTGCGACCTCAAGAACCTCACTTCTCTCGACCTGGCACTGAATTACATCCCCGGGGATTTTCCGAAAGTTCTATACAACTGCTCGGAGCTCCGATTCCTCGACCTCTCGCAGAACAACTTCACCGGCAGAATTCCCGACGACATCGACCGGATTTCAGGCCTCCGGCTTTTGGACCTCAGCGGGAACAACTTCTCCGGCGACATTCCGGCGTCTATCGGCCGGTTTTCGGAGTTGAGAGAGCTTAATCTTCATATGAATTTGTTCAACGGGACATTTCCGAGCGAGATCGGAAACTTGTCGAATCTCGAACTGCTAAGATTGGCCTATAACGGCCTCTTCAATCCTGCTCCGATACCGGCGGAATTCGGAAAGTTGAATAATTTGAAGGAATTGTGGATGACAGACAGTAATTTGGAAGGAAATATCCCGGAAAGTTTCGCTGATCTTCAGAGCCTCGAGAAATTGGACCTTTCGATGAACAAGCTAGACGGTTCGATTCCTAGCGGATTGTTTTTGCTGAAGAATCTAAAATTTTTACTTCTATTTCATAATAGATTGTCCGGTGAGATTCCGAGACCTGTTCAGGCAGTGAATTTGAGCGAAATTGATATTTCTATGAACAATTTGACCGGTTCGATACCGGAAGATTTCGGAAAGTTGAGCAATTTGTCGGTTCTGAATCTGTTTTCGAATCAATTGAGCGGCGTGATTCCGGCGAGTTTAGGCCTAATTCCGACGCTGAAGCTCTTCCGCGTCTTCAACAACAAGTTGAACGGAACTCTGCCGCCGGAGATGGGCCTACATTCGAAGCTCGAAGCTTTCGAGGTCTCGAACAATCAACTGGCGGGAGAACTACCGGTAAATCTATGCGAAAACGGCGCTTTACGGGGAATGATTGCGTTCGCCAACAACCTTAGCGGAGAATTGCCTAGAGGTCTAGGAAATTGCAGTTCTTTGATTAGTATTCAGCTCTACGGGAACAATTTCTCCGGCGAGGTTCCGCCGGAGTTGTGGACGGCGATGAATTTGTCGACTTTGATGATCAGCAAAAACTCGTTCTACGGCGAGCTTCCGAGCAAGTTGCCGTGGAACTTGTCAAGGCTGGAAATTAGTAACAACAGATTCTCCGGCGAAATCCCCACGGGAGCGTCCACTTGGGAGAGTTTGATCGTTTTCAAGGCTAGTAATAACCAGTTTTCCGGGAAAATTCCGGTTGAATTGACGAGCCTTTCGCGATTAACGACTTTGTTGCTCGACGGGAACCGGTTTTCGGGCGAATTGCCGTTGGAAGTCATCTCATGGAAGTCACTAGACACGCTTAATCTCTCAATGAATGAACTCTCAGGCCAAATTCCACAATCTATTGCTTCTCTACCCAACCTTCTTTACTTAGACTTATCAGAAAACCAATTGTCAGGTGAAATTCCTCCTCAGCTTGGCCGTTTGAGGCTAAATTCACTCAACTTGTCTTCCAACAATCTTTCCGGGAAAATCCCATATGAGTTTGACAATCTTGCTTATGAAAACAGTTTCTTGAACAATCCAAATCTATGTTCCAACAATTTGAAACTTCTTAAAACTTGTGGTACCCAATATTTCCGAAACTCCAAAAAGTTCTCTTCCAAAGTCCTTGCCTTGATTCTGATACTCGCCATTATGGTTTCGCTGGTGACTGTTTCGTTGACCATTTTCATGGTCAAACAGCAGAGAAGGAAAAGGCATGAACAGAAGTTAGCGTCATGGAAGCTTACCTCATTCCAAAGATTGGATTTCACAGAATATAACGTTTTGAGGAACTTAACGGAGAACAATCTGATTGGTGATGGAGGGTCAGGGAAAGTTTACAGGATTGGCACAAATAGTCTTGGTGAATTTGTGGCTGTGAAGAAGATTTGGAACGACAGGAAATGGGATGAGCATTTGGAGAAGGAATTCCTAGCAGAAGTTCACATTCTGGGAATGATTAGGCACTCCAACATTGTGAAGTTGTTGTGCTGCATTTCGAGTGAGAACTCGAAGCTTCTCGTCTACGAGTACATGGAGAATCAGAGTCTAGATATTTGGCTTCATGGAAGGAGGAGGAAATTATTGAGTCATGGAATTGGTTTGGCTCATCATGCTGTTCTGGATTGGCCTAGGAGGCTGCAGATTGCAATTGGGGCTGCACAAGGGTTGTGCTACATGCATCATGACTGCTCGCCATCCATCATTCACCGCGATGTTAAGTCGAGCAATATATTGTTGGATACTGAGTTCAAGGCAAGGATAGCAGATTTTGGGCTTGCCAAGATATTGGCCAAGCATGGAGAACACCACACAGTTTCTGCCATTGCCGGATCTTTCGGTTACATCGCCCCCGGTAAAGAATTTTCCTATTTTCTTCCATTAATGATCATAGATTTTAGTTGATACTGTCTAGCCTTTTTTCTAAAAGCAATATCTAAAACTCGTTTATCATAATCTTAAATCCATTTTATTTCGCAGAATATGCTTACACGGCAAAGGTCAATGAGAAGATTGATGTTTATAGCTTTGGGGTTGTACTACTTGAACTAGCAACTGGAAGGGAGCCGAATGGTGAAGAGGAGGATATGAACTTAGCGGAATGGGCATGGCAGCATTACGGCGATGAAAAGCCTATTAGTGATGCCCTTGACGTGGAGATAAAGAAACCTTGTAATTTAGACGAGATGACCACTGTGTTTAAACTAGGACTCATGTGTACAAGCACTTCACCTTCGGCTAGGCCTTCTATGAAGGAGGTTTTGCAGATTCTTCGTCGATACGGCAGTCCAGAAGCATATGAAGCCAAAAGGGTGGGGAGTGAATTTGATGTTGCTCCACTTCTGGGCAACACAAAGTATCTTACAAGTTACAAAGGCAAGAAGGAGAGGGCCTCAGAGGAAGATGAAGATAGCTTTTTCAGTACGACACATTCCAAGTAATTGCAAAGAAAACTCATTTCGGGACATCCGACAGTCGATCAGTGGCTGCGCAAATCTGTTTTGTGTACAAGGAAAACATTGTATTAGAGATATGAATAGTAGAATAGTCTTGGGAGAGAAGTGAGCTCTGCGGGAGCAGACATTTTAAGCAAGTGCCAAGTAATGTACATATTTATGCGGTAATAAACTGTCCAACATGTCTAGAACTAGAAGTCTTAAATTCTGATTTCTCGAAACCTTATATGGTAGCCTCAGCGGCCTTTTCCATTGGAAAATCGAGTTCTTGCCCTAGAGATTTTATAAGACCTCCACATATTTATGTATGATTCTTCGTCTAAACAAGCTTCAATTTACAAGTACTTCTGAAAATGTTCTAAGAACAACTTACTGACCGTAAAAGGAACCTAGATGAGTGAATAATTTATAATGAGGCAACATTTCGTTCTTTCATACAAATGTGATGAGAAGGGCGAAAGTCTAATAATAATGTTTAATAAAGAGTAGGTTTTCCCTTCTATTATTTGTGTGTGTATTTTATAATTGTATATAGAACTCGGGGAGAAAAATAAAAAAGGACAAAAAAAAAGCCATAAAATAAAATAAAAAAGAAAAGATAGAGAGGAAGTGAGAGAAGCTGCTTGGAATGAACGATTGTTTTTCATTAACAAGATACAAACTGTTACAATAGACGAGGGTTAGACGAGATAATCCATTCTACAGCCCAAGCATTGTGCTTGGCTGCTAATTTGTCCAAGTTAATATAAATCTCATAAAAACACTATGGTACATCCGACACCAGAAAAGCTATATAGCCACAAGAAAAAGAGCTCAAAACACAAGGCCATGAAGTCTTTAAAGCACCAGCATGCGCCCGTAGCTTCTTAGGTGCTTGCAGCTTCAACAACATCGCAAATCCAACACTTGCTAAATCTCTCAAACCATAAGTTAGACCGCCCAGATGCACGTCAGGTCGGTGGTAGCCCCAACCTTCACTTGAGGTCCGCCTGATCCTGTGCACATCCACACCTGGAAAACCACAATGAGAGCCACGAAAGCCACCAATCAATGAGGCACTTACCAAGGTGCTGGCTTTCTTCTTCGCGTGAGTGACTCCTTTCTATGATTCACCTCAGATGTTCTTTACGCTCTGGACCTCAGACTTAACCTGATACAGAAGATCCACACACAACCAAACAGGCCAGTATAAAGATATAATGATTGGTATAGAAAGATATTGAGTTTCAAAGACATGCCTTGTCACTGTTATCTGTAATATAGAATCTGACCTAGCTCCATCTTGAGAAATGGCAACATTTTCGAATGCAACATTTGGCTATACCAAACAAAGAGTTCAAGACTTGATTAGGTTCCCGATAAAACAATGGGAGAGGAAAAAAAGAAGGATCGTGCTTAGTCACACATGCACAAATAAAAAAATAAAATAAAAAAAAAAAAAGAGAAAAAGCACAGTTTCTGCAAATATAAAACATCGCAGTGCATGACCTGCCACCACATAAGCACAATTTAGAAGATTGTGTAAATAGATTACCATTTTTCAAAAGCTGCGTAGTAGATCTGGCGACATCTTTGCAAAAGAAAACATGGACGTTATAGAACCAACAATCAAAAAACATGTTGATCCCTACGAGTCTGAACCCAACTATTGCAGATTAATTGTGAAGGGTAAAAATAAAAAAGCATTCACAAGGCTTGAGAAACGTGATGGTATTTGAAATCATTGAAAAAGAAAGAGGTAAAAAACCAATAACTATAAGTTCCTAAAAGACTTAGCGATAAAAAAACTCCAAGTTTAAGTTCAAGAAAGACCTCTAATTCTTCTGACAATTGGTTCTTAAGTTCCACACAAACAGTGGTGGCACCATCCGAAAGCAAATCTGAATCCGCAATGCATACATCACCCTGCAAAGATCCCTGACTCACTATCTCCAGCACTTCCAGTTTCTCACAGCCATCCGCAACAATTCCTAATCCAAAATCTTCAAATGGAGAAACTCACCTTGCAATTGAGGTTCTTCACACTAGATTTTGACTTAAATGTACTTTCAGCATTCTCTATCATTGTCGTTTGATTTCATAATTTGACTATATCTCAGTCGACATCAACAGCACCTTCTGTCCAATTCAAGATCCTCCCGGCAGGTGTAGTTTCCAAACTCAGTGTCAACTAATGCCAAATTTCCAACTCTTTCTCCATCAAGTCCAACCTGATGTGTTTCCTTGAGCTCTGAAACAGATACCTCAGATGAGACATCAGACTCCATCCTATCCATGAGTTCCACTGGCTTTACCTCATTAACCTGTACAAGCAAATTAGATACACATGTAGATCCCTGCTCTTTTAGAGAAACAGATTCTTGCACGGCATTTTGAACCATCTCCACGTCATTCTGAACTAAATGCTTTTCACTTTCCAACAGTTCACCAGACGGCCCAACCTCAGAGCTCAAATTTGCAACACCAGTTCTAAGGCGCTCTGATCCAACCCCACCAGACCTACTAGTACTATTTTCTGGAGAAAGCGAAGCTACCCGTTGTGGGCTAATAGAAGCCCGCTTCTCTGGTTTGATTGACTTCACATCCACTGCCTCTGCCTCAGAATCATTTTTTCTCTTCTTTTCAGTAGCGCAAGGCTGGCACCCCGCAGTATCTTCACAAGTTTTTTTAGCCTGCGGGATTACATGTCTCGACAATCGAGGCCGCTTATACCCATCCGGGAAAACAAAAGTGGGGAGCTGCTTTCTACGAACATGTGAAACATAAATATCCATCCCAGGTTTCCAGAACATATACATGTTTACCTCTTGCCTAAACTCATCAACTGTACCCCTAATGTCAAATTGCTGTCCTTCTTGACCTCTCACTCCCTCTTTCCTCTGCAAGCCCATGAAGAAAGCACAATGTGAACATGGCCTTGATGTGTCTATATACTCATGTGGGTAAGGATGGCACTGCAACATCCCATTTGTGTCTCGCTCTATCTGCTCAAGAAAAGTTGGGAAACGTTAACAAAAACCATATAAAAGTTTCATCTTTTCTTAAAAGACCAAAGCATAATGAACACAAATAACATATTAGAGAAACTGCATACTCTTACTATAACAACAACATGAAAGAAATAGATTTTACCTTAAGAGTAAGCTGCCTAAGTCGAGATTCCACCCATCCCTTCCATGCTAGCAAATCGTCCGCATCTGCCGCAAGTATGTCCACCTGCAAATAGTTTTTGTATGCCTCGAAAAAAAGATAAGGATCAAACAGAGCACTCCACCGGGCTTTGCTCAGCTCAATATCCTGTCAAAACCAGCAGGGTAAGGAACTCCAGTCAAATGTAGCCAGGAATTTTTTTTTTCTTTTTTTCGTTTTGGGGAAGTGGGTGGGGGGAATTATGTTCTCTCTCACCTCACAGATCTTGTTCCCGCATTGAAACTGCTCCATCATAACTCGTAAAGTACTTGTTGAAACATTATAACTAGAGTTCATGCAAGGGTATGCAGGAGTAATTATGGGCATAAGATGAAATCGATCCCGAGGGTTTTTACGAGGATCCCAGATGGGGAATCCAAGTTCATTCTCCTCAATTGAACAGAGCATCACAGGATTTGGCCATCGCCACTGTGTATATACCCTGAAAAATCTAGAAACTAGCATACTAGGGATTGCATTGGGGTAAAGTTGACATACTCGAGCAACTAGAAGAGCCCAATTCACACCACCAAGGAACCCAGTGACCTATATGAGGGAAAACAAGTGAATCAAAAATAAAAGGCAGAGACTAATATGAAAGAGTCAGTGCAATTAAGAAATGCACCAATCTTACGTTTGAATAAACACCACGCCTTTTAGCCCAAAACTTTAAACATCTGAGTGTGGTCCGGAAATGCTACAATTACATAGAAAAGCAAGTGTTACTACAATAAAACATGAAAGTATGCAAACCAGGATAAAAATATACGATAGACTCACCTCAATATTGGGGACAAGTTTCAGAATTTGATCAGCAACCCTGCATCCATTAAGACTTCTGACAGTTTGTTCATCCACGTCGAATAGTACAGACCCATGAGAGATATCCAGATCCTGTTCAAAAGTTAGTTCCATAGTCACAGTGCTAGCCCAATAACTGAAAACAAGAACAAGCATCCAAATTCAATTCAAATTGCTAACTGCCGCTCATGCTATCATCAAAAGTCAATAGTTTACAAGGATGCACTATAAAGAAAGTGCGCGTCGGGCAAAACATAAATCACATGGGCTTGAACGGAGTTGTTTAGTATTGTTCATGTGGTCACATAGCTTACGAAATACAAACAGCATAAATATACACAAGTATGTAAAACACATACCATTTGAATAACACAGATATAGATCAAGAAGTTATACTATAAACTTACTTCTGGAACGACCAAACGTGATATGCTAGCATAAAGAAGATCAATTGATATTCCTTGGAACTTGAACTTCATCACTGGGACATGGGCATCAGGAACCGGTTGAAGTTCTGTAACTTCTTCTATTTCAGCCAAGATATTATGCAAAACGATAAAAAAATCTTCCTGGAAAAATACAAAAGTGTGTTGGATAAAGATTTAGGGAAATAAATCCACTACACAAAAATCAGGATTCATAAATACATGTAATCACCTCTCGATTCACGTAGGATGGCCCAACACACAGGGTGTCTATGTCAGCCCCAGGCCCATGAACCTGTCAAAAATATAAATTAATTGCTATATCTTCAAATATATAATCATAGACAACGGGTATTTCAGTAAAGAATAATTAAATAAAAAAATATTATGGCAAGGCAGCAACAATGTTACACACACACACACACACAAAAAAAATGGAAGAGAGAAAGAAAAAGAAAAAAGTGGAATTCACATTTTCTAGTTCAACTTTCAGTAACATAAAAACTAAAGAAAAATTGACCCTGCGGTATGCATCATATTTCCAGTATTTACAGAGAAAAGTCCCTTAATGATAAAAAGAGCGTTAGTTGATGCACTACAGTTACAGGCGTAGGAGTTGCTATGTTTTTAAGAAGTCACTTGCTTTCCACTGATTGAAGTATGAAGCATTGTGCAGCTTTATTATATGCTAGCAACTAGCATGGAAGAACACCAACAATTTCGAGGATAAATTCTGGCTTAGTTCACCCTCATCAGCTGCATTGTTGAGTAAACATGATAAAAGAATAGGTGCCTTCAGTGTGCCTGTCAAAAAGTTTCCTCAAGATGAAACACAGATCCTTGTTTGTCAAATTTAAGCTATCAGCTTTGGAATCCACATCAAGAATACAGGCCTTAAATCTATCCTGTTAACTCCAGACGATAGAAGATAACCCTCTAGAAAAGATCAAAAAAAAAAAGTTAAAAATTAAGATGCCTTATTTGTAAGGTTACATGATATAAGAATTTGCAACTCCACTTTTGGACCCTGAAACCCTGTAGACAGTAACACGGGCAAGGATAAAACAACAAAAAAGACAACTTAAGAAAAATCATAAACTTCCACTTACTCCTAATCGGTAGGAGCCAAAGGTGAAAATGGCAGCATTTGCATCCTCGACCATTTGATCGGTGTAGCCTCTTTGCCGTGTCAACAGCTTCACCCAATCTTTTACAATCTGCGTGAACGTTAATTTGGTGATAACTCATTGTACAATGAAAAGCATCCAATGCAAGGGAAAACATCATATAAATTTCATAAAATACTAAAGATGTCTAATGAGGAGACGGAATGATAATTAATAAATAAACGTGAAGAGCATCAAGGAAACTTGTAAAACTAGTAGTAAACTGAGCAACGAATATGGCATAATGCATTTCCACTCCACAATAAAGACAGTAATATAGATCGCACTGCATGAATATTCATGCAGATCTGAGTCATCTAACAAAACAAGCTCATCACTAAAAAAATTATAGTCACAAAATAAACAAATAAAAATACCATTCCAGAACAAGCACGAAGAAAAATTTGGATTACAAATACACGTTAAATAGAGCCTTAAATTAAATAAATAAATAATTGTTGGTAATGCATTAAACCACCAAATATATCCAATATTGTCAAATTCATACACTTTAGCAAGGTCTACCTGGACTCACAAATGGGTAATAAGCAGAAATGATAAATGAAAATGATTGATTACCTCCGTAATACGGCCAAGAACCTCCTCTCTCTTCGAAGTTTCCTCATTGCTCTCGTAAAGCCCCAAATCAATCAAGAACTGCGAATTTTTTCACAAATAATTTAAACTATAACTAATTCACAAAGGAAACTAAACACTACGAAATTCCAAATTAAAACTTCCAAAAATGACAAATAAAATAAAATTACCTTCTCCAATTCAACGTTTCGTTGAAGATCCGCGTCGGTGGGACCCGCAAAGGAGATAGGCTTCGTGATGCCGTACTTCTTCGCCGGCGAAGACCCGTTCAGACTCGCGGAACCCACCATGGCAACTCCTCAAGAACTAAACCCTAGAAGGAAACAGAAAACCCCAAGACACAGAAACTCGGGACCAAACCTAGAAATAATCTAAAACACCTCACAGCAAGATAGAAATAAAGAAATACACAAATCTGAAAAACCGCGTCGAAAAGCAAAAGGAGATTCAAAGGCGATTGCGAAGAAGAATCGAGACGTAAAAGAGCAGATTGTGAAGAAAGGGAGGTAGATCCAGTTTCTCTCTCTCTGGTTCCTGTTGAGAAGACGAAGACCCGAAGCTGGTCAGACACGGAATTGCAGAGAGAGAGAGAGAGAGAGAGAGAGGGAAATTGGAGGGGAAAGATCGACAAGAGAGAGAAAGAGAGAAGGTCGGAGGAGACGGGAGTGAAAGTTGGGTTGGCAGGTGGGTTAAGGGAGTGTTTGGGTTTTGGAAGCTGGTTTAGTTGGATTTGGATTTAATTTAATGGATTTCCCACGTTACATCCAGCTAGGCTTTAGATTTTTTCTTCCTCCCTTCTTTTGTCAGACGCTTTCTTTAATTTTCCAACAAAAAGAAAAAAGACCGTATTTTTTTGAAAGGAAAATTACATTCAATTAAAAATTAATAAACAGTCATCTCAATATAATATTAATAAATATTTAATTTATGAGTTTAAAATTATAATTTAAAATTATTTTTAATTTACGTGTATTTTTATAAAAGAAAATATTATAACGGATTACGAATTATAATTTAAATCATGACACGAATTTTTACTCTAAATGCAGCATTAATGATCCATTAGAGAGACGTATGCATGCCTGAGGCTCAAAAATTAAAGAACATCTTGGTACACTAATAACAAGCATACATAAAGCTCAAATTTAAGAAACTCTTCCTATTGAAATAGGTTTTTGAGTGCTGAAATGACAAATCGTCAGACCATATTTTAAGCTCACATATTCTTGCCAAAAAAAATTTACATAGGGTGTGTTTGGAATTGGTTTCAAAATAATTTTATTTTCAATAAAAAGTAAAAATTATATTGTTTTGAAAATCATTCTGAAATTATATTTAGTTATTTTTTTAAGAGATTATTTTCAGTATAATAAAAAAAATGAAATTGTGTTTGTTGATTAATATATTATAACATTGTTGATAAGTACTAAAAAATGAAACAAAAAAGTGAAAATAATTTTCAACTGTTTTTTAAAATTTTCACAAAAATCATTCTCATTGTTTTCATTTTTATTTTTGTTTTTAAAATATTTGTTAAATAAACGTCGTTTCGTTTTCATTTTTATTTTTTGCTTCTAAAAATACGTGAAACAATTTCTAAAAACAGTTCTAAAAACATGCCCATAGAGTTTGTTTGCCAAAAAAAAATATTTTGACATCTTATCGACTGTGATATTCAGAAATATGCATCATTCTTTTCCAAATAAAAATGATTTGTCCAAAAAAAAATGGATATTTTCTTTAGTGCTATATAATAGGAAATTATGGGCTTGTTCATTTGCACCTAAACTCAAAAAAAAAATTGAACTCAAGTTACAACTTTATTCAAGTTCATATTCTTTTGTAAAATTTGAGTTTGAACTTGAGTTTTAACTTGAGTTTTGGGTTAAAATCTGAGGGTCCGTTTAGTTCGCGGATTTTAGTTTTTAATTCGAATTGAGATGTGACTTTATATAAGACATTTTTACTGTAGCATAAAAAAAAATAGATGTGACTGTTTTTTAGAACTTTTTATTATAGTAAAACTCGAATCGATGAAATGAACAGGGCTTGAGTTCAAATTTTTTCTTCAACTCAAGTTTCTAAACTCAAACTTAAGTTAATGAACAATTTTTTTCTATTCTTAAAAACGCTATTGTTTTTTCATTTTAATTTCGATTGAGATGATTCTTTTTTTATGTGTTTATAACGAACAGATGAATAAAACTCTACTCATATACCCTATTAAAATTTTCTATCATCATTGAGTTTTTATTAAAATATTATTTAAATACAAACCCAAGTTTTGACCCATTCAAACATAAACTAAAAAAGATTCTCATCTCAAATCATAACTCAAATATACACAACTAAACACAAACTCAAGTTACAACTTCAACTCAAGTTATAACTCAAATTCAACTAAAGATCTACACTCAAGTCATAATAACTCAAAAATGCAACTGAACAAGCCCTATTTTATTTTCTAATTATCTGAAAAAACTACTTTCTTTATTAATGAAATAATATTTGAAAACTAACCACATTGAATGGAGATAACATAATATTTGGCACTAGAGTTAAATAAAATGATAAAATCAGTACATTTTATTATAGTGAACTCTTAGTACTTTGTATTTTTAATAATATTAAAATAGTATCTCGACGTTTTAAAAAATATTTTCTTAATATGTTAAAGTTGATTTTTAGAAATGTAATGTCAACACTACCATTTTTATTAATTATATAGAAATGATTATTTTTTCAAAAAAAAAAATTGAAAATATTTTAAAACAATAAAATATTTAAAAGAAAGCAACAAAATCAAAAAATTCATGATTTTTTCTAGATTTATTAGGTTTTTAGTTAATTAAATAGAATGACACTGAGATTATTTTAAGTCTAAAAAATCAATTTTAAAGTATCAAAAAAATGTTTTTTAAAACGTTAATGTACTGTTTTAATATTATTAAAAACATAGAATACCAAAAATATATTTTGTTATAATACTAAAATAATTTTATCTCTTAAAAAAAATATTTTTTTATTAAATTAAAAAGAGAAATATATACCGTGTGGTTTAGTGTTATATTAGCATGATTGCATATGTTGTTTAGAAGTAATTTCTGGCTGACGCTGCCACAAAATTATTGAATACGTGGTTAAAGGTTACTTGATTTGTGTAAGGATTTTAAATGTGAATTAGCGTTGCGTACGGTCAGGTCCGATTCCAAACCATAAAGGGTTGTTTTTTTTTTTTAAAAAAATAAAACTCAAAAAAAGTTTAAACTCGAATTACAATTTTATTTAAATTCATGTTCTTTTATAAAATTTGAATTTGAACTCGAGTATGAGGTTAAACTCGAGTTTAAATTTGTCTTTCAACTCGAATTCATAAACTCGAACTAAAGTTAATGAATAATATTTTTTTATTCTTAAAAATACCATAATTTTTTCATTTTAATTCTGATTGAGATTATTTTTTTATGCATTCACAACGAAAAGATGAATAAAACCCCACCCATATACCCTATTAAAATTTTTTATGACCATTGAGTTTTTATTAAAATATTATCTAAGTAAAAATTTAAGTTTTGACCCACCTAAACACAAATTCAAAAAGATTTTCAATTCAAATTATAACTCAAATGTGCGCATTCAAATACAAACTTAAATTATAACTTTAACTCAAATTATAACTCAAACTCAATTTAAAATCATCACTCAAATCATCTTCACTCAAAAATATAAAAAAAATAACCCTAAAATTTTTTAGACGGGACCGTTTTATCAGTTTAGAAAATATTTTGTATGCAACCGTTTCGGACAGTAGGAACAGACCATACCATAAAGTTATGGTATGGTTTAACCGTTGTTTGGGCTTTTTCTTAAAAGTTTTTTTTAGTTACTATATTTCGTATTTCTTTAATTTAGATAAAAATTAATATAACAAACTAAAAAATCATATACTTCGTCTAATCCATTAAAATTAACTTTCTATACGAATATACAAAGTCTAACAAATTATGTATTTGTTTCGTAATTTTAAACGTGTATTTTTAACACGGACCAATCTAATTTAAAACGTTATAAAATTTTCAAATCAGGTCATGCTGTTATTAAAATGGTTTGCTATGGTTTTAGGCTGCCAATAACGGTTCTAATGTCTAACCAGATCGACATTATAAAACTGTTGGGTTGACAGTTTTTTTAAGTAAACCGTGCATAGCCATTGACACAAGAAGCTAAGGCCCAACTAAAAAATAATAATAATAAAAAAATCTACTCTTATACTTCCAAATTTTAGAAGTTACTTTCTAAATAAGCTCAATAAAAAAAATGTATTAATATTTAATATATTTAAGGGCCTCACACTTTAAAAATCGTTTTAACTTAATAAGAATGGAAAATAAAAAATAGTAATAAAAAAAGAGAATGGTTCCAAAGTCTGGATAATAAAGTTGTCATACAACGTTTTTAATGCATGCAAACCATATGATATAATTTTTAAGGTAAAAATGAGACAAATATTTTTTAAAAGTATACGATTCAGGATTTTTATCTCTTATTCTTAATTAATAACTTTTTTAATCAAATAATCATACTAATAAAATGATATTAATTAATAATATAAGTAATAAATAAAAATCTATACTCGTACACTCTTAAAGATAAATTTAACCATTTTTATCATACGTTGTAATGCCTTTACAATTGGTTTTGACTATATTTTGTCGTAGTTATAATTAACCTATCTTGGTAAAAGATTTCTACCTACGTCATTGTGCATGGCCCTAATGTGAAATCCTAATGCGAAACTATCGAATTACGTAAAATTTTGAACCTCGAAATTGAAAAAAAAAAAAAAAAAAAAAAAACTTATGAACCAATACCACACGTGAACTAGACTTCCGATACTATTGAAGGACCCTAACTTAAGGGATACAAGTAAAACCTCAGTTTTAGAGTAAATTACATTATTACACTATAAATTTTTATTCTTACACAATGCATCCCAAATTTTCAATTTTAATACTAGATTTTAAAATCAATAACAATTAAGGTCTAATAATTAACTAACCATTATCAAATTAAAAGTTCAAAACACGATATTTACACATTAAAAGTAAAGATTGTTATTTTAAACCAGTTCATGTACCTATCTTGTGTCTCAAATCGTCAATTATCAAATGTTCGTTAACCATTTGACTTAAATTACTATTGATTTGAAAGTCTAGTTGCTAAAGTTAAAAATCTAACTGTATTATGTGGAAAACCAAAAAGATAAGGGTGCAAATTGCAATTTACTCGTTTTTGCCCCCGTCATTGTCACTAAACCAACCCACATTGAGATTCTTTAGAGCCTTGTAGTACTCATTAAGGGTGTAAGAAATCCGGCCTACCTGACGTAACCCGGCCTACCCTACCTGAATATGCAGGTTTTTTTTTTTTTTTTTTTTCCCAGTTTCAAAAAGGGCCGGCCCGAAATTTACGAGTAGGGCGCGGGCTGGTTTCTTTTGAACTCACAGTAGTCCGACCTCGACCGACACTAATTGGAAGTCTTAACCCTAAAATTCCTAATTCTCATTTATGCTTCTCACTTCTTAGTTTATTTTCCCTCTCTCTCTTAATTTTGCGCCGCTGAGCTGACCATCACCACTTCTTCTTCTTCGTCTCAGTTCCTCTGCTCCGTTCCGCCGTTTCCTCCATCTATGCTTCTTCTTCTTCTCAGTTCCTTCACTCCGTCATTATCGTTCTTCTTCATCTCACTTCCTCCGCCATTTATGGAATATGGAATCGTTGAAATATATGCGTGTGTATATATCATGGCGTGCTCACAATAATTTAACATGACTTGATAAATGCCAGATTGTGTCATTTTGCATTGTGAAGTCTGAGATGACTTAATTAAACATGTTTATCGTTGTTTTTTTTTTTTTTTTTTGAGGTTAGAAAACTGAGGGCATGTTCTTTTAGAGTGTGACTTGAGTGTAGTTTTTGAGTTAAATTTGAGTTATAGCTTAAGTTGAAGGTTGTAACTTGAATAAAGTTGAGTAAAATTAAATAAAATTAAAACTTAAAAAAATATAGATTTAAATAAAATTATAATTTAAGTTTTTCTCAATTTTATTATAAAAGAACGACCCTTTAAATTTTCAGCCATAAGAAGACCCAGTAAGAGGCCATGGGAGTGAAGTCCGTCCAATTGTTCAGGCCCAAACCGATTAACCCACAAATTCAGCCTATCTGAGATAACTCAAAGGGTTATAGGCTTATGAGCCAGTAGTGTTGTGGCCCAATATTCGTTCACCTGAACTTGTGCGGCTTGATCTAAATGACAGGCCCAACCCGATCCTACCCAGCCGATTTACAGGCCTACACTATTCATAGCGCTCCACAAAAGTCCACCTACATGCTCACCCGCCTCTCCCCTCTCCTGCCATCGCCCTCCGCCGCTCGGATGGCGCGTGCCCTCCTACGCGCTGTCCCCGTTCTTCTCCACCCCTCCGCCGCCGTGTCCTCGCGCCGCCTGGGCTTTGACGTCTCTTCTTCGCTGCCGAAATCGTCGCTATTCGGCCGGCGATTGCACGCGCTTTGCGGAGAGGACCGGAGGGCTCCGAGGCCTTGCTCGGGACGAGCATGGGCTGCGCAGAGGCAGAAGAGGGACTATCGGAAGCTCCCGAGGAGAAGACAGCTCAAGAGGAAGGAGAAGGAGTTGGAGCTCAGCGTTAGCATTTGCATCGAAGAAGATTTGCCCGATGATCCTGAAATTTTGGTAATATAATGTGTGTGTGTGTGTGTGTGTGTGTGTATATATATATATATATATATATATATGTATTATATGATATAATTTGTATTTTTATATATAATGTATGTGTATGATGTCTAACTTTACATAAATTAGGATCTTTTTGTTCAATTTCAAGCTGGAAATGCTAAATATTGAAAAATTGAATATTGAGGTTGACATGTGAATACTGATATATGTATATATTATTGTATATTTACATGTAATGTATGTGTATCATGTCTAGCTTTAGAAAAATTAGGATCCTTTTTGTGCAATTTCAGACTGAAAGTGCTAAATTTTGAAAATTTCAATGTTGAAGTTGACCTATGAATACAGATATGTATGTATAGTTTGTATATCTGCATATAATGCATGTGTAATGTTTTACTTTACATAATGTAGGAAGGCATCGCCACTAATTAGGATCCTTTTTTTGTGCAAGTTCTGACTGAAAATGCTAAGTACTAGAAACTTGGATAGTAAAGTTTACATGCGAATATCACAGTCTCTTTGTTATTAGATCCTTTTACGACTAGGTGAAAGGAAGTCGGAAATCATCACTACTGATATTTTAGTACTTTTTAGGATCCTTTTTTGTGCAATTTCTGACTGAAAATGCTAAGCATTAGAAACTTGGATATTAAAGTTTACATTTGAATATCACAGTCTCTTTGTTATTAGATCCTTTTATGACTAGGTGAAAGCAAGTGGGAAATCATCACTACTGATGTTTTAGTATTTTTTACGTGTGATTTGTTTTTTATTAGTGCGAGTAAGTTGTATAAATATTATGTGTTGTGATGTTTATGTGGATGGGAGAGTTTTGGAGGGTAATGGGTAGGAGTCACAGAGGAAGACGTTGCAAATTTAGCTGGAAGGCTGGTTTTCCTTTCCTCTGGAGAATGAGGATTTCCTATTGACCATTGAGCAGAACAAGCATTTTGCATACCAAAAAAAAAGATTTTTTTTTTCATTTTTTTTTGTTTTCCACGACTACACTGCAGAGCATCGCAGAAATGCTCCGTTTAAATGTGCCAATGGCGATGAAGTTGGCATTTGATGGCTTGGTAGATTCAACGCATAAAACAAGAGATAATGCTATAAGTGATGTTGGTGGATTTGAAAGTGTTGAGTTGTCTGTGCTTCTTTGCAATGACCACTTCATTCGTAAACTTAATAAGGAGTGGAGGGACGAAGATCACGCTACTGATGTTCTCTCAATGTCTGATCACATGCCTGGTCTTAACCTTCCAATTGTAAGCACTCAAAGTTTTCTTTCCTTTTCTTTAGACCAAGGATATAACTCAACTAATAGAACTTCACATGCTTTTTATAACTATTGCAGCTTATGTTAGGTGACATTGTAATTTCTGTTGAGACAGCAGCAAGACAAGCAGAGGAAAGAGGGCACGCTCTTCTTGACGAGATACGAATTCTCATGGTTGGTATAACAACATAATTTGAGTTTCCTTTTATGTTATAATACTCAATAAATCAAGATGGCAAGCAAGTTAACTGTCGAGAAACTAATTTACTGAGGTACATTTACTTTCCTAATAGGCATTATGTAAATTGATAAGGTAATTACTTAAGCCATCTGCAGGTACATGGGTTGTTACATCTTTTGGGATTTGATCATGAGATTAGTGAAGAGGCTGAAGTGGAAATGGAGAAGGAGGAGGAACTTCTTTTAAAAAGTCTCGGGTGGAAAGGGAAAGGACTAATTCAGAGTGCATATGATGCCGAAACTAATGCTAAATCTCATACGGATAATTCAGATGGTAATTTGACTTTTTATCAGTCAAAGGATCATAGCATTTGTCTTCTAGGTGATATTAAATTCCGACATTCATATCTTCCATTCTTTTTCTTGCTATAACCATATTTAGTTTAGAGATAACTTATGTGTGAATTGTCAAAAGACAGGAAGAAAGAAGGTAGCCTTCGGTTTTACAAACCAAAGTTCAGCTATATCTTCTGTGATATGGATGGTGAGAGCAAGCTTACGATAGTTTATATCTTTGTTTTCAGCTCATCACAACTTTTTTCCTTTTTAATGTGTTTACTTTTCTTGACATTTAAGGTACACTGCTAAACAGTAAAAGTCTAATTAGTCCAACAAATGCCAAGGCTTTGAAAGAGGCCTCATCAAGGGGTGTGAAAGTTGTAATTGCCACTGGAAAAGTAAGAAAAGGCTTCTTTATCAACATAACTGGAAATTTGCTCCCATAATTCTACATTGTATTAGATAAATACATTGACATACTTGATTTATTTGTAATACTGTTTATTGCTTTAATAATTGGTCACTGGTTGGTGTCCGAGAACAGACTCGTGCAGCTGTTATAAGCATTTTCAAGATGGCAGATTTAGCTGGGAAAGATGGCATTGTTTCAGAAGTTTCTCCAGGGGTTTTCACACAGGTTTGTCTTCCCTACAAGCCAAATAGAAACGTTTAGGTATTTTTTCTCCTCATTAAAAAAAAGAGATAATTAGTAATTATGTTAAAATCAAAAAATACAAACTATGATTTGGACCCAATCTACACCAAACGTATATGGTAGATTTTTACTGGCTTATTTTTTAAAATGCTCGATCAAACTTCAATAAACAAAGTGCATCATGTAGTTGGATTTTTTTTAAAGCCATTTCCTTAAGGTTCCCAGATTGTTAATATTATTATCAGACGGTGTTCTTATCATTCTCTACTTGATTCCAGGGACTACTTGTTTATGGCAGACAAGGCCGGGAAATTTATAGAAGGAATTTGGATCCAACTATCTGTAGAGAGGTAATGGTTCTCATAATTTGACAGTTGATAGTAATTAGTTCTCTTTTATTGTTAGCTACATATGTTGTTACTCGTTTATTAAAGAAAAGAAGCCTACTCTTCTTGAATATATCAACAATAATTAGATCTCACTTAAACAGTTATTACTACCGCATAGGATATCACAAGAACATCAACAGACTAAAGCAGACTACAATAGCGGCTCATGAATTTTATTGGAACATATGTGCTAAATTCACTGTTACTCAGTTGTCGTATCCTGGCCAATTTTCTCAAGTTTTTAAAGCTCTCTCATTGAACCAGTTTAAATGATGATGGATGTGGGGAAAGGGGTTGAGTTCGACCGAGAGATGAGTGTGGGAATGAAAGACAGTTGGGTTTTAAGTCAGTTTATACCATCTCTCATTTGGAGTTGACTAAAACTCATTCTTAACCCGGAAGTTAAACTGCTGTTTTTGGGGTTTGAATTTTCAATTTAAAGTGGAGTAAACATCATTTAACTTTACGTATATTATTGGCATGCAAGATTTTGTCGGTTTGCTGAAAAATTTGTCTGACAACAAGCAGGCATGCCTTTACTCCTGGGAGAAGAAAATTCCTCTAGTTGCCTTCAGTGAGGGTCGTTGCTTAACTCTATTTGATCACCCGCTGGTAGACTCGCTGCACACTACATATCATGAGCCAAAGGTATCAATAGTTTCATCACGCATCCAGATCATACTACTTTTTTCTATCAAAATTGTTTTCTTTTCTAAAGAATTTTGTTAATGGTTTGGCAAAAAATAAAATAAAACAAAAAACAAAACGAAACAAAAACAGAAGAGGAATAATCTGTTAGTGCGCATGGGAACTTCTAAAGATGACAATGTTTACAGGCAGAGATAGTTTCTTCAGTGGATCAGCTCTTGGCTGCTGCTGACATACAGGTATTCTTCTCTCTCTCTCTCTCTCTCTCTCTCTCTCTCTTTCTTCCCTAGCTAGGAGGCTCGGCTAAATCTCTTTTTTCTTTCCCCCCGCTTGAAAAGGGCTAGGCTAGTTACATATATTGAGAATTATCCATAATTTTGAGTGTTTGTGTACGTCTCTCTCTATGGGCCACCTTGGTATAGCTGATAACAATGCGCCTAATAGTATACATGAGGCCAATGCAAACACTTCCTATAGCATATAGGAGATGCTCCATTTTCACTTGTTCTATAAGACGGTGACTCTTAATTTTCTTCATTGCTCGTACGCTTTTTTTTTTTTTTAACTCTTTTGGGAACACTTTGTTTGATGCTGCAATTGGAAATTAAGTCTTTATATGTTCTAAATGCAAACAATTTCCATAAGCGTCCATGTTTGATTATTTTCACATCCAGAGACTTTTCTAAGAGCCTTCACGATTGGTCCTAAACTTGGTTCTGATTTAACAACGTAATAAATCTCTTTGCTTTTGGTTCTTATGTGCATGCCCTTTGGATGTACAGAAAGTGCTCTTCATAGACAGTGCTGAGGGAGTGGATACTATTTTGCGCCCATACTGGTCTGAGGCAACCGGAGATCGTGCCAATGTTGTTCAAGCTCAGGCAGACATGCTCGAAATCGTCCCTCCCGGAACCTCGAAAGGGAATGGAGTGAAAATGCTGCTTGATCATTTGGGAGTCTCCCCAAAGGAGGTACGGACAAAGGAAGTTGTTTTAGATCTTTTTTTAATTAAAATTTCTCAAAGTTCTTCCTCTAGAGCGGGAAGATCTTGGAAAGAAATAACAACATTGTTATTTAATATATATGAAGTATTACACGATATTACTTTGGTAGCAAGGATCCAAACTTCCACATGTGGTCACTTCAAGAGAATATTCTTGAACTTTGGTGGTCCTTGGACCAAAAAACAGCTGGTCAACAAGATATGCTTAATGTTGTTCAGTGTTATATGGAATACTTTAGATAAGATTTTAACCAATATGTTGCCACTGTTGCTTTGTAATTCCGTGGTCATTTCCTAATCTTGGTTCCACCAATGCCCGGTCCTACTTCTAGATAATGGCCATTGGCGATGGGGAAAATGATGTCGAAATGCTTGAGCTGGCTTCTTTAGGCGTTGCTCTTAGTAACGGATCGGCGAAGACAAAAGCAGTGGCAGATGTAATTGGCATCAGCAACGATGAAGATGGCGTTGCTGATGCTATCTTCCGGCATGCATTCTGAGCTTCAGTTGCTAGGAAGCAGGATGAGACTTGAGAGTAGAATACCTTATACAATTGAGGAGGCTGACTCTCCTAAATAATTTTGTTCATTCTTTCCTCTCAATTGAATTGTTGGGCGAGGCCACCCAAAAAAAATTGAGAAGTTTCTTCAGTTTTTACATTGAAATCATCTATGTTTGTACATGATGATGAAGTCGATCTCCATTTACAAAATTTTAAGAATGATTATTAACAACGGAGAAAGGGACAAAAGCTTGTCAGTGATGTTTATGAATTAGCATTATTACTGTTCCTTTTACATATTGGAAAATCCCAAATAAAGTATCGGTTTACTTATATTATTTAAAAGGATTTTTGGCATTTTTGCCCTTGAAGCTTTATTGAATTGGCAAGTTGCTCCATGATATGTTAATTTTGGCAAAGTGTTCCAAAGTGCTCTCATATTTTTGGAAGGAAATACCATGATACATATGATGTGAATGTGATGTGTTCTGTCATCATACGAAATTTCAACATTTTCTCTACCTTCAAATGGGTTCAGGTGACTTGCATGACGGCAATTATGTCAACATTTTACTTGTCAAATCAAGTTGGGAGCATTTTACAATGCTCTCTATTAACCAGGTTTAATTAACCAAAATTAAAAATTCATGGCTCGTTTATTTTATGAGTTTAAACTCATAATTTTAATTTTATTATTGTTTTTTTCATAAAAAATTTAAATTTTAAATGTTAAAATTAAAAATTACTAATTTAAACGCACGAAGTAAACAACCCTTAAAGAATAACTTGTCCAACCATAAAGGACAAAAGCACCAAATATTCTATTCATAATGTGCTTGCATTTGTCTGCCTTCTACGGAGCAATGGATCAATGTTGGTGAATATAACCACATTTTGCGTTGATGATGGAACCTAAACTACCAACAAGAATCAGTTTTTCTGGTTATTTTCTAGATGGAATGTCTTGGTTTCCCCGTTAAAAAAAACAAAAAACAAAAAAAAAAATGCGAAGTCTTTCCACCGCCATAATGATGGTTCCCTTGCAGTGTGTCGTCCAAACATCAAACCCCTTGTATCTCCTACTCAGGAGAAAGCAATAAAAATGAGTGCAAGATATCGAATCAAATGGTATGCAAGTTTTACAGAGACATTCTTTTGTTCCAATGTGCCCTATTATATTGAATATTTCCTGGGCTTTTCAGAAAGGATTAAATGTTCTGAAATGCACATTAAATAATTAAAGAAAAAAGAGGCCCCAAAAGGCTGACGATCTTCATAACTCATAAGGTTCACCCCAAAAAGTTTCTGGTAGTATTTGGTGCTCGTTTATTTGCAATTTAAATTGAAACGACAGCTCAAAGTCTTGGATGATACTAAAGAAGTGGCATAACCTCTTCTTGTATTTTTCTTTGATATGATAGCCTTTGGGGACTGAATTGACGGCCTATGGCCTCTCTTCACAAAAGGGTTTTCTTTCTTAGCCAAATCTTCTACACATTTCACCTCTGAAAGTGATGCGAAAGTCCTCGCCTTTCCATTATAATACTTTGAGAGCCCTTTTCTGCAAATAAAATGGAGACCAAAAGTCATTTTTTGAGCATGAAATTTGTTGGTTTTTGTATACGTGGAATTACTGCTAGACTATGCCTACGACAAAGGGATTTGGTCAAGTTTTGAGTTTGGAAAAAAAAAAAAAAAAAAAAAAAAAAAACGTACTTAATGGGAAGTTGTGATGCCATTGACTCGGAAAACTCATGCAGATCATGACTCTCTGGTGATGAGCAAGTTGATGATGATGATGCATCATCAGCAAGCATGTCTGATGAAGATGCTGATCCAATGGAGCAACTAGTCGATTCTTCAGAGCTGCAAGTTGTTGATTTGAACTGAGAATTGGCACTGCAATCTTCCTTGATATTCCAGTAATCAATAATTTTGAGATTGAAATCACGGCCTGCTTTAACTGAAATATCAAATGCTTTACCCATGTTCTAAACTAGAAGGAAGCTCCCTTTTGCTATCTTGTCAATTAAGGCCTTTCTATGGAGCATATTTATAACTGATGTTAGGAAACTATACAAGAGTGCGTTATAGTTCATGCATAGATAAGACTACTTATTTTAATATTTTCCTTAGTTGCTTTATGACATTCTCTTTGAGTATATTTTCTGTTATTTAATTAGATTGTTGTATCCAATGAGAGTGCTTGGAGGAAGCTATGCAAGACACCTTTTTGTGTCACTATTCATAATTTTATAAGTCATTTTTTATGACTCAGTTGGCTATTTAATTTTAATACTCTAAAAAATATCTAACCAATAATATTATATTACGCTGGTTAAAAAAAATAACACTTTTTAATTAACACATACTTTTTTATTTGAATTTGATTAAATGACGTAATATAATAGGATTAGTTAAACACTTATTTAAAAGTAAATTAAAAATCAAACCGAATCATTTTATGTCCTTATTTAGAGAATATATCATATACATCAAAAGTCTAGAGACGAGTAACTTGGACGGTTTGGTAAAAGTTAAAGATAAATTCCTAAGAATTGATGCAAAGTTTATGAAAACGTCAAAGGGAATTTTTTTTCAAGGCACTAACTAAAGTCCAATAATTAACATCGCCACTTCTGACTTATCATAAAACATCATCACAAAAAGATTCTAGACTTTATCAATTTTGTCACTAACTTTACAAGAAAGTTTTTATGTCTCAAAGTCAGCTGCCAAGTATCTTTTGGCCTATGCGACCATTTTTGGCAATTACTTTTATTGGTTATGTATGGAATATGAACCTTGGAGTCCCTACACCAAGTATTCATGTCTCGTCATCTCAGCTGCATTTTCCAGTGTTAGTAAAGTTCTGTTAACTTATCCGTAGAAGAAAAAACACTTTTTTGTAGTGCGACCTGTGAGGAGGTGATGTCTCACGATTTAGGACACTTGGCGATATTTTCTAGAGAATTCTATAGTAGAGTATAAAAAAAATATATTTTTTAGGATCTGTTTAGTTCGCTGATTCGAGTTTTTAATTTGAGTTGAGATGTGATTTTATGTGAGAGCTTTTTACTGTAGTAAAAAAATTAAATGCGATTGTTTGTGAGAGTTTTTTACTGTAACAAAACTCGAATTCTAAACTCGAAAAATGAACGGACCTTAATTTTTGTCAAATTAGATCAACTTTTTACATTGTTTTTTATATTGTTTTTTTTATCTGACATGATCTGATTGTTCAGTATTCATACCATACATACCATACAAACAAAGTTCTTCGTGTTTGCCATAAAAATCTTTGGCTCTAAATTTTACAATTGCAAGGCCAATTTGACGTAATCAACGCTCAAAATTTATAGTTCAACATCATCTGGTGAAGGATGACCTCTTATGAAGCTGATTTAGAATGAAAATGCCATAGCTTTGAAAGCAAAAATAACGATAGATTTGGGTGAATAAACATGTTTCTTATATTAAAAACAATTAGGGCCCGTTTAATTCATACATTTAAATTAATAATTCTTAATTTTGACATTTAAAATTAAAATTTTTTGTGAAAAAAAATACTGTAGCAGAATTTAAATGTATAAAACGAGCCCTTAAACAAGGCACTAAGAAACCCTTCCATACTTCGGATAGTTTTTGTTCAGAAACCATTCAGGAGAACATGTATAAAGACCATAACAGCATTACTGAAATGCATAATCGCGCATGACAATTGAAGATCCACTCTGTTTGCTCTTCAGAAGCAAAAGTAACAATGCGTCCAAAGTGACTACATAAAGCTCTTTTGTTATTCATTACCACCCATAAGGGAGGAAAAGAGAGGAAGCCCAAATTGTTTTTACTATTTAACTTGCTCGACCAGGAAAAAAACACACACACACACACACACTAGGCGAAGCGGGAAGTAAACGCTGCCATAAATACAGAAAACAAACCTTCTCTTTTTTTTTTTTTTTTTTTTTTTAATCGGCACAAGCAGCACCTCCTCGTGCCATGTCAAAGTACTGAATTGCGAACTTTTGCAGTTGACAGACTTGAGAATTGCCGCATATCAGCTTTGTCGTCTCAATGCTTCTTCAAACTGGGAATTTCTTCTTGCACACTCTAAGATAGTTTTATCAGCAGTGATGAAGTACGCAGCAATTGATGCTGTTCAACAAGAAAAAGGAGCACGTTAGAGTTCTAAGAAATTGACAATCCTTGAATAGCTTTGCATTGTAACCACATGAAAACAACGAACTCGACTGATAACAAGTCGCAAAACAAATTAATCTCATTACAAAGATTTTACATTTACAAGTTTGATGGAAAAGGACGAGTTAAAAATTTGGAGTATACCAGCTGATATAATAAGGGCTTGAGCAGTATAATTGAGGTTTGCCTTCGCCCAAGGAACCACCCGAACAGCAATCAACTGGAACATAAGGAAACAAAACCATCAAAAATAAAACAAAAGATCTACATTCTTCTTTTCAACGAAAAGATAGTAGTTACTAAACGCCACTCTTTTTATCAAAATTCAACTCTTCAAATTTGTCTTCGAAAATTTCTGAAATTAAAACCAACAACGATAATACCCCTTAATTTCTGGATTTAATGCATTATTTTTTAATTTGATGTCAATATTAGTTTCCTTTAAGATGCATCCCAAGCCTTTTCTTTTCTTTTCTGCCGAGTTCCTTTTTAAGAGTAATTTTTATTTTTAAATTGTTACATATTAAACAGCAAAGGGCACAGGCGCACTGCCACCCGTCCTGAGCTTCTAGTATCCTCCAAGAGGGAAATGCCATTAGCCTAGTTTCTTTTTGGCTGGCTGGACGTAGCTTTATGCTCTTGAATCTTCCTATCACTTCCTTTTGAATAAGCTAATAACAATGAAATCAAACTCTTCCGTTTCAGGTCGGGTTAAAGAAGGGTGTCATTGGGGTATTCACCTAGCTCCCTAGCTTCCTATATTCCCACCTGAGCGGGATCAAAGGGGATGAGTTATTCTCGTAGTTAATGCCGAAGTCGGGCAGGTATAGAGGATCAAGAGACTGTATTCGCCCTTCAACCCTCTTACATTCAACAAAAGCAATAGCAAAGAAAGCAGGCACAGCGCAACTAAGGGAGCCATTCCATTTATGGCGAGACATCTTCCCTTCTTTTTTTGGCTCGCACATTTTAGCAGTCTATTCGCCCCCTTTCCTTGTTTGAGAGACTGAGGGCACTGAATCATTCGAAAGATGAAAGATTTTAGTTCCATTTGGAATTGACTTAGAGAGGTGAGAGCTCTCCCAGGAGTGTGTTCTCTCCCTCCCACTGAACCAATGTTCGTTCGTGGTTCACCCCAACAAGTTACTCTCACAAAGCAAGAGAATCATAGCTGCTAAGTGGTAAGAGCTAAAAGGTCTTTGAAGCTGTCTCCCTAAAGAAAGAGAGCCAGTCCCTCAAACAAGGAAAAAGGCAGGTTTGAAAATGGCCGGATTAGCAGGAAGAAGGGTGGTCCCACCCTGAAACCAAGGTGTACGTACATAAATAAGAAGGCTGGTTATGGCTCCTTCCCATCTATCTTGACCAGGAAGAGGGGGGAGGCCCTTGCCTTTGTTGATCCACTTGAAGAGAGTTAGCACGTGCACGACCCTGCTACATTGTGATCGTTTATTCCCAAGTGATAGAGCAAGGTTTTAAAAGGTAGAATCAGGCCTCGAGGTGTTTTTCCTTTACAGGTGAGGTGTAAGCCTCAAAAAATGCCTATAAAAATTAAAAAAATAAATAATAGTAACAAAACTAAATCCATACTTAATAATCATTAAAAACAAGAAATTTAACCAAACACCCACATAAAGAAAAGTCTATTTCACTACTAGAAGCGTAAAAAAGACTAAATAATTATCAAATCCTAATATCATAAGGTTCATAATGCATGTGAAGGAGAGGTGAGGTGCGAAGAAGAAGGAGAGATCGGTTGTGCTGACTGGTCTGCTTCTTTTCTTAAGAAGAAGGCCTTTTAAAACTGGAGAGGGTTTAAAAACCCTCCATCGTTGTGCTGGCTGGTCTGCTTCTTTTCTTAAGGTTTTTTCTTACTCATTTCGGGCCTGACTACTTTGGGCCTTTTAAAACTGTTGGGCCCACATCTTTTGAGTTTAAAAAACCCTCCATAATCCCCATTCCAATGAGGCGGACGCCTCAATAACCGCCTGAGGCGCCGCTCAAAGGCGTGCGCCTCAAGTGGCTAAGGCGCATGACTCAACTCCTACCCTGTAAGGCGTAGAAGTTGAGGCGCTTTTCGAGCACCTTGCCACGAGGCACGCCTCAAGTCGTGCGCCTTAGGCGCTTTTTAAAACCTTGCGATAGAGAATACAAAGCACACAAGGCGCATGATGAAAAGAGTAGCTTCACATTATTATAATGAGCATAAGGTAAACAATCTATAACAGATCAGAGTAGCCTTGTGTGTGTTATCTTAATGAGAACATAAAGTAAATAAACTATATGAAAATAAAGTCTGTATAAGAAACAGAGAGCAACACTAACTAGATGGGGATAACCACAGCCACAAAGATCTACTCAACTGAACCTAAAGTTAATAACCATATAAGAATCAAGTTTTGTTGTCATTATTATAATAACAACACTATTATCAGCATACTGGTTCATCAGTTTTAATCTCACTTAAACCCACCGTATAAAAACTGAAATCCATTTGGGAAGTTCTTGCAAAATACACATTCAGGGCCTTTGACAAACATAGATTTTTTCTGGCACATATCTACTGTATTGAGCCTGAAGAAAACACCAATCCTTACGGCTGTCATTGGCGGCAAGAAAACAGAACTTGGGGATAAAAGAATAAATATGCCATGGCCAAGAGGAAAAGAAAGAGTCTTTAATTGTATCCCGAGCTGGGGATACTCATCATTAGAGAATTAGTGCCCCTCTCAAAATCCCTTATGACCTCGCCCCCTCAAGTTCAATAGCAACGAGAGAAACCCAAAATGAGTACAACAGTTATCGAACAAAAGCTGCCTAAAGCTTTTACGAATTTTCACATGCAATGAGAATGTAAGTTAACAAAAGTGAGAGAGCAGCTCCCGGTAGTTCCAAACAAATAATGGATCCTATCATCTACAATTTACTGTTATATATTTCCATATCCCATCCCCCCAAAATTCCTTTGATCTATACACTAACAATAAGCAAAAAAGGAAATAAAAATTGAAACTTCAATGAAGATCAATTGGTACTAAATGCAAGAACAGAAAATCATAAACACATACTGTGGGGACCGCACTGGCGACACACGCAATGGAAGCTGCCTTGAATCCGGCACGGAGACCTTCTGCAAAATTACGCAACCATGAGAAATAATGATGCGTGCACGCCTATCTGTTTGGCTGCTGAGAAAATGCCAACCGAGTGGAAAAAACAGCTCTGAGTGAACTTCACAACTCAGAGTAAACTTCAAATTTGACAGCAAACAAGAACAAAAAAAAGCAAAATTCCATAACATTAACATACAGTTTGATCAAAATCAATCTAACTGAGGATTTTTACAAATTCATCTTCGATTCCTATATTTTTTCACATACAAAATTGCATTGAATTGATCCTAATAACGAATTCAAAATTCATGTCAAATCCAAATCTTCTTTCATTTCTCGGCGAATAAATCTAGGAAAACAATTGATCGATACCAACCTTGAGTGCAATGCCTAGCATTGGAGATCTTCCGTTCTTCGATTGGCGAAGGAATCAGCGAGGCTTCTCTGCGGTTCGCCCAAAAGTCCCTCATTTCCGACGGAATCCCCATTCCGAGCACTGGAATTAGCTCGCTAATATTGAACTACAGAAGAAGAAGAAGAAGAAGAGGAGGAGAGTCGTGTCGTAGTTTGAGACGGCCTTCTTATTATAAAATGCGTCGTTTATTTTAATGAATCGAGTGAGTGGCGCCGCCAACAACACGCGTGCGTAATGCCAGTGTGCGCTGCCTATTGCATTGCAAAACTGTTTTTTTAGTAATTTATAAACTTATTTAATTCACTTATTTAAATTTTTAATTTAAATTGAGATTTAATTTTATATAAAAATTTTTTTTATTATAACAAAAAAATTAAATATAATTATTTATGAAAATTTTTTACTGTAATAAAACTTAAATTTTAAATTCAAATTAATGAAATAAACAGAATCTGCATAAATGGTTTTTAAACTTTTTTAAGTGACAATTTAATTCCTAAAGCCGTTCACTTTATTGATTTGAGTTTATAATTTGAATTTATATGTGATTTTATAAAAGAATTTTTTATTGTAGTAAAAAAAAAAACTAGATGTAAAAATAATTTGAATTTATATGTGATTTTATAAGAGAATTTTTATTATTTTAGAAAAAATTTTTTACTATAATAAAACTCAAATTCTAAATTTAAATCGATCAAATAAACGAACTCTTAATATTTTTTTAATAAAACACCCCTAATCTTTTTAAACAGGTACAATTTAGTCTAAATTGTTAAATTTCATCAAATTTTTAACAAAACTTGTCACGTGGCCCGACCATTTTATAAGAGTTATTTTTATAAAATCACAAGTTTTTTTTTTTTTTTTTTTTTTTCAAATAAATTGAAAACTAAAAATATCTCTTTCTCCCTCTTCCTGGGTTTGTAATTTGCAGAGGCGGCCCCTTACCTCAATCGGGTTCTCATGGTCAAGCACTTACTCAAAGATTCTGTCATGGGTAAACTTATTCTATGTGCTTATCTTTGAATACAGTTGCTGAAGTGAAATATGACCCTTAAGATATGTATATCTTCATTTTGATGTGATTGAAAATTTGGGCATGTGACAAAATGGGGAATTGCAATTTAATCGCTCGTTGTTGCAGAGACCGGGCTCTTAACATGTAATGAAGTTCTTGTTTTTTTTCTTTTCTTCTCTGTTGTTGAAACTCGTTGTTGATGATTCTGAGGACTACCCAGATTGAGAAATTGCGGGAAACTCTTGGTTTCTCAGGAAAAATGCAAGATTAATCATCCACTATTGGTGAGAATCATGGGCTACATTTGCTCAAAAGGAGCATCAGGAAAAAAAATCACCCATTGGAGGTAAGATCATCGGGGATGGAGCTCGTCGGGTCTAGGCTGGTCAGGGATGGGGCTCGCCGGAGGTGGAGAGGAGGAAGAAGAAGGCCATGGGTGTGAGGTTTTGATGGCATTTTTGCCTTTTAATTGAAAAAAGAAGACACATAAAATTGGAAATTCTAAAACGTTTTTTTTTTTTGTCAAAATGAAAATGAAAATGTTTTTAGTTTCATTTTTGAATTATTTCGAAAATCGTTTGATAGTTTTATTTAGAGATTGATTTCGTTTTAAAAAACCTGGCCCCATTTTTGAAAACATGTAATAATATATTAAATAAAAAACATTATTAAATATATTAAATAAATAACATTATTAAATATTTTTTTAATATTATATTAAATAAATAACATTATTAAATAATAATATTATTAAATAAATAACATTATTAAATATATTAAATAAAATATTATTAAATAAATAACATTATTAAATATATTAAATAAATAACATTATTAAATATATTTTTTTTAATATTATATTAAATAAACATATATAATACAAAAAACAGGTTTAAAAGATGGAAAATGGAAAAAAAAAAAAAAGGAAATCCGTTTTTCGAAAAAGCGAAAACGAGGAGGAAAATGAAAAAGGCCATTTCATTTTTGACAAAAAACGGTTTTTTTTGTTTTTTAAAAAATTTTTGTTTTTAATTGAAAAAGAAAACAAAAAAAAAAAATAACAAAAACAGCTTATTATGCTCACATGAGGGAATATGTTAAAAATTTGATGGAAATGACTAAATTACACCTGTTTAGAAAGGTTGGAGGTCGATTTGTAAAAAAAAAAATGATTTGGGACTAAACTGTCACTTATTAAATAAATTTATGACTATTTGTGTAAATTAATCTTTTTTTTAGAGTTTTTTTCGACCACCGGAAGTTTTATTATTTAAGTCGTTTTTAGCGATTATATCTGTATAAAAAATATACATTCTTCATATTTTTTTAATCTCATTTAATTTTGATCAAATTTAATAATAAAAAATTAATCCTACTAACAAAAAGCATTGCAAAACTAAATTCCAAAGAAAATTTTTAGTTTCTAATTACTAATTAAGAAAGTAATTTTTATTTCTTAAAAAAATGATCTCATAATACTGCGAAAATGTTATTTTAAAACTTAAAAATACTTATTTAATACTATAAAAAACGCATAATATTTTTTAAATATTTTGATATAATAGAAAATTATTTAAAATTATTTAGAATTCGTTTCATAAATTAGAAAATTTTTTCTTTTACTTTTATAAGAGAAAATATTAGAACAAAAATATTTGAACTATTGTTCACCTAAGATCTCATGGCATAGTTAAAACTTCTCCTATTTATTATGTGAAGAAAGCATCATAAGACTTTTTTTCTTTTCAGCGTTCGTTAATAATATTATCTCACGTTAATTAAGATGAGATATTTTAACTTACATATTCTTTTAATCGATGTAATTAGTGATCTTATTTGACAATGTTATTTTGATTTTTGTGTATGTTGATATTATCAATACGGAGGTGAATTAAACCATCTTATAAGTTATAACTTTTAATTAAAGATTCGTTTTCGTTTCCCTGCGCTAGACCGCACACAAAATTCCTCACCTTCGCGCCACACTGCAAACACGAAAAGCCTCTTCTTCTTTTCACTTCACTACGTAGCCGAGTCAACCGAGTCGCCCCAACTCGCCCTGGCTCTTCTCCACGACCACACCAACAACCACCCAAGGCTCACCCACCTCCTGCTAAAATGCGCCGCCAAACTTACAATGCGCCACCTCTACCAAATCCAAGCCCAGGTCACCGCCCACCCCATCCCCTCCCTGGACCCCAACCTCGTCGCCGTCAAGCTCATCGGCGTCTGCGCCGCCCACGCTAACGTGCGCCACGGCGCCCAAATCTTTGCCCACTACCTCCTAACCCCCAACATCTTCGCCTACAACGCCGTCCTCAAAGCCTTCGCTCAACACAACGACTGGGACAACACTTTCCGTTGGTTTAACCGCCAATTGCTCTACCCGAATGGTCCGATTCCCGATGAGTATAGTTTCACTTCTGTTCTCAAGGCCTGCGCCGGGCTCGGGGCAGCCGCCGAGGGCCGGAAGGTTCACTGCGTCGTGACTAAATATGGGTGTGACGAGAATCTTTTTGTTCGGAATTCGCTTGTTGCTTTTTACTTCAGAATTGGTTGTTTTGATATTGCGCACAAGTTGTTTGATGAGATGCCTGTGAGAGATGTTGTGAGTTGGAACACTTTGGTTGCTGGGTATTGTTTGAGCGGGCGGGTTGGTGATGCCCAGGTTGTGTTTGATGGAATGGTGGAGAGGAATTTGGTGTCTTGGTCGACGATGGTGAGCGGGTATGCGAAGGCGGGTGATTTGGAGGAGGCTAGAAGGCTTTTTAATGAGATGCCGGAGAGGAATGTGGGGTCGTGGAATGCGATGATTGCCGGGTATGCGCAGAATATGAAGTATGCTGAGGCGATTGAGTTGTTTAGGCGGATGCAGGGTGTAGAGGGGTTGGTTCCGAATGAAATAACGCTTGTTAGTGTGTTGTCTGCTTGCGCTCATCTTGGTGCTCTTGATTTGGGGAGGTGGATTGATAGGTTCATAAGGCGGAAAGGGATGGAATTGAGTCCGTTGTTGGGCAACGCATTGGTGGATATGTATGCAAAGTGTGGATGCATAACAGAAGCCAGAAGGATTTTTGACACGATGGAGGAGAGAGATGTGATATCCTGGAGTGTTATTATTACAGGATTGGCCATGAATGGACACGCGAGTGAAGCTCTTGAGCGCTTTGATGCAATGATTGAGCACGGCATGAGGCCAAATGATATTACTTTCATGGGGTTATTGACAGCCTGCACTCATGCTGGCTTAGTAGAAAAGGGGCTTAGGTACTTTGATGTGATGGATCGGACATATGGAATTGTCCCCAAGGTTGAGCACTACGGGTGTGTGGTTGATCTTCTCAGCCGTGCTGGCCGCCTTGATGAAGCAGAGAAGTTGATCATCTCAATGCCCGTGAAATCTAATGTCATTGTCTGGGGTGCACTGCTTGGAGGTTGCCGGATTTACAAAGATGTTGAAAGAGGAGAACGTATTGTGCATCGCATTCTTGAGCTAGAATCTGATCACTCTGGAAGTTACGTTTATCTTGCAAACATGTACACTTCAATGGGTAGATTAAAAGATGCTGCTAAGTGTAGGCTGAGAATACGACACAACGGAGTGAAAACGCCCGGTTGTAGTTGGATAGAGGTGGATAACACAGTACATGAGTTCTTCATGGGGGACTTATCACATCCTCAGTCAGACAAGATTTACTCTATGATAAGAGAACTTAGGTGGAAGATGAAGCTAGCCGGGTACAGACCAAAGACGGATCTGGTGGTGCACAATGTAGATGAAGAAGAGAAAGAGGATGCTTTATCCTTTCATAGTGAAAGGCTGGCAATTGCATTCGGGTTAATTAGTACTATCGAAGGAACAACAATTCGCGTTGTCAAGAACTTGCGAGTTTGCGAGGACTGCCATGATGCAACAAAGATAATCTCTAAAATTCTTAACCGAGAGATTGTTGTGAGAGACCGAAACCGCTTCCATCATTTCAAAGATGGTAGATGTTCTTGCAATGATTATTGGTAGCAACGGCAAAGTTCTCAAGTTGGAGAGTTTTGAGGGCCAGGAAATGCACCAAAGATGGTTTCTCCATTCCTCTGCATGGCCAAGCATGAGAGTTTTTCTCATATTATGTCCCTCAAATGAGACAAGCTTGATCAGCAAATTCTGCTGAACTTTCTCAAACAAATAATGAGCTCAACTCTTACTCAGCCTTCTCTCAATAGATTAATTTCTTAACGGAGCTCCAACCAAGTCCTTGGCGATAGTTTTCCAACCAAGTCCTTGGCAACACATTGCTGTTGGGCCGGTTAGTGTCACACAGAACGCATAGTTTTCAAGGAAAATGGTTTTTTGTTTGTTTTCTTCCTGGTTCTAGAAACGAAAAAAGCAGGAAGAAAGAACGAAAGAAAATGAAAAAACACATTTCTTCATTCATTCCATTGTAATTGGTGAATTTCAAAATCAATATTATGGAAAAGCACGTATAGATTGCCTGTTATAGACTGTGATACAAGTGCCAGCATATCTTTATGTCTAAACCTATAATAACTGGTGATAGGTGATAAGTATACATCAGGAAAATAGTTGTTTAAATCATGAGAAAAGCTGGAACAACAGAATCAGTGGTGCGGTGATTAGGGGATTTGTTGTAAATGACTGAATCCTAGAAGTTCATCTCTCTCTCTCTCTCTCTCTCTCTCTCTCTAACAAAACATGGTGATTGAGCAAGGGAAGAGACAACTATATGAATCATGAAAGATCCTCAACCAAGATTAAAAACATGTGGTTTCAAGTCAAAGATCCATATGTGTCTGTGACAAAACCAGACCAAACAGCATAAAGTTTTCCATTAATCACCCACCAAATATTGTTGCAGACAAACTCCAGCCTATACGTTCAACATAGATAACACTTTTACAGAAAATGAATGTCCAAGAAAGGGGAGGGAAAAATAAAAAGGAAAAAGAAAGAATCGTAAATTCAGAACAGTTTCATTCACAAAGCCAATCACTTTTCCAGAGATTTGAGGATGAGAAAACAAATGATCCATACATAAAGGATCACTTTTCCAAGTGGCAATAACTTCTTTTCCACACCAAGCTCTTCACAACTTTAGAGTAAAAATATCAACTGTGATATCTGCAAAGTTCATTTCAGAAAATTTAATAACCATCTAGCAAAGCCGGAAAAAGAGTTCCAACTACCAAATAATAAATAATGTTGTGTACTAGAAGTAATGATTATGAACCTACTTACCAGAGCCACATTACACAACTACAGGCCCTGCTCAACTAGATAATCTCCGAGCCTCTCCACAATCATATTGCACTGACCAGGAGCCATAGGCTCCTCGTATATGCCAATGATCAAGGCCTGATTCGTCTTCTTAATGGTGACACCGCCAGAGCCCTAAAACGCGAAAGATGAGTCAGTAAAACCGCATGGAATTAATGAAAAGGGGAGTCCGAATCAAGTAGCACCACCACTGGTTCTCGATTGCCACTACTCCAAGAGCAACAAGGTGAACTGAGAACATGTGAAATACCCATAGACGTCACTTTTTGTTATACAAATAAGAATTTCTGAGTAGGATACCAGGATTTGAGACCTTCAAATCTTATGAAGGGATGACAATTTTAGTCATGAGTACACAACTCGAAACCGCACAGAGTTAGTAGGCTTGGGTACACAATATGCGCTTCAGATCAGAACCGGTTTTGACACAACTAACATGATTAATCAACTCAAAGTATTGTGTTCGGATTGACTATTCTAAACAATTAGCTATGTGTTATATGATATGACTCGTTAAATACAGAGTATGAATTTTGAAGTCAATTATCAAAATGATTCGACATAAAGCTATTGAATTAATAATATGAAGGTGTTTCATAATCCATCATGGATGCTAAATCCTCACCTTCTTTCCTCGTATAACAGCACCTGATTCGCCTTGGATGACCATGTATTTTGTGCCACCAAGGAATAATCCAGTTGGCGCAAGCGTTCCAGGCTCCTCAAAATCTTTATTAATCGCCGCTATTTCTTCAGGCTTAAGCTATAATTGCAAAAAAATAAGTAAAAATTAATTACAGTTAATTTCGATCAAAAATCAAAACCATAAAGATAAATAAATAGAACTCACATCCCAATTGAAAACAATCTCGTACACGCATCTAGATGCTCAATTTACGCAATCAGCCACACAGAAACAATAGTCAATTTATGAAACCCAGAAAAAAAAAAAAAAAAAAAAACCGGGGTTTGATCGGATTGAAGGAATCGAAACCGATCAATCTCAGATCTAAAACAACCAGATAAAACTAAAACCATGTGAAATGAAAAGAAAAGAAATTTAGGATTTTCTGAGATGTACCTGGGGAAAGTTTTCGCTCTGAGCCCAAACGCTGCCGTCTTGGCCGATGATCGCGGCGGCGGAGAGGCGGTTGCCGTCGATTTCGCACAACAAGTGGTCGTCGACGTACGCTTGCCACGACATCTTCGTATAGAACAACTGATCCTCCTGGGTTTTGTTCGGATGAGATTATTTTTCGCTCTGAGATTTGGGTTTGGTTTTTGCAGAAGAAAGTAGTGAAGAAGTTTCTGGAGCTGGAACTGGGTTGAGGAGGAGAAAATGGATGACAGAGAGAGACAGTTCGGTGATTGTCGGGCGATGCCAAAGTGAGTGGTGACCTTGACATTTGCTATCGTGACAGCCCTACTGTCGCAACTCCTACGTGGCGCCATTTTAGTTGCCAGTCATGTCAATTCGGTCAAAATACGTCCGAATTTGCTAATCCAGGATTTAAAAAAAAAAATAAAAATAAAGAAGCTTATCCAATATTCCAAACTACAATAATTCTAATATATATATATATATATATATAAAATATGAAATTGAACATGCAACTACAGGTGTCAAATAGGCCGGGCTGCAGCCCGTAATAGTGCCGAATTTGGTACGGCCCGATTCGCTACTGTTACGGGCTGTGCCGGCTCGACACGTGTGATGGGCTAAGGCTGGGCCTCAGCTTTTCAGCCCGTGGCCCAAGCATGTGGAGGCCTGCGGCACGACCCTTGTTCGGCCCGGCCCAAGCTTGTGAAACGGCCCATGAAACATCCCATTTCATTTGGTCCGAAGGGCCTTCGCGGGCCCAACGACAAAAAATTATAATTTCACCCCAAAATTTCCTATAAATACCCCTTAATTCCACCATAAATCTCACACAACAATTCACTCTCAACTTCTCATCTTACTCTCATTCTATCTCAACTTGTCTTTTTGATTTTGATTCTAAGCTTTTTTCCCGCGTTCATTCATTTTCTAGCTCTTTCATTTACAAAGTTCAATCAAGTTCTATCAATTTTTAGAAAATTGCCGCATCAAACTTTCCTGATTTCACTACTCTTCCTGAGCTTGGTGATGAGACATTTTTTGAGGAAGAAATGATGCCTCCCAACCCCACCCTCTTCCGAGCTTGGATGATGAGACATTTTTTAGGAAAAGAAATGATGCCTCCCAACCCCACCAAATCTAAAAATAGGTGAGATGGAAATTAATCAAAAAACACTTTTCTAATAAAAAAGGGTGGGGGTAAAATAGACATTGGAAAGTGGATAATGCTTCAAACATTATCACTCATTTGGTTGAGGATTCGAAAACGGAGATGCATAACAAAAATTTTCATAAAACTTTTGAGATACTCTATAGAAATTAATTTATGTACCAATAAATTAATCTCATTAATTTATAAGATTCAAAGAACTATCTTTGGCATGGCATGATATCTTTTTCTTTGACCGAGGAGCCCCAACCAAATCTTCCAATAGGTGAGATGGAAATTGTGTGGGCAATACGGAGATGTAAATATTGTTTGGAAAAAACATTTTCACTCTTTTCCCTATGAGAAATTTCGCCATAAAATATTTAAAGAGTAGAAGTCAAACTTCAAAATATGATCATATCCTTATCTCCAATTTTGAATTTGGAAAAAAATCCCTCATCCTTAATGGCCGGCCACCCAAGACATCCCTGGAAAGGCACCTAAATAAGATAGGGAAGGAAGATATTTTATCCATTATCCAAGTGGATTCAACAAACAAATTTAATTTGAATTCAAATTAAACAACTTATCAAATAAGTTTAATGGATAAATCTAGATATGTTCAAATTCAAATTTAAATAATCTCATTATTTAAAGAATAATTAATTCTCAATTAATTATTCTTGATATTTAATTTTAGAATGCAATTCTAAAATTCCCATTTTGCCCTTTGTGTTTTACAAGGATGAGGCACCTATAATTCTAAGCTCCAAAAAATTTTTAATTAAACACTTTAATTAATTAATTAATTCTATTAATTCCAATAGTTACTCCACTATAAACTTGGAATTGCACTCTTTATAAACATTAATTACTTCTAAATGATGCCATTTGATATAGTCATTGCAGAATAAATCATCCGAACAACCTTTTTACCTTTATCCTTGAGTACCATTGATTCTCAATTTAAATGGACCATAGATTAAGTAAAAACATAACTCGCTCTCAAAGAAGGAATGGATTCCATCTCATGATTGCATTACCTATTTCATTATGTCTCAAAAGTTTTTTATGCAATGAAACAATCTCTTGTTAATAGTTTTAGGACTTTTAATGCTATTGTCTCTTGCACTTTTGATCCGTGGGAGGGGCTGCAATAAAATTCTTGTGTTCAATATATTTATTCAATCACAACAAGATGTATTTATAGGCTCTGTTCATTTTTCGCTTTATTCGACGTTGATGAAAACTTGAATCACCTATTTTTAGTACAATAATGGAAATTTTCATTTATGTCCATATCCTCATAACGCAACACCTATTTTTAGTACAATAATGGAAATTTTTAGATTTATGGGATAGAAGATAAAATTTTAACAATTACTTTTGATAATGTATTAGCTAATACAACTACAATTAATCTATTTAAACGTAGTTTGAAACTAGCATTTGGAGGGGAAATTTTTCATCAACGGTGTGCATGTCACATAATTAATTTAGTAGATCAAACAAGAATTGAACATATCTCATTGCATTAAAGTAATCTTACAAATATTTTAGAGAATCATTATCATTCATATCTAGTTATGGATATTTATGTGTCACAAAACACGTTGATGACACTATTTTTAGTACAATTGAAATTTTCATTTACTATTTTTTTAACAATAATGGAAATTTTAGATTTATGTCAATTACATAATCCATTAGCTAAACGAATTTTTGAAACCAAAGATTGGAAATTTTTCATCCAAGAATTCAAACAATATTGCAGAACAACCAATTTTGATAATGCATTAGCCAAGAAAGTTTCAACCGACGTGAGACATAGGTGGAATTCAACATATTTAATGTTGAAGGCAAGAACTCCGTATTCAAATATTCAGAATCTTATCACGACATACGTAAACAATGCGAGAAAACGATCAAATTTTAATTTTCGATCCCGATTGGCGATTGTTGAGTATTTTTTTAAATTTTTAGAAGTTTTTTACAATGCTACTGAATTACTTTCTGGAGTTTATTATTCTACTGCACATTTAGCTTTATATCAACTATTTAATATTTCAAAAATATTTTCTTATTATAGAGATACAAAACTTTTTAGAAATATAGTTAACTTAATGGAAAATAAATTTAAAAGTTATTGGTCAGGTTGTTCTATGTTATATGCATTGGCAACCATTTTAGATCCTAGGTGGAGAGTAGATGGAACTGAATCATTGATGACTGCTACCGCAGAGAATTTAGAAATAGATATGCAACTAAGTATTACTGACGCTAAAAAAATATTAGAAAAAGTTTTTAGTTTGTATGAAGCAAAATATAGCACAGGTAAAAAAAGAATAGGGAACCTTATCGTCAACTACCAGTTCGGGGCCTAAAAGATCGTCGTGGAGTTTCTTGAAGAAGAAAGAGAAAACGGCAAGATCGTCTTCAACACAAGCGTCTACGGAACTAGTCAAATATTTTGAAGCAAATTTTGTAATCGATAACGACAAACTAGACATCTTACAGTGGTGGAAGAGTAAGATCGATCGTTTTCCAACACTGTCCATAATAGCTTATGACATTCTAACAACTCCAGTGTCAACGGTAGCATCAGAGCAAACTTTTAGTGTAAGCAACCGAATTCTTGATGAGAAGAGAAGCATAATGCATCCAGATATCTTGGAGGGACTAATGTGCATTAAAGATTGGAAAGATGCCAGAAGACGAAAACAACAATACATAGATGATTCGATGCAAAATATTTTTCTAACTTAAAAATAACAGAATCTTTTGAAGCACATAGGTTTGTAATTTACTATTCCTAGCTACTGCACTCTTTTTTTCCTTCGCTAAAGTTTTGTCCTGATCTCCCCACCGGTTTTACTTAGCAAGATTTTTAACGAGGCAGTCATTTATGTGTACTCATATTACATCAATTCAATAAAATCACATATTTTGAGGCATATGATATATTCTTTTTAATTAAATTTTAAAAAAAATACAAGGGCCAGGCCCGGCCCTGGCCCTTATGGACTAGGGCCAAGGGCCTGGACCTAGCTTAAGTTTTTCTTCTCAGGCCCTGCCCAGGCCCGTAATGGGCCTGGGGTCAAGCGTGCCGTGCCGGCCCGGCACGACACGTTTGACAACACTACATGCAACTTCCACCTCATCCCGACTAAATTAAAGGTTGTGTTTAGAATTGATCTTATTTTTATTTTTTACATTTTTAAAAAGACAAAATAAAAATATTTTCAAAATGACGTTTGACGTAATAAAGATAAAAAATATAAATGAAAACAATTTTTTAGTTTAGTGTAAAATGAGAGAGAAATGAAAAATAATTTTTAGTCATTTTTCATTTTTTTATTTTCATTTTCTCCTCTCTCGAGCGGAGAGAGAGAGAGAGATATATAATGGATTTTTTATATTGAAAATAATCTCTTGATAAAACTACTAAACACATTTTTAAAAATAATTTATGTCTGAAATTAAAAATATTTTTACTTTTATTTTCATATAAAAAATAAAATCATTTTAAAATAGATTCTAAATGCGCCCAAAAGGCCTCCAGCACTATTTTTCATGATAACAAAACTCTCACTTCAAAAAGAATAAATAAATAAATAACAAAAGTCTCATTTTTTCATTAAAAATTTGTTTTTTTTTCCACATTCTATTATGTATTTTTAAGAATATTACATCTGTCTCTTATATTACATATTTTAATTAAAATAGTTGTGTAAAATGAAAATTTTGGCCATTTAAATGCAATGTGTTAAATTATATTATATTCAAAACCTCTCGACTATATAGTTTTGTGTTTTAAATTATTAGAACACTAAGAGCATGTTATTTTATTTTAATATAATTTTGACTAAACATGACATGTACTACCAAGCTTTTTTTTTTTTTTTTTTTTTTGTTCTCTTATTCTTTAAATGGTCTCTTAAACTAAGGTGTTCAAACTTATCCAAGTTATAGTCTGAACCACACTATCATCACATGGCAAGCCCTAAAATGATTGTTCTTCAATACTTTATCTAGTTAATGGAACTAGTCACATGCATAACATGCAAATCATTATTCAAGGGTGTAACTAGAATTTTGCTTTGTTTCTTCTTTCTCAAATGAAGTAATGGCCAAAACTTCCACTGTTATAGCTATATACATCTTCCAATTGAAAACTCCCCTAGAGTCCCTATTTTGCTTTGCTTGTAACTTTTGATGTTATTTCATATCGAGTAAAAAACGTAAACTTACCCAGTTACCTCTGGTAATAGTTTGTTTTGAAGAAGATGATGTTATTTATATCTTTTCAAGGGATTGAGTGAGGGTGATGTTATAGCAAGATTAAAATTCAAAAAACCAAATATTTTTTAGTAGAAATAATTAAAGTCTCGTTCATTTTACCGATTCGAGTTTTGCTACAGTGAAAGGCTCTTAGAAACAGTCACATTTAATTTTTTTTTAGTAAAAAATTCTCACATAAAGTTACATCTCAATTCGAATCAATAAACTAAACATGCCCTACGTGTCATGTTCATTTCATTGATTCGAGTTTATAATTCGAGTTTTGTTACAATAAAAAATCTAAAAAATAGTCACATCTAACCTTTTATTACAGTAAAAAAATTTATATAAAATCACATTTAAACTCAAATTAAAAACTCAAATAAGCGAACTCAACCAGAACTTCTTATAATCAAGATGAATTTTTGGGTATGCCTTAAAACTTCAATAATAAAAAGTGACGCTTCGTTTGATCCGTGAAAACGACGTATCGTTTTAGCAAAAAAAAGAAACCAGGTTCGCCACAGTGACCGGTAATCATCCCGCCTCATGTTTTCCATTTCCCCTCAAAACCTGCGACTTAAAGCGCGTGCCGTTTTGACACTGGGATTCCCATTTCCATAACTGCCACTAACATTCCGCCACCTGTTTTTTTTTTTTTTGGCACCACCTGTTTTACTTTTTTTTTTTTTTTTTTGCTGAACGCACCACCTGTTTTGCTTAACCAGGATTCGACCGCAAAACGACGGATCCGGGTCCTATCAGCTGCTACCAATTTCCAAGTACATCACGAAACTATCAATCGTCACCGTTAAAACTGGTAACGACTAAAAACTCATTCCGATAAACGGTGACTATTCTCCTAAAATTCGTAAAGGTAACAGGCAATCCTCTCCTTCCAGGTCCTCCCCGACAAGATTTTTTCATCTAGAATACTTCACGTGGGACCCGTCGAATATTTTGTATATGGATATAAATACCCCCGACTTTTTCTCAAATTTACCATTTACATTTTCCTCTGCTGCCTGTTAAGCACGCGATTTCTACATTTAGAGAACAGACCGAGCCTTTTTTTTTTATATATTTATTTATTTATTTATTTTTGCTGAGTTTCTAATTTTGGGAATCTGGTAGAGAAATGGCAGTTTCTAGTGATTCTCAGATGAAGATCGTCAATGGCGACGCTGGTTATGTCCTCGAAGACGTCCCTCATCTTACGGATTACATCCCCGATCTCCCTGTACTTTCCCATCACTCTCTTTTTCTCTTCTTTTTTTTTTTTTCGTTTCCAAAATAGAATTTTTTTTTTTTTTTTTTTGGTAGTGGGAAGCATATATATTTAGAAAGCGACCTCAAATTTATTTTATTTTATTTTATTTTTTTTTTTATTTTTTTTTTTAAGAATAGACCTTAATCGTTTTATTAAGCTACTTGTTTATTTCTGCTGATATAATCTGTTTTTTAGTTTTTTGCTGAACAATATGTGTTTATTATGTTCTTTGGTAGAAGGTTAATTATGTTAGTTTTTGTCTGGTGTTTGGTAATATGGCAGACTTATCCTAATCCATTGCGATCCAATCCTGCGTATTCAGTTGTCAAGTAAGTTTTTTTTTTTTTTTTTTTTTTTTTTTTTTATTATTATTATTATTGTTGTTGTTGTTGTTGTTTTGGTGCTTTCACTGCTTTGTGGATTTTATGTTTTGATAAAGTAGGACAACTCTTTATCTGGCTTCTGCCTTTTTTCTATTTTCAGGCAATATTTTGTTCATGTGGATGACACTGTTCCTCAAAAGGTAACATTCAGCTTTTTAACTGCTTCACATTCCTGGATCTAATATAATAATATATATTGCTTGTCAAAGGATCCCTAATTTTTCCTATACTCATAAATTGGTACAATGGCACTTGATTTGTGTATGTTAATTCCTTATAGAAACTGATAATTGTAAACATGTTCGTTCTAATTGTTTTACAGGTTGTTGTCCACAAGGATGGTCCAAGAGGGATCCATTTTCGCCGAGCAGGACCACGCCAGAAGGTACACGAGGTTTTTTTGTTGGAATGTATCAAAAATCAAACCATGTGCAACTTTACGGTTTACACTCATTCATTTGTGCTGATCAGGTGTATTTTGAGTCTGATGAAGTGCACGCTTGTATCGTGACATGCGGTGGTTTGTGCCCTGGACTCAACACAGTGATTAGGGAAATTGTTTGCGGCCTTTACAACATGTATGGGGTTAACAAGATTCTCGGGATAGATGTGAGTTATTTTTTTTTTTTTTTTTTGCATTTCTTAGAGCATCGACATTGTTGTTTAGGTCCATTTCATGATTCAGCAATCTCAATAGAAAGTTTTATTTTGGCGTATCTTTAGGGAGGATATAGAGGCTTCTATTCTAAAAATACGGTTACTTTAACGCCCAAAGTTGTGAATGACATCCATAAACGCGGTGGTACCATTCTTGGGACATCACGGGGTGGCTACGACACCTCGAAGATAGTTGATAGCATTGAGGATCGTGGGATAAATCAGGTAAGGTTGCTCTTTTTTCCTCAGTGATTTGCCTGCATTGCGATAGATTTAACTTTTATTTTGCACACTTGTCAAAGGCTCAAGGAATCTGCATACGTAGTGATAGTTTACTTACTATGATCCAGGTTTACATAATTGGAGGTGATGGAACACAAAAAGGAGTAGCTGTTATATTTGAGGTAATTATCAAAAAGGCGTCTGTAATTTTTTTTCATTAATGAGATTAATTTTTTATTAGGACGATGTTTCTGTATTGTTGCTATCATTCAAGGATTGCTTCACAATTTTTCAGGAAATTAGACGGAGGGGCCTCAAAGTTGCTGTTGTAGGAATTCCTAAGACCATAGATAATGATATTCCAGTAATCACACGACATTTTCCCCATTTTACTGTATTTAAAGTCCTACAAGTCCTTTTCTTTTTTAGTGCTTAATGTTGTATTGTCTTCTCTCTTCAGGTTATTGACAAGTCCTTTGGCTTTGATACTGCTGTTGAGGAGGCTCAACGTGCAATTAATGCAGCGCATGTTGAAGCTGAAAGTATCGAGAATGGTATTGGTGTCGTAAAGCTGATGGGCCGGTACAGTGGTAAGTTCTTATTTTTGTTCCCTATTTTCATTCCACTGCTCCAATTATAGACCCACATGACATTTTAAGAAGATAGAAGCTTACACCATTTCCAGGTTTTCTTTTATTTATGTTTTAGCATATTTACATGGAGTTCTTCTTGCAGGTTTCATAGCTATGTATGCTACTCTTGCCAGCCGAGACGTCGATTGTTGTTTGATACCAGAGTCTCCGTTCTATCTTGAAGGAAAAGGTGGGCTTTTTGAATTCATAGAGAAACGACTCAAAGAAAACGGGCATATGGTTATTGTGATTGCTGAGGGAGCAGGACTAGAACTTCTTTCAGAGAGTTTGGAATCCATGAAGCAAGATGCTTCAGGAAATAAGCTTCTGCCAGATGTTGGACTGTGGTTATCTCAAAGGATAAAGGTAGAACTTGCTTTTTTCCCAGATTTCTTCCCTTCGTTATTGTTGTTTCAGTATGTGAACAAGAGTTATGGGATTAGAATGCACAATATCTAATTTAAAGTGGAAAAGTTAAATAGCAAGAGCACAGTTATCCTGTGGAACGAAACAAAAAAGAGAAAGAAAGCACGACAAAAGCAAAATATCTTCATTGAATCTGTTAGGAACCTAGCTCAGAAAATCAGCCAAACACCAATACCACACTCACACACACACAGAAATAGCAAGAAAATGAGAGTAATTGGAGGAAATTTTATTAATCCAATAAGCCAAGAACACTAAATTACACTGAAAATAAAGGATAGAGCAGAGATTTCGAGCTCTCCTGCACTCCCAGCCGTTCCGGCAACACACCCAACACTCGGAAGATGAAAATACTTGCTGCCTAAACCTACTGTCCTTCCCCATTCAAATTACTCCCATATTCGCCCTCTTGCCATGTCAGCCCATCCTAGCCACTTTCAATATTTTCCCTTAGGCCCCTAACTCTGTGTTTTCTACCTGTTTTGCCCCTCCTAGTGTAAACTTGCTTCAGTAAGGGTCTAACAGAATCATTATAGTCTCTCTTCCCTTTTTCTAAGTGTGGATTGACAAATTGTTTTAAATTCACTGGTTTATTCTCCTTTTTCGTTTCTTTGTATATAAGCTAATCAAGTATATATATACGAAATATTCTTTACCACTGTCACACAGATTCCCGTTTGTTCAGTTACATTGATTAATTGCTGATATTATTATTTTTCTAGAAAAGATAAAAGGGGCATCTTACACTTCTGGTTTGATTTCAAGGTGCTTGTGATATTGTATCTCGGACTGGCAGTTGATAAGGATATATTTATATTTTGATCTGTGCTTGTTTGAGTGTATTTGATTTGTTGGTTGATTTACGGTTTTCATTTTTTTCTGCAGGATCATTTCTCAAAACAACGTAATTTTGCCATTAATCTCAAATACATAGGTCAATTTCTCCAGATTTTCCTCCTTCCAAATTTTACCCTTGCAAACAGACACTATAATCGAACCTATACCTTTTTTTTTTTTACACAGATCCTACATACATGATCCGGGCCATTCCGGGCAATGCATCTGACAATGTCTACTGCACGCTCCTTGCTCAAAGTGCAGTTCATGGAGCAATGGCAGGGTACACTGGCTTCACAAGTGGGCTTGTAAATGGAAGACAGACATACATTCCTTTCTGTGTAAAGTCTCTCTGTCTCTCTCTCTCTCTCTCTCCTCCGTAGTATGTAAAGAGAAACTCACCATTCTTGAACCTGGAAACTTAGAGGGAAAGATGACTTTGAACCAAAGGACAATATAGGCAATTCAGATTTATAAGGAAAGTTGACGAATAAAGCATGAAAGTTTTCAATTTTGGAGTTGATATCCTTCAAAATCAGATTCCCTCTAATGTTATCCAATGAAGTACATTTCTTTCATCGTAAAAGAAAAGGAAGTTGCTCTATATTTTGTGTGAGGACTTTCAGAGACTGCATTTTATGATTTTTTTTATTTTTTTATTTTTAGTAGCTGCATTTTTGAGTTGTTAACTATCATCTTTTCACCATTTTTTCCCTTGTTTTAGAGAATTCCCTTCTTAGAAAATTCAATTGGATTAATATGTATACTTATTAATTGTGTTTTCCAGCGTATCACCGAGAGGCAGAACAAGGTCGTGATTACTGACAGGATGTGGGCAAGGCTTCTATCTTCTACCAACCAGCCTAGCTTTCCAAATCCCAAAAAGCTCACTGAAGCCAAGAAGGAAAGTGAAGCCCCAACTCAAAGATGGAAAAATAAGGAATTTGGAAGTCTGTAAAAAAGATATTCCTAGCTTGACATGAACTATCAAAGTTCCCAGTTTTTGGCTCGATGCGGTTAGAGGGAACACATGCTTATATATTGTATCAGAACATCTTCATGTGATGAAGTTGTATTAATCAATAAGCACTCTTGATTGACTTGGCACATAAAAGATGTTACGTATGTTTGGTTGCTTCCCAGTTTTTGGTCTTTTGTGGTGACGTTATGTCGCTTTATTTCGACATCTTTCTAAGAGAACAAACACCTTCTAGTTCGTTTCTGAAATGGCTTATTTTGGTTCCCTAAAATGACATCTCTTCTTTATTTTTTCAACTTTCAGCAAGGCAGGTTTACCTAGCGGTAAATTCATAGGCACACAATGATATTTAAACAGACTAAATAACAAATTCATTTAAAAATGTTATTGTTAAAGTATTCTCTCTTACAAATCATCTTTCACTCAAATTTCATACAAGGAATTATATGGAAATTCAAATATCCGAGCTTCAGATTGCTCAGGAAACTGCTAGAAAGGACCTCCCATATTCAGAGAAATCTACAATGCAATTAATACTTGTATATTCCAGAGGGCTCAGCGTTTTGAACAATCCAAGGATGTTCCAGAAGCTTGTGAAGAGGCAAGCGCTCTGAAGAATCCTTTACGAGCATCTGTTATTTAAAAGAACAACATGGAAATATAACGTAAATTTTCTCCTCTATTTAGGCCAAATTTGGAGAGACATTCAACAAAAAGCAAAACAGGCAAACCTGAGTAATCAGGTCCTTTGCAGCAGAAGATACAATTGGCTTGGAAGGGAACTTAAGATCCACTTGCACAATCCTGAAATTCAAATGTTGCAAAATTACATTAAAAGCTCAAATCTTCTTTCCGTGTTTTAATACAGACTTGCATTTCTTGCTCACCTTCTATACGTGTCTGAGTGTTCTTTGGCCTCGAAAGGAGGGACCCCATAGAGAAACTCATAGCACAAGACACCAAGGCTCCAGATATCCACACTAGCGTCGTGTTCTACACTTTCCACTGTATTAGCATCCACAAAACCACAAGTCAGGGGAACCGTTTCAATAAACATATCCTCCTAAATCTACTATCTTTGCAAGCGGGAAAGATGTGGCCAATCCTCAAATTATGTGGAGGAAATGATTGCTTTAACTTATAAAATTCACGTCTATTTTTTTGCCTCAAACTTACCCATTTCGGGAGGAAGATAATCCAATGTCCCACACATGGTTCGCCTGCGGTTAAATGTGTGCACTGACCACCCAAAATCTGCTATCTTGAGTTCACCCTGGCCAAAGTGTTGAATATATATTAGCATGATAAGCACACAATATACAGCAAAGCAAAGACCGGAAAACAAGTTGGAGTATTACGTCAGTACCTGTGCACCAATTAAAAGGTTTTCTGGCTTTATATCTCTGTGGATTACATGTTTTCCGTGGCAATAAATGAGGGCCCGGGCCAATGATGCAACATACTGCATGTATGCACACAACCAGAACTAGTAGTCAGTTTTTTAGGGGATAAATGAGCTAACTAGCAAATAAATGTTCACATTTCACAAGGGCAAAGTCTGCTCCTAATTTTGTTTTCCATGGGATCTTGACTAATGACTTATGAAAATGGTAAACAGAAAGAGAACTGAAGCTGAGAAGAACTGAAACACGCAGGACAAAAACAACTTACAGTAGCCGCGCGTCTTTCGCTGAAGTATTTACACTTCTGTAATTCTTTGTACAGTTCACCTTTGGCCGCATATTCTAGTATCAAATAAACTCGTTTCTGCAACAAATACAAGAGGGAGCATCAAAGATTTATTCACCCCATAACGCAAACCCAAATTTGCAAACACAAACAGCTCGTGTTCAAATACCTGATCATAAAAGTAGCCGTAGAGACGTAAAATATTCGGATGCCGAAGATGGCTCTGTATTTCAACTTCCCGACGAAGCTGATGTTCAACTTGAGACTGCTGCAGCTGGCTCTTAAAGAGGACTTTTAGTGCCACAATGTGATTACTCTGTTTAAAACATACACAACGATTAAACTAGTGATTAACTTTGCAAGAACGTAGACCAAGTACTGAAACATGAAATTCCACAAACTTTGAACTACGAGACAGAACATAGCTCCAGAAATCAATATTGTTGCAAGTGAATTAACGCAGTTAATTATACGTCCTTTGCCCTCCAAATTAATAATAAAAAAACTCTAAACATGTCCAAAAGAGAGAAAAAAGAAGGGATCCAGAAGAGCTAACCCTTTTTTCTCTGGCCAGATAAACATGACCAAACTTTCCGCGCCCTAGGGGTTTTCCGATGTCGAAGTCGTTCAGCGTCCATCTTTTTTTCTCTCCAGCCAAAACCTCCGAAGAAGTTTGCTGAAACAAAGCGAATTTGCATAAACCCTAAGATTTTTTGCGAATTATATTTCTAATAAACTAAAATCAAATTCCCATATCCACAATTTCGAGCCACGAAAAACACCTAGGAGTTAGATTTTCTATTTCAATTATCATGATTTAAATTAGTGAAATGATGTAAAGCAAATTGATCGAAATAAGAAGACACCAATATTGCCATCCTTCATTCATTTCTCAAGAACCGAACAAAAGAAGATTGAAAATTCGTCCGTTTCCAAAAACAAATAAACCTAAAATATTAAATTGAATTGTTCTTTCTCCAAATCAAATAAGGGAAACAAACCCTAGATCCTGAAGGAGAGGATTCTAAGAATTGAACTGAAAACGATCGAATATGAAAGCAATTTTCTTCAACTCACCTTCTCTTGTTGTTGATTCTCTGCTAAAACGGCCATGAGAGAGAGAGACGTAGAGAGAGAGAGAGAGAGAGAGAGAGAGAAAGTAGAGAAAGAAAGAGAGAGAGGGAGAGGAGAGAGAGAGAAAAATCGAAGCGAACAACGGGCGAAGAGGGGGAGAATCCAAAGGAGGAGCTTTGAATAAAGAACGGCCAACGGTCGAATAAGGAGGGATCGCCACGTGGCAGCCCGCTCTAAAATAATTTCAAATGTTTTAGATCTGATCTACTGTAAGCTCATCAACGTTGATTATCATAGTAAGTCCTTGCATCTTATGGAGCCCACATCTATGTGGGCCCTTCGGCATTGACGTGCTGCATCGTCCTCCCAAAGTCCTAACGAGCAGATGCATTATTTGGGTTCAGTTTAGCATGAGGAGCGTCTTTTGGAGATCTCAATTCTTATATGTGATTGTGAACTAATAATGCAAGAAAATTATTATGTGTAACTTTAGATTAAACTTTACCAACACCTTCAAAATTTAAGTCCCGCTCATTTCACTAATTTGAGTTTAGTTACAGTAAAAAACTCTCAGAAATAATCATATTTAACTTTTTTATTACAGTAAAAAATTCACATAAAATCATATTTTAACTCGAATTAAAAACTCAAATCAGTAAACTAAACGGGCCCTTTCCGCTCTAAAAAAAATTATATATATATATATATATATATACATATAACTCCTTAATTTTAGAAGTTGTTATTATAGACCATAAACTTCAACTTGTGTGCCAATATTGCAACTTTTTTTTTGTTAGTAAGTAATTAATAATCTTCACATCACGATGTGGCATGATTAATTAAGAAAAAACATGGTATAATACTCATAATGTGACATGATTAATTTAAAAAAAAAAACATTTTTTCATATTATCTTTCCCGTCAAAATCTCCAACCCGTCACTATTTGGGGGCAAAGATATGGCGCCTTACCCTGCGCCGTTCCTTTATGCCATCTTAACGCTGATGCATGTGGCGCGCAAAGGAATAGTGATGCGCCTCAACACACTTCAACCCACGCTATGCACTTTTTTTTTTTGGCTTTATTTGAAATAAAAGCTCACACTATGTTTTCAATACATATTTTTACCCTAAGTTGATAGTTTTGACCAAAATTTTCTTATTTTTTCTATAAAAAAACAAAAATTCTTCCTTTTGTATCCCATTTTTTATTTTAATGATTTTGGTTAAGTTAAATATTTAGTCAAAATGAACTCAACTAATATGTAGTTGACTATGATCTTTGGATATGACACGCATATATTGGCTTGATGGACTCCAACAATGACATCAATGTGTAAGAATCATCCCACCTTTTTTACAATCTCGCTCAAGGGGTTAAATGAAAATTTCATGTTTAATAATATATTGTTTGGGAAAATGGTGGCATCATAGTTAATTTAGTATAATTTATTAGTTTATTATTCTTTAAGTGTTGGTTAAATAATAAAATATATTATTGCATTAATATGTTACTGATATATATGTGCATGATTGGTGAAATAGATTATTATTATTATTATTTAAAAAAAAAAAAAGCTAAACGCAGCGTTTTAAAGGATGGTGGTTGACGGACAGCCCTGGCTAAAAGCGGCGGCGAAAAACCCGGCCTCGTGAGAATTCCCGAACGACGTCGTTTGGATTTTTCCCGTCGTTTGGCTTTTTCCCGTCTTTGGGCAACCGTCTTCAACGGAAGACAATTCTCCGTCGTTGTATATTCCTCTGTTCGCTAAATTAACAAAATCAAACAAACAAAACAAAAGATTCAAAAATTCAAACAAGTCTAATCAATTTCGCTTTCCTTTTCCAGATAAAGAAAAAACAAGAAATTAGAAATTGCTCTAATTCCCATTTTGAATTCACACTCACTGGCAGTACAAACTTTATCAGTTAAAACCCTAATCAGAATTCCACATTGCTTCCAGTTATCGACAATGGTAAGCTTCTGTTTAAAGTCAATTTCATTTTTTTTTTTTAATTGTGTTCTCATGGTTTGAATTTCTGTTTGTTTAGTTTTCAATTGCGGCGATCAATGATACGGATTCCAAAGGCCAGTGGGAACCCTTAGCTCCCACAAAAGAAGCCCAGGCATTTCTCGTTCTCTCTCTCTTTTCTTTCTCTATTTCTATCGAATCACTATTATTTTTTAGGTTTTCTTTTGTTTTGGTTTCTTGCTTCAAGAACGCCTTACATATTGATTGTGCTGAATTTCAATGTCTTTGTGCTCACATTTGGCGTAAATTTTGCTATTCTTTTGGATTGTTTTGAGTTTGATAATTGAGTAATGAGAGTGAAGATTTTTGGTTCTTTGAAGTTATTATTACTTATTATGAAGTGGGGTTTTCTTCAATTGAGGAGTATTTTGGATTTTTTTTTTTCCAATTGAAAAGTTTTATTTGTGACGTTTTGTTTGGTAATATCAGGAATTTCATCTTTCACAAACTTATCATGAGGGACTGCTTAAATTGCAAGCTAAAGAGTGCGAAAAAGCTCGAGAGCTGTTAGAATCTGTCTTGAAAGATCCTCTTATAGCAGATGCCCAGGTACTAATTTCTTTGGAAGAAAATTTCATGTGCCTTCATTTTCTTTGTTAATTGTATTTATTTTTAATTTATTTTCCTCTTTTATTGATTTTGCAGGTTGATGGGAATGCTAGTGATGGACATCTATTGCAACTCAGGTAAATTCATTATATTTGCGCTACAGTGTCTGTATGATGCACACTTTTTAATTTTTTCTATTTTTGCTCCCTTCCATGCGTGTCTGCATTTTGCTTTTAAACCTAGTTGATGGTAAGTTACTAATCGTATTTTTTGCATGATTATCATTCCTTTCAATTTCTTTATCTTTACCATTGACAGGATTGCGACAATTAAGCTATGTGTCCTTTTCTGGCTATATAACTACATAGTCTGAAGCCAGTTTTGTATCCAGTTTTATATCCCAAAGGATCATAGAATACATCACTAACTTTTTCCTTATAATTTTTATTTTTCTAATAGGATAAGGAAGTAGGAATAGTATGAAAATTTCTATCCGTTGCTCTGGACAGATTTGTGTGTTTAAAATGATGAATTAGACGAGTAATGGGGTTTTAACAACAGCATAGATAGATGACTTTTTTTTTTTCTTGAATATATTAAATTGATCTGGTGTCAGTTTTCACAGATCAATTTATAAATTATATGTCGTCTAATTGCTTATCTTGGTAACTACAGATTTTTGGCACTGAAGAACCTTGCCTCTGTTTTTCTTCAACAAGGTTCATCGCATTATGAAAATGCTTTACACTGTTACCTTCAAGCTGTAGAGATTGATACCAAAGATTCTGTTGTCTGGAACCAGCTGGGAACATTATCATGCTCAATGGGCTTATTGAGTATTTCACGCTGGGCATTTGAGCAAGGGCTTTTTTGTAGTCCTAATAATTGTGAGGATTTATTTATTCTTCAAATATTTCAGACCTCTTTTTTTTCTATATATTTGTTGTGTATTTACTTTCTTCTTTCATGATTGTGCAAAAATCATCTTTCTCTGGACTATGTGTGCAGGGAACTGTATGGAGAAATTACTGGAAGTCCTTATTGCTATTGGTGATGAAGTTGCATGTCTTTCTGTCGCAGAATTGATTTTGAGGCATTGGCCGTCACATTCTCGTGCTTTGCATGTGAAGAGAACCATCGAAGATTCAGAACCGGTTCCATATGCTCCTAGAGGTATAGATAAGTTGGAACCCAAACATGTCCGGCTTAAATTCCTTGGTAAGAGAAAAGCAGCTGATGAGAATCTTGATGAGGGTATTGCATGTAAAAAGCTGAAACAGGACTTAGAAATACAAATGAAAGAAGCTTCCTGGGTAGGGCTTGCTGATGTACTCTTGGATGTCTTACTTCCACTGAATTGTTGTGATGTTGAGAAGGGTCGGGAAAAAGCATACAGATCTGGGGACGTCAGACTAATTATTCACCTACCTTCTGGTTCAGAAAATACTACTGGGTCTCGGTATGAGGAAAGGAAAGGACTTAACTTAACCCCAATTGCTAAAACTACATCACTAGGTGATTCTAACGCTGAAATAGTAGGTGCTGTTAAAGAAAAAGACACAAATGTTATGGAAGAACAACCACAGGAAAGGAGGAGTAATCGCCTTAAGAATCGGAAGCCAGGGAAAGAAGATCTAGACTTTGTTAATGATAAGGACCAAGCCAAGGTTGTATTTCAATATCTAGAAGCTTTTATTGCTTGTGAACCAGGGAAAAAGGACAGTGTAAATTCTACTAATTGCTCCATATCATGTCGTGATCAAGTTAACCCATGTGATATCGAACAGAGTGATGTTTACCAATTTCTTACAAAGACCTCAAACAATTTTGGTGCTTATCATATGGGTCACTTACTTTTAGAGCACTTGGCAAGTAAGGGTCTCATGTATCAAGACGCATTTGTCAAATTCCTGGATTTGGAGAAGATGACAAGACATTGGGGAAAGGAGAGGACCCCTGAGTGCAATCTTTTTCTCTCTGAGCTTTATTATGATCTCGGATCTTCTTTTTCTGATGCTTCCAGAGTATCAGAATTCATGTCGGACGCGTCCTATCATGTTTGTAAGATTATTGAATCTGTAGCTTTGGATTATCCTTATCACTCAAGTTCTAACTTGGAGGATGAAGGAAGCTCTAGGCTCCTAGGATCCCAAGGTAGTGGTGGCTCTATTTCCCCTAATTTACCAGCAAACAGTTTGTCTCTAATAAATAACAGCTCTTTCTGGGTCCGGTTCTTTTGGTTAAGTGGACGGTTGTCTATTTTCGATGGTAACAAGGAAAAAACCCATGATGAATTTAGTACTTCTTTGTCACTTTTGGCAAAGATGAAGAGTACAAACGGTTCTGAATATTTTGTATGCCTCCCACACTGCAAAGTTGTCAAAGAGATAACTATGGATGGTGTGCTCCATCAAATTAATATTTTGAAGGTTGATTTCTTGATGCAGAAGACTTTGGTTGAGATGATTGAGAAAGAAATGTATGTGGAGTGCGTGGCCTTGCTTGCCCCACTCCTAGTCTCTACAAAAGATGTCCATCTTGATAGACTACCTTTACCCTCCGCGGATAAAGAAGGTGAAGAAATTACCTCTCTTGAACTATCAGCTCTTGACATTTTACTAAAAGCATGTGAAAAGACAAACCCAATGGACATTGAGGTGTATTTGAACTGCCATCGGCGAAAGCTGCAAATACTTGTGGCACTAACTGGAATTGATGAATCTCTTACTTATTATAAATCCTTCGATCCGAAGTCCGGAACAAAAGCACTTTCTTCTTCTGAGATAGAAGTTAAAGAATGTTCAGGAAAGCGCTTCAATTTCTTGGTATTTGAGGAAGTAAAGGCAATATCTCTATGCGTCTCACAAATTAAGAACTTTCTTGATTCATCCGGAGATTCTGTAAGTCATACTCTTTTATAGCGTAACCTTGTCTTTGCTGTCCTGGTCAACTGAAAGTTTAGTATCTTGTGTCGCCTCATTATTTTGAAACCCAAAAATGCAAGTTAAAAATTATGATTGTAATGGAAACTATTCTTATTTTGTCAGAATAACTTCATGCAGAGGAAACTATACTTATTTTGTCAGAAGAACTTCATATCTCTGCCTTTAACTTGATAATCACTAAGGTTCCAGAAAGAAAGGAAGAAAGAAAAAAAAAAGAAAAAGAAAGAAAACTCGATAATCACTATTGTGATCCATCAAAATTGCATATTGGACCAGTCTAATATAGTCATATCCGTTCCATGTAGTTAAATCCTTGTGAAAAAAAAAAAAAAAAAAAAAAAAAAAAACGCAATCCACCTATTCTTTTTTAGTGAGGAAGGGGTAAAATTAAGAAGCATTTCAAATTATGATGGAAAAGGGTGTTTCACACTAAGATTCCTGTTCGGAGCATATTTTAGGTATCTTTACAATGCATTTGGGACTTCTCTCCTCATTTGACTTGTATTATCCAACCCAAGTGTTTAGTTACCTGGTATATTTCCAATTTGATATACGTGTTGTGGTCTAGGCATTACTATTATATTTTCTCAAAATTCTTAATAATGGCTGTTTGTGATTGGCTTAAGTTGAGTTGGTTTGGCTGTTCATATTTTCTTCACTCTAATTTCTTTTGTTTATGCTGTCTGTGGTAATCCTTTAATTGCAGGATGGAACTGCTGTTTCGGGACGAATCCTTAATGATATTCAGTCACTGCTGTTGACGGTTATGTGCAATGTTGCTGGTATATTCCTCTGTAAGAAATCTTCTGGGCAAGTAATTGCTGATCAAACTGAAAGAAATTGTTTTGTTGAAGCAGCTATTGCTTTCTGCAAGCTTCAACACCTCAACCTTATGGTTCCTGTTAAAACTCAAGTAAGTCATATATTTGTTCTTTTTGAAGTTTATTAACCCCCCCGCCCCCCTACTTGTGAAGAACTGGATTTCTAATAAACTCTTTCTTTCAGTTAATTATTTACTGGTTACTATTATTGTTCCACACTTTTCTTTTATTATTTTTTTGGCCCCATGTAATGTTTTCTGACTTCACGTCTTAGGTTGACTTAATTGTTGCAATGCATGATCTACTTGCTGAATATGGGCTCTGCTGCGCGGGAGAAGATGGTTCAGGGGAGGAAGGAATATTTCTCAAATTTGCAATTAAACATCTTTTGGCCTTGGATATGAAGGTTAAATCTAACAAGGAAACAACCTCCTGTGATGAGCAACCTAGCCTCGATACTTGTTCAAAGATGCCTGTAAATGAAGCAAAATTGGAGTCACTATATGTTGAAATGGTCAAGGATGGAAAAGATGAAACTGGTGCTGCGGAGAAGGATGCTTATTTAGGGGTGCCTTCCCAAAGCGTTTCATCTCATAAAGCTCCAGATAAAGACGTGGGAGTAGTTGGTGGAAACCAAGACCGTAATAGGTCCAGTGATAAATCTAAAAGTGGGGAACAAGCAAGAGATCAATTGATTGAAGGCGTACATGAACTCACTGAAGATGAAAAGGAGGAACTTGAATCAAAAATTGATGCAGCCTTGGATCAGTGTTTTTTCTGCTTATATGGCCTGAACATTAGATCTGACACATCCTATGAAGATGATCTAGCCACGCACAAAAATACTAGCCGCGGAGATTATCAGACCAAGGAACAGTGTTCAGATGTCTTTCAGTACATACTCCCCTATGCAAAGGCTTCTTCCGTGAGTTTCTTCTCTCTATTTCTTCAGTTTGTTTGTTTCAAACTCCAACATGTGAAGGTTTTTGTTTTTGTTTTTTGTTTTCTTTTTTGTTTTGTTTTGTTTTTTTTTTTTTTTTTTTTTTTTTTTTTGGTGTTTGATGTTACTTGGGTTCAAGCTTCGTGATGCTACAGCATCTGAGTCTTCGATCTGACCTTTTATTTGGCTGTATTTATGTATATGTGGCCAGAGAACCGGATTGGTAAAACTTCGCAGAGTACTAAGAGCCATTCGTAAACATTTTCCTCAACCACCAGAAGATGTTCTGGCTGGAAATGCATTGGATAAATTCTTAAATGATCCCGACTTATGTGAAGATAAACTCTCAGAGGAGGCTGGTTCTGATGGGTTTCTCGAAACCATGACAAAGACAATACTTCCCCATTTGGGAAGCTTCAAGAAGCATAAGATGTCATTGGTTGGAAGGTATACATGAGTAGAATGCTACATGTGCACTGAACTTTTAATTCAACCTTTCCCAATAAATGGCTACTAGCGTGAACTGGATAATCCTAAGTAATGGGCTGTCTGATGTCTTTGCAGCTCTGAGCCATATCTGGAGGTTTACAGTAACTTGTATTATTTCCTTGCCCTGTCTGAGGAAATGAGTGCAACAGATAAGTGGCCTGGCTTTGTACTCACCAAGGAAGGGGAAGAATTTGTACAGCATAATGCGAACCTCTTCAAATATGATTTGTTGTATAACCCACTAAGATTTGAAAGTTGGGAACGACTTGCAAATATATATGATGAGGTTGATTCGTTATTATTTTATCATTTTCATTTTCTAAGTGCTGCAAAGTTATGAAGTGCCACCTTTTTTGTGGCTTCAAATATTCATGGCCTACATATAATTTCTTTAAAAATTCCTTTTTGTTATTATGGAAACAGGAGGTAGATTTGTTGCTGAATGATGGAAGTAAACACATCAATGTGGCGGGATGGAGACAGAACGCTACATTGCCTCGGAGGGTTGAGACAAGTCGAAGGAGGAGTAGGCGCTGTCTGCTAATGAGTCTGGCTTTGGCAAAGACATCGGCCCAGCAGGTTTTGCTTACTTTCTATTTCTATTAGCGTAGATTGTGGATTTCTCTTTTCCCGTTTCTTGAACAATTCTGCTGTATGGGTGTGTGATTAAATTTCAGCCCTCAAAACTATATGTATGCTTTTAACATTCACACATTATTTGTTGGATATTCTAAACTAATCTAATGAACATTTTTGTGGTTCAGTGTGAGAAACATGAGTTATTGGCGTTGGTATACTATGATAGCTTGCAGAATGTGGCACCATTTTATGATCAGAGATCTGTTGTACCTGTAAAGGATGCAGCGTGGATAATGTTTTGTGAGAACTCAACGAGACATTTTAAGAAAGCCTTTGCCCACAAGTATATTTCGTCTCTTTTTATTTCTTTACTCGTTTGTAAATCTTTATAATAGTTTTGCAAACTGTGATCCGTGTTTGTTGTTTTCATGAGATTAAGTCCTTTATACTGTACATAATGCACTGCCTCATGTGCAAAGTCAACTAATTATTTCTTTTATTACAGGCAAGATTGGTCCCATGCATACTATATTGGGAAACTCAGTGAAAAGCTTGGATTCTCTAGTGAGATTTCACTATCATATTATGATAAAGCTATTGCTTTGAATCCAACAGCTGTGGATCCTGTGTACAGAATGCATGCTTCACGTTTAAAGTTACTATGTCGATGTGGAAAACAGAATCTAGAGGCTTTAAAGGTTTTCCTTTTTTTTATTTATTTTAAATTATCTTGTAATTTTGTCGAATTGACAATACTTTTTTTTTTGGCCTTTTTTTAGAGTTTTTAACTATGCCTTTGGCCATTCCAGGTTATTTCAACGTATGCCTTTAGCCAATCAAAAAGGGTTGCTGTCACATCTATCTTAGATAAAATCTATGCTGAAAATTCCCGAAAGGATAGAAGCACACAAGAAGAGACTGAAGAGATGAAGCGTGAGGAGTCACTTAAACGGGAGGTCTGGAACATTCTCTACAGTGATTGTCTTTCTGCCCTTGAGACCTGTGTCGAAGGGGATCTCAAACATTTTCATAAAGCTAGATATATGCTTGCTCAAGGTCTATATAAACGGGGTGATACTGGTGATCTGGAGAGGGCGAAGGATGAACTCTCTTTTTGCTTTAAATCATCTCGATCATCTTTTACAATAAATATGTGGGAGATTGATAGCATGGTCAAGAAAGGAAGGTAAATCTCTGAAAATATCTTCTACTTCTATCTTCTTTATATGAATCTGGAGTATTTGGACACCTGCAGAAAACAGAAAGTTCATATAGGGTGTCTATGGTTCAAATCTCAAGTAGCATTTTTGCAAAAATAGTATGTTTTTAGCATTTTTCTTTTTTCAGTGAACAGGGATAAGAGAATCATAATAACTGTAGTTGATTCTGTAGCTTAAACATATGCTAATGACTCATCACTAGGTCTAGTGCAGGTTTTTGGTTCTATAATTCGGGTTGTAGTAGCATTCCGTCCATGTAAAACATGTGCCGTTATATAAAAGCAAACTATATTGAATCTCAATTTTAGCATCTCTCTAAAAACAAAAAATAGAGGGGAAAAGAAATTATCATTTTAGCATCTCTCTAGGTGAAGGAAGTAAAATGGTTTTTTCTCATGTTGTTTGGTAGAAGAGGAAAAAAAGTGAAAAGAAAATGTCAAATTTAAGGCATTTTACATTAGCACCCCAATACAAATAAAAATATGATGAATGATGAAGGTTAAAATTGTTATTTTACATCTCATTTTTTGTCAAACTTTTTCCCTCCTCTTTTCTTCCCAAAGTTGGAAGGATTAAAAATTAGTGGGCCCCATGGATTTTCATTTTCCTTCCTCATTTCCTCTCTACCAAACAACCTAAAATTTCATTTTCCTCTACAAAATCCTTCCTCTATTTTCTTTCCTCTCTCTTTTCTACCCTACCAAACACACTGTAAAACCTCATGCAACATGAAAAAAGAACAATGATTTTTTCACCCATGCTTGTGCGTTGTCCTACAGCCCCCTCTTTGGTGCTGTTTAGTCGCCTTTACACTAGTATCGTAAGAAACTATTTTATTCAGATCCTTTCTTTGTACAGAAGCAAGGTAATTATTTTATCGAGTTACTTTCTTTGTACAGACGCAAAACTCCCGGTTTATCTGGAAGCAAGAAGGTCCTTGAAGTTAATTTACCTGAAATTTCTAGAAAATTTATCACTTGCATTCGCAAGTACCTACTGTTCTATTTGAGACTGTTAGAGGAGATCGGAGACATCTGTACACTTGAACGTGCTTATATATCTCTTCGAGCGGATAAAAGGGTAACTATGTAATCCCTATTAATTGAAATTTGGCAAAATATAAACATTGGTGACCCATTTTTTAGAAGTAGTGGACTTTTATTTTCTTTAGGCTTCAATATTTTCATGGAGGTTCTTTTTCATAAACAATGTAATCAGGGAAATTCTCCGCTTGATTATCAATCTTCTTTCCTGCTTTCAGTTCTCTTTATGCATCGAAGATCTTGTTCCAGTAGCACTCGGAAGATACATTAAGGCCCTTGTTTCATCCATGCTTCAAGCTAAGAAGGTTGGCTCTGGTGCTCTAAGCAATTCTGAGCATGTACTGGAGAAATTGTTTGCTTTGTTCATCGAACAGGGAAACTTATGGCCGGAGTTATGTGCCTTGCCTGAGATTAAGGGTCCAGAAACATCAGACAGCAGCTTATATGGGTAAGATTTCGAGCAACTGTGAAAGCAATTAATTTCTTCTTCAGTTTCATGGAATTGACTAAAAATGCTACCTCTAGTTTTCATGAGAGTAATACATTCCTTGCAATGCTGCAGATATCTCCATGAGCACATCACTACATTGGAGAGAAATGGCAAACTGGAAACGCTTGAAGCAATAAACGAGAAGATTCGTAAGCGTTTTAAGAATCCAAAATTGTCAAACAGTAACTGTGCTAAGGTTTGCAGGCATGCTTCAGTTGCATGGTGTCGATCTCTTATAATCAGCCTTGGACAGATCACGCCAACCCCAGCTCTATCCTCCAGTGAGACTCAAGTTCTTTGTCAATCAGATAGTGGGTTGGAAAACCCACTGCTTTGTGTTGATTTGCAAACAGATGAATTATGGAGTTCAGCATTTGAGGACCCAACTCAATTGAAAACTCTTGAAATAAAATGGAGGCCAATATTGTCTAAGATCAAATATGTGATGATTATGAAAGCTTCAGATGAAAATTTGGAGATTGCCAGCGCTTTGCTTAGATCTGCTTATAACTTTTATCGCGAGAGCTCTTGTGTAATGCCCCCATCTGGTATCAACCTTTATTTGGTTCCATCTTGGTTTGCAATGGAGAAACAATTTCAACCAAACATAAATGGGGTTGAAACTCTTGATCTCAGCGTTCCAAGGAAGCTTATATTGTGGGCCTACACACTATTGCATGGACGCTATGCGAACATCTCAATTGTTGTAAAGTATTGTGAAGAAAATGCAAAGGCAAGGAAATGAGATTTATACATGCATACAAATATGTATATACAAATAACATATATGCATATTTATGTTATAATTACTGGCCTATGTTTTCTTTCCCACCCTCTTGTGGCTAACTTGATTGCAAAAGAATTGTTTCAACTATTAAACAACGGGGTATTTGGATGCCACAGAGCATGCCTTTCTTATATGTCTATACTCGTTGTACTTTCAATTGGAAACAAGAAAAGATCATATGAATAAGTTTCTTGTAATAAAAGAAACAAAATTTGACGAATTTTCTCATGGAGTTCGGTTCTGTTTTGCAGTCAAAGTTGAAAAAAGGAGCTGGAATTACATCTGCTTCCTCGCATACAAACACATCCTCGGCCACTGCCCAGACAGGTAATGATCTTCGTTCGTTTCCTCTTTCAGTAACCTTTTGCAGACAGACTTTGATGTAGTCACTGAACAAGCGCTTATCCAGATCATATATCAGTTTACATTTGGAACTTCTTTTCTTGTGCATTCTGCCATGGTAGAGAACAGCGACCAATAGTGCACATTTCTAATTGTAAAATCAAATCAGAAATCTTCAGATTCGCATCTCTGACAAATGCTGATAGTCCTTGGCACTATGGTTGTAGGTGGTGTGAGAGATGGAGCTGGCTGTGGGATAGGTAGTGACGCTGAGGCTGCTCCACTGACCACAGTAGCGAGTGCTTCAGTGCCTGAGGGCAACGCCACTGATTCCGCAAAACCGCCGCCTTCTTCGGCCGAGAGTCAAAAGGGTTTATTCTCTGCTCCACAACTTCACCATTGTAACAACTCCATTGTAGAGAGGAGTCATGAAGGAGATCATCCCAGTAGAGGCTGATTATATATTATAGGCAAGCTGCATTCAACTGTACATATTGTTTAAAAATTTGTTTAGAGGCACGTTAGGCGAAGGACTGTTATGACAACAATTTTGTTGTTCACATTCCCCTTGCTTTTGTAAAAAATGGAATAGCCAACTATATATTTATGGAAATTATTTTCTCTGAAAAATATGCAGATGGAATTAATTTTTTTCTTCATTTTTTTGTGTTTCCTTATTATTATTTTTTTTCTGAACATAATTTTGGGGTGGATTCATGCCCCCGATTTCTCTATTTTCATGATTTCTCTATTTTCATCTATTTTTACCAATTTAAATTGACAAAATAAGATATTTTTAGCATTTCTTCTCAACCTAGAATATTTTTCAAATTAAAAGTTTTACGCAAACTTTGTTATTTTAAAATTTCCTAAATTCTCAAGAAAAATGGAAATAATGTAACTCTAAAAAGCAATGGTGCAATGAAAAAATGATATGGTGAGTTTAATTGATTTGGAGCGAAAATCCATCAACCGCATAAAGAAAACTTTTGGAGAGAAAACAAACCAAACTAAATTAGGGCGTTAGTTTGGACTTAATGAGTACAATAATTTTAGACATGTAACGGAATTGAGTCGATTGTGTAAAATTTATCATTTTATTAATTAGTTGAAATTTAAAGAACGGAGACATTTTAAAAAACAGTAACTGATTTTAAAATTCGCGGTTGTTATAGTGAGGTACATCCATGAAATCTAAGACAAATAAAAAAAAAAAGTAATAGATCATAAAATTAACTGCGGATCATCACTGATAAACGACAAGTCATTTTTCTAATTATAAAAAACTTCAGTGATTTACTAATAAATAGTTCAAAAGGGTCATTTTTGCACATATTCAGAATATCCCATTTTTTGGTACAAACATCCCCTTAATTCTATGTGTTTGACAAATTGGTCTCTCAATTTTTAATCTTGACAATTTACTCTATAAATTTTAAAATTCATTGCAATTTATGCATTTGGAAGGTGTCAGAGGTCCAGTAGATCCGGAGGATATGGAATGGGAGGGGTGTGCAGGTGTAAGTATTTGACTCATTAGTGGATGTTCCAACATGGCCAAAATACTTAACGGGCCTTCAAAGTAGACAATGATGTTAGGACCTCTGATGATGGTGTGAGATCTGATGTATTGATCTGGTGTTGGTGGTAAAATTAAGAAGGTGAGGGGGTATTTAGATGAGGAGATGAGAATGCTTGACAGCTGCTCTAACGGAGGTCTGAACACTCATTTCCTTTTCGAGGAAGGCTATCAGAGGCATTTCTTGGTTTTGACAAAGAGATGGTATGGAAATGGAATAGAAGATTATGGAATGGAAGAAACGGCGGCAGGCTGTCGGAGCATTCCCATTCGGAGGACAGGTGTTAGATAGCCTTTTAAGTTTGACAAAGCGACTCAAAGAAAATGGGATGAAAAGTTTTTGAAAATTTGCTCTGGCAGCGTTTTGATGAAGTGAGGCACAACTCATTCCGTTAGGAGTAAAATCCCAGCTACCTTTTCGTAAGAGGCAAAATGACACCTTAGAAGTGGAAATACTTGAAGGGCAAGTTCCGGATTTTGGGCTGACATGAAGTGACTTCAGACCTGAAATCTCCAATAGTGTTTGACTCAACTAAATGTTCCGAAGACTTTCCTCTTTGGGGGTCTAATCGTGTGTCAGACCTTTGTCAAAAATTATTTGTATGAGAATGACCAATCAGCCATTGTATTTACTTTGACAACAAATTGCTCCGACACTAGATTGCTCCGAATGTGCACGAGTGCTCCGAATGGACAACCTGATATGAAGAAGAGCTGTGAAAGCATGTCTGACACAGGAAGTGCTCCGAGAGGCATGTCTAGTTGCAGGAAAAGCCTCCGAATGAGCCAAAACTAATAGATTTCTTAGGCCTTGAGTTGGAGAAGATTTTTGAATGATCAGGCTTGGGGGCCTTTCAATGGCTGAAATAAAGGATTTTGGACTTCTAAAGACAAGAGGAAGACTTTTTTGGGTTGAATTCTCCATCACTTATTCATATTTAATTTGACTAATTCTAAAAAACCCCTAAGTGAGTTTCAAATTGAGTCAAATTAAGGACAAATGGGCCTATGCGATCACTCATGGCCCATCAAATCATAACCCACAGGAGTTCTCTGAGCGTGGCTTGGGTTTACAAAATGAGTCTAATTACGCAACGTCGCAGGACGCAAAGAATTAGACCTGAACTCTTAATGAGTCTGGTACGAATTTAGGTATCAACAGAAAGTTTCTTCCCATGACCATTTTTACATTGAATTGGTCCCCTCATACATATCATGAGTAAAAAAAAATCTTTTAAATTGGGGTTAGTATTTTGGGGAAAAAAAATCCAGAGTTCCTATTTTTTATGGAACCAACACTTTAGGGACTTTTTTTTTTTTTTGCACAAAACCCGGAATATTTTTATCAGATGGGCTGGGATAGAGTCTGATAAGACTATTAGAGAGGCGGACGAGCGAGCAAACACACTGAAGTGTGAACACAGCAAAATGGGAAGTAGAGCTCTGGTTATGGCGAAAGGACTGAAATGTTTCCCATCTCCTAATCACCGCCATCAAACCTTCAATGTCAAACCTCTCCTCTTTCTTCCAAACAACAATTCTCTACGAAGAAATTCCTCAACTTCAACTTCAACGACTGTCTCCTCTCTTCAACCTCCCGACGTGCCTCGCTTGGCTCAAACTGCCCAAATCTCTCTCGCTCCTCATGAGGTTCTCCTTCTTTCTCGCTCTACTCGTGATTTTAGATATTTCTCGATTATTTCAACGAAATGTGTTTTTCTTTTCTTTTTTTGTTTCTCCTGATTTTTTTTTTAATTTGTTTCAGGTGGAAGAATTCGCTCCTAAAATCCGTCAAGTCATAGATTGGTATTTATCTTTCTGTTTACCAAACTATTTTTTTCAGCAAAGAAGGAAAAAAAAAAAAAAAGAGAAAAAGAAAACTGTTTCGAACTTTATTTTTTGTTTTATATAAAAGTTTTCGGTTAATTTTCTCGACTTCAAATTTTGGGTTAGCATATATAATGGTAGTGATTAATACTTGTAATTATGGATTGGAATGAAACAGGTTTGGACAACTTCAAGCAGTTGATCTCCAAAGTGTTGAGCCTGCAATTAGAGCAGGTGCTTCAATACTTTTTTTTTTTTTTAATGTTGAAATTTTGTTTATGGATAATGGGAATAACTTGGCATTGTTTGCTTGAGTTGAAATTATCTGTATAGCTTAAAATGTTTCTTTTTCTATATATATATATATATATATATATATATATATATATATATTATTGTCTAAGTTAGGTTTTGTTTGGAGTTTTTTGTAGATACCGAAGGTGACAATTTGAGAGATGATGTCCCGCAGACATTTGAGAACAGGTAAAGAGGGTCTTTTGTTGTGAACTTGCAGTTCAAAACTTGAAACATTGAATTACCAAAATTGTGCTTGGATTTTGTTGGAAATGTGTTACATTTAGTCTCGTTTTGTTATGAACAGGGAGGCCATGATTGCTGGAGTTCCAAACTATGTGGAGCCATACATTAAAGTTCCCATAGTCTTGAACAAGGAATAGAGTCCTTTTTGGTGGTCCTAGTCTTTTCTCTCTCACACACATATTGGGACTTTTTAGTCTTGTAGCCATAAGAATAACACAAGCAAACCAATCCTCTTATTTTATTAATGTTTCTTCAGCGGAGCGTCTCTTTTTCGTTCTAATGGCAATATGTTGGTTTTTTGTTGTTTGTTGTTTCCCCAACATTCTATTGCTTCCCTTTCCAGTGTATAAAAGGCCCTGATAAAACAACAAGCGGAAAACGCCTGTAAAAATTAGCAAAATCATGCTTAATTTTATGCGACATTTCCATCGAGGCCCTTTGTGTGTATGGGTGTGTGTGTGTGGGTAACTTGAGATTCTAGATAATTGGAACAATCTTCTCATTGAGAGATCAGCAGACTAGCATTTGGTTCCTCTGGCAACAAGGATTTATAGAACATTTGGTTGGAGGATTCAAACTATGTAATTTGAATCATTTTTTATTTACGTGTATTTTTTTTGAGAGAAAATACAGTAACGAATCACTATTCGAATTAGAAAACGAATTTCTCTACCAAACATCTTAATCTTTTAGAATATAGTTAAAAAGTTTCAGAGTACCACTAAGCAAACCCAGGATTTCAGTGTTGGGAGGTTTATACCTTCTATCCTTGATATTTATAACAGAACAGAATTAGAGAGAGAGAGAGAGAGAGAGAGAGAGAGAGAGAGAGATGCTGTAACTTGGAAATGTGTAAAATGTTATCCTTGAGATTCAATCGCGGGGTGAATTGTGGAGCAGAACTGTAGGTAGATGGCATGTTTCATGCGACCATATGCACAAGCGAAATAATAACAATAATAAAAAGGAGAATTAAAGGCAAAACATTGCATATCAAAATAATTTTCACTGTCATTACTCTTTCGGCCCAGGAAAGTTTCATTACATTCAAAAAGTTGATGCGAGGACCGAATTATAGGGAAAGTGTTGGCAAAAAAGGTTATTACAATAATGAATGTGTCTATCTCAATATGTCTCTAAATCATAGTGGGGTAACCCGCTCAATATTTACACGGTAGGAATAACCAACTGCACATTGCTGAAAAGTGATTACAGTATTGAATATCACTCTGTTTATCTCTCCATCCCTTTTTTTTTTTTTTTTTTTTTTGCTTTGCGATTTCAATTCTCTCTTTACTCTTTGTCAATCACTCACCTACGCTCAACATAAGACTAAAAGGAAAAATAACAGTGACTGGAGAACCAAAAGAAAAGAGGTAAAAAAAAAGAGCATGTTAATGAGTATATCTTAGTAGTCGAATATTTATCACGATTGCCAGAACAGCTGAAAATCACTGCTGTACAAGGAACGGTCTTGAATCTCCAGATTTGCCACATGCCAATTGATGAGTTGAGATTGAAAGATTTTACACAAAACAAGACCGGTCGGAAAAATCCACCATTCACTTTCATCCCTGCAATCACAATTATCATGAAACAGAACAGTTAAAAAAATGGCTGGACCTAAATGAAAGGATGAAGCTTTTGGCAGTAGAATCTCTCACATGCTAATACTCCAAGGCTGGATACTAGGGTGCTTTTTACTTGATGATTGAGTCCTATAGTGAACATATCCACAAAGAAAAGCAACCACCTGTTACAAGATCAGAAGACTTTTTATGTTAACGTTTATTATGTATAGAAAAAAACACCTCAATCATAATTAAAACGAAAAAGTTATGCAGGCCAGTATATATATATAACCAAATGAAACTAATAATGTCCATTGATGAAAACTAATAATGTTTCAAACTTGGGCTCAAAAAGTGGATTAGGGGATTGCTGGATATCAAAAAGACAATGTCCATTGGGTTGTAGAGAAGATGACCAAGTAAAATAAAGAACAGCATATTAAGTTTCACCTCTGGGCATGTAGTCTCAACAACTCAGCCGAGGAAAATTAAACAAGAAAATGGAACTAAAAATGCATTTTTCCCCCTTTGCTAAGAGAAAATGGAGATAATTAGTTATTAACACTGGACTGATTTCTAACTGATAAAAACTGCAACTTACAACATTGACTAAAGATGTCAAGTTCCAGAGAGCATAGACTCGTGCAAGGCCTGCAGAACGCCTCGGTCCGTGGCTGAATAGAGCATTAATTCCAGCAGGGAAAGAAAGAAGAATTCCAAAGGGTAAAATAAACAAAACCAGAAAGACGTCCACCAGCGAAAATGAATATAACTGGAGAAACGTAAGCAACACTAAGCTAAAATCTCCTAAAAGTAGCATTGAGATGACTAAGCCGACAAGATCCTGCAGTCAGACAAAATATGTCTAAGAAACAGAGCAGAGAATTGTGTAACGTTTAAGAAATGAGATTCGATAGTAGCATACAAATTAACTCAGCTGTTATCAGCATTACAAATACCTGGTGTCCAACGGGCTTAGTATTGTGAAGTATAAAAGAGAGAAGATAAAACATATCTCTCTTCTCTTCAAGTATCTGCAAACTGTTAGCATCTAGTATCCCTCCATATGCTCTTTTTGGCCTTGTATAACTTCCATCATTTCCGTGAGCTTGGTTTAATTGTGTTTCCTCTCTTATATGATCAGATAGATTATCTTCAAAAATGCTCTTCGCACTGTAAATAAAAGATGAAAAAAAAAAAAAAAGCCTTAAACCATTATCCCACTTTTCTTTTATTTCCTTTATTAGTATTTTTGTTTTCTTTTGCTGTTGCTGGAAGACCAGTATCGGATATGAACATATGTAAGTACATGCATACATACAAAGGTTAAAGCAAAAAGAGAAAGAAAGTCAAATTTCAGTGGCGATAAAGTTTGTTTTTGCTAGGTCATATAAATGTGTAGCCCAAAACATTGTTTCGCTTACCAATCCAGTTATCGTCCCCCTCGCCATACCCCCATCATATTTATGAGTACATCTGTTTACGATTTTACCCCGTTATCCAATATTATCCATAATGTATCTTTGTCAATCGTTGAGCATTCTTTTTTTGAAGAAACAGAGAAAAGTTATTAGAGCATTCATAGTCCAAATCAACTAGTAAGGCACTCTTTACTATACGATTTCCAATAAAGATGACAGTTTTAAAATTATTACTGTGACTGTTGTGCAGTTCGTATTGCTTCATCAACACTTCTGACGGATGTCCAGTTGCTCCCTTCTTCAACAGCATCCACTAAAAGTCCATAATGACAATAACCACAAGCTGTGGCCTGAAACCAGGCAAGAGCAACGCGTATGCCATGGATCCTCAAAGTAGGATTTGCAAAAGTTTCAAGCCACCTCAGGACGGGTCGATATGTTACTCTTAACCGCCCACGACGAACTAATCTCAATTGTGCATTTAGACCAGCAACAAAACGATACCATGTCGTAGGTGGGACAGCCTGCAAGGACAACATAATTAAGAATACATTTCTACAGCAACTACAAGATAAAAAGGATGGTTAGGCTCTCTCATGCATTCAGGAATGCATACTTCGCAAATTTGACATCAATTTTGTAAGCACCAATAGACAAACCTGACTCATAAGGCTTGTAACCACATTATCGCTGTTAAGTGAAAAAGGAGCCATGTAACTTCCATCACCTCCAAAAGGTAATGAAATTGGATACCTCTGATGTAAGCGAGGAAGATCATTTCTCTTTTCATCTTCACCAAGGAAGAAGTCAAGATATGCTAGCATGAAATCAGAAGTTGCAGCTACCTACAGCGTTCAAAATCATTAGGGAGAACAATCTAAAATGGAAATCTGTCACAGGTGATGTACAAATGAGATTCAAAAAGGTTTATGTTAGCCATAACGAATTCAACCTATAATTTTGGAACACAAACCTTGATCCCTTCATAGAGAGCACGTGAACGGCAAGACCGTAAACAAGAATGATCATATTCTGAACGAACAAACTCACGGAGACGCTGCAATTTCAATCTCCGGCGCCATTGCTGCCATGACCATGCAAGGGGATACACAAAAACAGAGAGAATGCTGTAGACGGCTCCCTCCCACCACTGATAAGCAGCTATGGCATTAATTTCATCCACAAACGTATTGAATGCAACCTCATATCTGCCAGACTGAATGAGTTAGAAGGCAAATCCTAAGCCATCACATAATTAACAAAGAGAAACGAATCCATTTATTAAATTTGCTTATACTTGACAGCAGTACTACATACAAATCACGAGAAGAGATGTTGGCTTACACAATCTCCTTTATTTGATCTGGTGGTGAATGGGGAAGATGCCATGGATCACTGAAAGTATTAGGACCCATAAAGTACATTCTATGCACATGGCTCTGGGATTCCTCCACTCTATTTGTTTCCATCACCTAAAATCAAGATAAAAATCCATAAATCTAGAAAGCATGGAAGAGGAAAGAAGACAGCAGATGCCGGTGAAACAGAAATTCTTTAATGAACAAAGACAAATATAAAGAAAAACCTCATTTAAGGACTCGAGGAATGGAAAGGAGTGGTCTATTTGAGAGCCATGTTGAGTGGGAGCAGGGCCTGGTAACTCATCGACCCCAACAAATTTCATACGTGCAACACTTAACACCAGAGCTAAAAGTATTAGGAGAGCAACAAGGAGGAGACCAAATAGCCACGGCCCACCAAATGTGTAAATCAACTCCTCAAGAGCTGTATAACAGTGTGGCATGTGGTATCTATCTGAAACGCATTTGTAAGGACAAGGAGTCTCAGCAACACCACCTATTAAGAGACAAAAGGAGGTTAGTTGAAATGTTTTGAAAAGCTGTTCAGGTATTAAAGTCGTTTTGACCTTGTGAGGAAAAGGCCTAACCATCATCTGATTCATGAATAATCTCATAATTTTTTTTTTTTTTTTTTTAATGGGATCTCATAGAATATTTATTAAGCTAGAATTTCAAATAACAAACTGCATAACATAATAGCATAAGAAAAGTTAAACAATTGATCATTGGTGTTTTAACTCTTTTCTCTCAGATTTCCATGTTGTACTCGTAAGTAAACAACAATTCACAAGTTTACAAGCGTAGAATATGCTGCAGATGCAGTGCAAGTGCAGCTTAGTATCAAAGCGTCCAACATCAAGAGAAAAAAGGAAAGCCAAGAAGTTAGAAGAGAAAAACAAGTTGCCAGTAACTGCAATCAGCAACATATATATATATATATTTTTTAAAAAAAAAAGAAAAAAAAAAAAAGAGGCTGGGATTTAGTGTTTTGTATATTTGTCTTTGGTGGACTCCTTGTCCCCTGCTGTACAACTTTTCAATTTTGTTAATAAAATTTTCTCGTTTCTTAACCAACAGAGAGAGAGAGAGAGAGAGAAGAAAAGGTGGTAAAGGTGGCACGCAGGAGAAAGGAGAAGAGAAAGGAAAGAAGAAGAAGAGGAAACTGAATTGGCACAGCTGTGAGCAACCCTCTTTTTTTTTTAATTCTTTTTTTCCTCCCTTTTATTCTTCTTTTCTGAATAAAGAAACCTACATGCAAGCCGCTGGTTGCTTGCTGGATTTAAATGCAGAATACATCTCCTCGTTTTCTTATTCTTCTTTTTTTTTTTTTTTTATATATATATATATTTGTTTTTGGAAGCCCATAACATTATGGCTACATGGTCTGACTGCTTATGCGGATGGCCCCCATCAGGAAAACCAAAAGAACCCAAACTGTAGATGACATATTAACCGCAGACTCTTGTAGACATATATTTATATTTTATCAATGAATAACAAGCTATGAAGCATGTGGAGTTGGAAGCAACCAGTGATTGCACTTCAAAAAAAATTCCAACGCCAGTTATTTTCTACCTCTAGCACCAGAAGCTTATAATTACCTCGGACATATGTGTAAATAGCACGATTGGGAAGCGCTTCAGCTGGGCAAGGATGGCAAAGTTCCCTTTCAGATCCACTAACGTTCTTGTAAGTTCCAATAGGACATTCCTGGAGACGAACCAAAAAAATAATAAATTTATCCCCTAACGAAGAGCTCACTCCTAATTATCATTAGTAAAGAGAACAAATGTCCCTATGGAAATAACTCGGCTACAAATATAAAATCCAGTCCTTCCCAATGGATCCTGCATTCAAACCCAAGAGGAAAAACCTTGCAAGCAGAAAGAGAAAGATGGAGCAGAAAAGGCTGCTGTAACCGCTGTGACTATACAAGTTTAGAACTTCTGCATCATATGTTGCAAAATGAGGTTTCCCAGTTCTCATTATGGAAGAATATATCTGTTTTAATGAATTACAAAAGATATTTTACAGACATCCACATAATGAAGTAGAGCAAATGAACGTCTGAAAAACTCAAGTCAAAGAAACGTTTCTTACAAGAACAAGAACCACAAGGCCTAAAAACTACAACACTGTTACAAAAGATAATCAGAATTAAACTGTTTTTAAGTAAATGAATGGCTTAGGCGCACAAGATTCATCAGAATATCCTTAACATATCAAGCATACCTCACAAAATATCCCATAGAGCCCTTTTGGGCAAGCTTTCCCAGTCACCGTCCCATTTTCTCCAGAACCTCCCTCGCCTTTACTCACCCCTCCCCTTCAATAATAAAACAAAGATGTCAACGCACAACCAAAGAAGGCAATATAGTTTTACATTTCCTAACGTCCTTCACTGAGCAGAAAAAAAAAAAAAAAAAAAAAAAAACGTCTGGGTTATAAGAAAATTAATGAATAAAAGAATAATCATCACGCTGAAGATTTCCGGAAGCTAGTTCTGTTACATAATAAGGTAGCTTATAAACCAGATACCCAAGGCAACCATCATAAAAAGTTAAAAACTGATGTAAAACACAAAATAAATATCAGCTTTAATGCATAAATAAACACAAACTGTATCCAAGGACCAGGAGAAATACGTGGCATTTAAACAGGTTAGATACGAACCCCGCATTGATGCTTCCTTTCACACTTGCAATCGGCTGGTACACATCTCCAATAGGGATGTCTGACCAATGAAAGTGAATTCTTCCACCACCACCTCCGCCAACACCATTAGGACTACCATATCCGCCGATACTAGAAAGAGTAGCAGAGTCACCAAGAGCAATTATATGCAAAAACATAAGTATCGTTCCACCAGATCCACCCCCGGGATCTCCACTAAGGCCATCTACAACAGCATATTTCCCCTTTCTGCTAGTTCCTTCAGAACTTTCTCCATCAGCTTCTACTGAGCCTTCAATGGACAAAGTAAACAAGGGATGCTCCATGGAACCCATTACTGCTCAGGAAATCACATGTATCAAATGGGGAAAGGGCGGGGAAGATTAGATGATAAAGACACTATGCCCATGCACTTAGAATACTCGCCACATCATTTTATAAGGGAAAAAAATATATTTGTTTAGAACTTCAATAAATTTATTGAACGGTTGTGCTCTTTACGGTCCTAGGGACAAGCTTAAATAGAAATGGAAATAATTTCTTAGCCAATAAACGCAAAGGCAGAAAAAATTGTCGGACTGACTGATAAAATAGCTTACCTATGATACCACCACCAGAAGTAGAACCAGCGGAACTGTCATTTCCACTTCCACTGCCAAGTTCACACGGCAAATCTGCATTTCCATATGATATGCCACCCCTAATACAAGTCCCATCATAACATCCACGTCCACCTCTACCACCATGCCCACCACCACTCCCAATCCCATTGCTCAGAACACTTCCTCTGCCAATTCCACCTGTACAGCCTGTTCAACACAGAAAATTGTCAACTTCCACCCAGAAGACAAATGTATTATTACAGCATTCAAAGTCTGCTCGTTTTTAAGTTTCTTCAACATGAGATGGATCATATAGAACCCATCATATCACCATCGAAATCATGTTGCAAATTCTACGTATGCATCTTTGTCTCTGTCATTTGGTATGGGGAAGCACCAAATTGTAATTCTGATTAGAAGGGGAAAAAAGGTTAAGACTTCTCTTCAAGACCAAAAAAGTAAAGGAAATATACCCATTCTGGATGCACTTATTGATCCAGACGAATGGACAGCAATAGTTCTTGCCCTGTGGAAATGAATAACAGATCCTTTTACAAGGCCTTCAACAGTGACATCCTCTACACGGCATATCTGAGGCAAACCGGGAAAAAAAAAAGTAACTATCAAATATAATTACATAAACAAACCCCAATACTTCATGACTTGATAATCACCTGAAGAGTAAAGGATAATGATGAGTTCACATTGCAATCTTCTGGTGGATGAAGTAGTTCAAAGGGACAATCTTGACTTTCGCAATATAACTTTGGTGTCCTAGAAATTGAGAGAGGGACAAAGTTAGCAGTTTTTTTTTTTTTTTTTTTTTTTTTTGAAAAAGAAACGAAAACTTTTATTTATAAAGAAAGGAACAAGGAACAGAGAGGAAGAGTTATCCTCCACTAATCCAGTTCCCAAAAAAGGTTTGGAACTGCTAACTGACAAAGTTAGGAGGTTTGATAAGCAAACTTTTTGTTATCAATACTTTTTTCTGGGTATTTTTTAATAAAGTTCGTTTCTAATTAAAAAATATATATATTCTGCCAAATTGCGATAAAACCAAAAATCAAACTTACACAGAATCAGTAGTCGCATTCTCCAAGGGACCGCGCAAAGCGGATCCAGGCCCAAGCTTCAAGCAAACACAAGAAAACATATTCAACAAACAGGTATAATTTTATCTTCACAGTCTAATTGCAATGATTTCAAGTGACAGTAAGATATTAAGAGCCCGTTTGGTTCATGCGTTTGAAACCGTTTCTGATTCTGCAACAATACTTTTCTCTCACACAAAAAATTTAAATAAAAGAAGTTCCTGCCAATGGGTTCTCTCACAAAAGTCTTTTCATTAAATTGGTTAGCAAGGTTTTAATCAGTATAGTATTTTTTCGAATTATAATGTTATTTCGAACCATTTAATGAAAAAAATAGTGTAAGCACACAATTGACAGTTCAGGTACCAAAAATTGGTTTTACGGTACGAAAAACTATTTTCTAAAACCTAGAGGTACCGTTTTAATATTGGTAAAAATAAAGAGTACCTCTCTGCTATACTAGAGGGTACCAAAATGATTTTATCCCTTAAAAAAATGAAAATCGTCTCACAGACAACAAAAGTGTCGCAGCCATGAGAAAATAAAAAGATACTACAGCTGGGATTTCTAACCGTGTGAAAAATTAGCCTTAAAAAAAATAGAGGAAAAGGTAAAAAAATTAACATACCTTGAGCAAGGAAAAACTGAAAAAATGCAATAAGATAAAATACACCTGCTAATGGACTCACATGGATACTGTAAAATAGGGACAGAACCAGGCGTTGTGCTTCAATCATATCCCCCGGTCCAGATAAATTTAGTAGGCCTTGTCCATGAACTCCCAGATTTGCATTAGAGTGTATGACAGATGATTCCTGTTACGAAAAAGATGGTATGTTACCAAATAATATGTCCCTAAAACATACTCCTCAATTCTGCTAAGCGGTAGGTACAATACCTTCAGAACGACTAAATTGCTAGCCTCAAGTAAGGAAGTTGCAACATTCATATCACCACCTCCATCGATAAGCATTTTGGAGTTCCACATCAAGAACATTTTTACAGACATACGCAATGCCCCATATACCTAAAAGGGAAAATCGATGGCTGTAATACAGTAAACACAGTATGAAGTGTAAAGCTCATAAGCATAAGCATCACAGATTAAATTTCTTTCCACAAATATAAAATGGCAAACATAGGATCAAACTGCTGACATTTATATAATGAAGCAGACAATGTAACCAAGCAAAAAGAAATGTACAATGTTGTCACCTACCCTCATTTCAGAGTCGCTCATTAACAACTCTTCTGCTAACAACTCGAATTCCGAAGAAGCGTAATGTTGCAGCCCAAAGCTCAAAACTCCACCAGATAAAAGACTGATCTGTCCTTGTACCTACATAACCCATTGAAAAGGGATGATTTAATTAAATTCTTTGCACATGAACTACATACAAGTACAAGATACACGGACACATAAGCGAAGCTAACAACATTGAGGGAGAAAAAGTAATAAAGAGGTAAACCCGGACAAGGGATCTTTGGAAGTATAAATTACAAACTCAATTTGCACAAACCTGGACACGACTCCATAACAATGGAACAGTAGCATGGGCACTGTTCCGAACATAAACATTAGTCCAAAGAGGCTGATTGGGAAAGTCTAAGAGAAGAGCCTCAGTATCTGTTGACTTGTTATGATTGTCAATAATAAGGCTTCTAGGAACTGCATCATATAAAGTCCCAGCAGCACCCGCATTTTCTGGACAGGCGTAACTACTTCCTCCTGCAAATTTGATCATTAGCTCATGGCATTTTAAAATCAAATTCAAACAGAGCCAGGTACAACAAGTTATCCTCTAAATACAACTGTGTATATTTGAGAGAACAGGTAACCAAATACAATCACCACTAACCATAAAAACCACACGCGTCCATAGAGCTAATCAAGACAACCATAAAATTTCCAAGTAAAAGTATCCAAACAACAAAAGAAGAGTGAAAAATATGGTCAAGTTTTCCTTTTTTATTGTGAAGAGACACTAGAAAGTAAGGATAATGCATGTGCTTTCAAACTAAATTCAAGGTTTAAATTTGGTGCTAGCTGTTCTTTGAGTTATTCAAACTAAGGTTGTTCAAAAGACCTATTTCAAGTCAAAAGGAGTTAGCTGCACAATAAGGGGGGAAATCTCACCATGCACAAAAATTCCGGGCTCATCATGCCTGCTGAATACATCAACAGATACTCTTCCCCCACCGCCACCAGCATAACCATTACCTCCACAAGCACTTATACGACCACTACCAGTCCTGCACTTCATAATAAAGCATTTAGATTAAAGGGACTGGTTAATACAACAGAGGCAGTTACACTCCCGAGAGAGAGAGAGAGAGAGAGAACACGCACATAGACGAAAATTAATAACAGATAAAGTACAGATTTACATCTGTCTGAGATCAAGTTTCCGAATAGATAAAAGATAATATCTGAAGACTTATTGCACACAAGATCCAGTACAAAAAACAATGAGGTAATTTGCTTTACAAATACCCATAAAATATGTCAGAGACCTTCATTTTGGATCATATTTGTATTTCACTCTTTTTCTTACCAAAATATTGGCTAAAGACCATAGTACCAAGCCTAACAGAATGTGAAACCACCAGAAAATAGTATAGGGAAAAAAAAAAAAAAAGGATGAAGCCTAAGATATCAAAAAATGGGATACACTTATCACTCGACGTAAAATATTTATATAGACAATGTAGCAAAACAATAGAATCAGAACATTGATGAACATAACAGTAAAGCTCGGAAAAGAATACATGCATAAGAATGAGAACAAAAAATGTTCAGATTCCAATTCTGGTCTATACAGGCCAGTGCATCAGACAGGGCAAAGAAAAAATCCCACTCTCCACGGTCCTGACAAATCACAATGTGGGTATGGAAAATACTGACAAAACGAAGTATGAAGGGAACTCACTTGCCCCTGGTAAAACTTGTCTTCTGCTCCTCTCAATATGCACTATAATTCCGCATCATAGTTACAACAACAATGCTTCGTATTTTGCCATTCATTTTCCTTCATTAAGACAGTTATGGTAGCAAAACTACATGAAGTGATGTCCACTCTTTTGCATCAAGTGGATTCTACGATCTTATTTACTAAGAGGAAAACGCGAACAGGATGCCCAAATTCAACGAGCTAAGAATAATTTCAAGTAATAAAAGACAAGAAAGAAAATTAAAAATGAAAATCCTAAGATTGGATGTCCAACGTTCAAATTAATATAAGAAATAGTTTATTTAGCACTGACGCATCTCATTGAAGATGACCAAAGAATTATGTAATAATTGCAAAAAGTTTTTTGCTATTTTGCTATAGGATGAAGACTAAAGACTGACAGGAAGCAGCCTGCTGGGGAAAAACCTACAACCTTCTTCACATAGCGGATAAAGGCTACCAGCCCTTTCAAATTCTTTGATTATTAGTGGGATATAAGCACTTGTCGTTTGGGAGTTGATATTAAACAAGTACAAGGAAACTCTGGTTTGAGTTTTAGCTTTATTCTCTTGCATGACACTGACCGCCAGAAGTTTTCGGAAAGAACAAATAGGATTCCAAAAACATAGGCCAAGTTACATGCTCTACAAAAAAAGTATCTCCACAGCACTAGCAGAAAACAAAACAAAATCGATACATACTACGCCTAGCACACAACCCATAAAATTCCAAAACAATAATAATGTTATTAATCTAAAAAATTTTAAGTTATAACCACCACATGGTTACTGACGAAAACAAATTCCAACTTCTCCTCAACATTCCACCACTATCTCCCACAAAGAAAAAAACGGAGAGAGCAAGCCAAATATGCTATAATTCAGGGTCCGGAATTTAACATTTTCGAATTCTTTACTTTTCCAAGTTTATTCGTCAACCAAAAGAAACCAAAACAATCATTCTACATCAAAAACCAAAATTGACCTTCCTAAAATTTCTCAGCAACCAATTAAATAGAACAAAACGAGCAAGGAGAGCGGTCGAGTGATTACATTTTGTAAGCCTTGATGTAGATGCTGCCACCAGAGCCACCTCCGCCTTTGCTCCCACCATCACCCCCATCAGCCAAAACACCACCATCCACCACAAGGTACTCCGTAACCACCAGCTTCACCGCTCCGCCGCCGTTTCCACCATAATCCACCTCCTTACTCGTCGACCCACCGCGGCTCCCGAAGCTACATGGCCTCTGCAGCGACGACCATGCGTAGGCATCGCCGCCCCACACGTCCTCCGGCAGCTTCTTCTTGTCGACCAAGCAGCACGCGCCCCGCCCGCCGTGCCCTCCACCCCCACCGTCTATCCCCTGCGGCGTCCCACTCGTTTGCGGGGGCGGATCTCCCGCCATCGCCGTCGTGTTCACCACCGAGCCATTCAAAAAGCTCGCATTGCTGGCCGCGAGCTCGAATCCCCCGGCCACAATCGACGACGAGTTCCCTAAGCTAAAAGTACCAGAAATGTTAACGGTTAAAAAGCATCCAGCAGTAGCGCAGTGAACCCTCACCCCGGGCACGATATAAAAATTGCCCTTCCCTTGTATGTACACATCGCCGGTGAGGTTCAAATCGTTCACTATCTGACAAGTGGCGTCCAGCGAGCCGACGCCGCCGAGGTCGTCATCGCACGAGACCGACGGCCCGTGCGGCGGCGGCGGCGGCGGTGCCGGCGGCGAGTAATCCTGGTGAAAGAGGTTCCAATCCAAATCGGTTATGGAAAAATCCGCGGACGAAGCGGCGAGGCCGAGGAAGCTCGCTGCGAAGAAGCAAACAATGGCGAAATGGAGAGAAGGAGAGCAGCGAAGCCGAGCCATTCACTGGCAGAGTCAGTCATTAGATTGGAGATTTTGATTCTGAAGCTAATTGGACTCGGAACCCTAGCAGAAGACCAAACGGGTAAACCACCATCGGAGAACAAAACTCCATAGAAATTCAAACAGAAAAGGAAGAAATCTTCATTGCTTTCTGCATTTAGGTCTCTTCTGAAAACCCTAAGATATTTGCCTTGCTAGAGAGAGAGAGAAAGAGAGAAAAGAAAACCAGTGGGGAAGACAGAACCTTTATTAACTTTTTGCTTTTGGGGGAAGGTTTAGCTTAGTGAGGTTAACGAAGTTATCAGATACGATCACGCTGACATGAGCTCGCGTTCAAGGCGACGCTTATTGGTCTGATTTACGACTCTCTCTGCGTTTTCTTTGACAGGACCTGGTGGGACCCAAGGCATGTCGGTTGTGTACACGTGGGGGCGAGCATTCCTGATCATAACCGTGGCGATGAGCCAACGGTTCTCCACGCTCCAGAGAGAGAAAATAGAAAAAACGAGACAAGGATAACGAAAACGACCAAACGACATCTTTAGGCAAACGGACAAATAATAACTAAAACCTTTTGTTTCATCCAAAAGAAAACGACACCATATGAGACACCGAGTTTTATTTTTTTTTATTATTTTTTTTATTTTTTATAAGAATTCGTTTACCCAAGATGTTACACTTACATGTAGCCTGTAGGCGCTCGCCATGAAAACGTAAGATCACCTGTCGAGGAGGTAGTTTCGTCACAAACAAGACGTTTGACTTGTTTTTTCCACGAGGTTTTGGATTCTACTTGATCCGTGACCGGATCTCGGGTGAAAAAGGTCGTTTTCTTAACGGAATTGAGGGATTGTTACGGAAAATAAAAGGCAAAGGAACACGTGTCAAAATGGAAACAGACCAGGCCAGCGCAAGATGAGTCACCCAAGCCTTTTCATGATTTTTTGCTGAGAATTTCATGGTTTGATTGACAGAGAAATGGTGAGTGTATAAGCGTTTAGTTAAAAGAATTCAAATTATAATTTAAATTATAGTTTATAATTTATTATAATATTTTTTTAAAATATATATATAAATTAAAAATAATTTTAATTATATAATTAGAATTTATAAATTAAATGTCTTATTATTAATTTAAATTAATATGTAATTTTATATAAAAATATTTTATTATAATAAAAAAATTAGATGTAATTATTTTTTATAATTTTTTACTGTAATAAAATTTAAATTTTAAATTTAAATCGGTGATATAAATAGAGTTTAAGTTTTTTTTTTTTTTTTTTGCTTGTCATAAAGTTTTTTGAATTTAATTGTGGATATGTTGATTTTTTCTTCTCTGTTTTTGATTTGGAATATTAGGAGTATTTTCAACCCTTTTTTTTTTTTTTTCAAATTGAAGATTTGAAGACGAGCTGTAAGACAATGGTGTTGTTTGTATACAATGTTTAGGATACTTCTGAAGTTCAAAAACAAGTTATTAAAGATGTAATTTAATCTTGAACTTGAGCTTGAACATGTATAGCATTTATATATTCAATTATTTTCATATAAATAAGTAAAATTAATTTATAATTCAAAATATTATTTTTGAATAAAAAATAACGTCATAAATGATTATATGGTTCTCACTTTTTTTAACAAAATGAAACCATCATTATTAAAATATTAATAAACACGCACACATATTCATATTCATGCACTCAATCATTTAAGTTAACCTCCAAATAACAAATAATAGCGTAAACTTATCATTAGGTTTATCGTTCAGAAATATATAAAATAGGAATGCCGTAGAAACCACTTAGATAAGCCTCATTCGTCTTTATTTGTGATTGATTCTCATTTGTCTTATTTGTGGATCTAATATTTGTTGGTCAAATACCATTATATTTAGCGGTCATTTAAGTATATCAAGGTCCATTATTGAATGAAAAATTTCCCCTTTTTTTTTTAACAAAAAGAAACCATTTAGATAATGGGGAAAATAACAAAAAGAATAAGAAAAAGAAAAAGAAGTTTGGAGTTATTTTTGTTTCTGTTTTAAACATTTTAAAAAAAAATAAAAAATAAAAATAGAGATAAATGACGTTTGACACAATTAAAATAAAAAATAAAAATAAAAATAATTTTTTAGTTTAGTGTAAATTAAGAAAAAAATATAAAATGACTTTTAGTTGTTTTTCATTGTTTATGTTTTCTCCTCTCTCTCGAGTAGAGAGAAAAAGAGAAATACATTAATAACTTTTTTTATATTAAAAATAATATTTTGATAAAACTACCAAACACATTTTTAAAAATAATTTATGTTTGAGATTAAAAACAGTTTTATTTTTATTTTCATATAAAAAATAAAATTATTTTAAAATAAATTTTAAACGCACTCAAAACGTTTTCCCACCCTTTTTCATGCTAGATTCTAAGAAGGCAACCTCTCGAAGTTTCATGAAATAATGCCAAAAAAAAAGTCATAACTTCAAGGATATATTAAGGTCTCATTCGTTTTGTGGATTTGAATTTTTAATTTGGACTGAGATGTGATATTTTCTCAAAGATTTTAACTGTAATAGAAAATATTTAATGTAATATTTTTTTAAAATTAAACTTAAAATTAAAAATTTAAATCGGTGAAATGAATAAAATCCTAAAGAGTAAATGCAACAAAAGTAATTAATAGTGATGTCTTGAATCTGCTGTCAAAAATCGCACAAGTGGCTACTTCATAACCGTAAAACCTTATACGTGGTCATTCTGCTATGACACCACTTTGAAAAGGGGTAAAAATTCTAAAACCATTTCATAGACGTCAATTGCTGATATACGCCTTTGACTAAAAAAAATCTACAGCACATGAGTATTGAATGTCAAGACCAAACACCAATGAAGGAAATGAAATAGACAATCGACCTAAAAAAAATGTCTTTTATTTATGTTTATATATAGTACAACATATGTATGCATAATTAGTACAAGGAAAAAAAAAAAAAAAAGTTTGTTAGTCTAGCAGTGAGGCATTGCTTTAAGATGAGCCGTAATTATGAATATTTGAATTTTAGTCCAAAGAAAAATGGTAAAGGAAAAAGTTTTCAATCAATCTTCTAGTTTTTTCATGTGAAAAGGGGTATTGGAATTTCTCAAGTTAATGAACTGAAACTATAGTCTATAGGTTTAGGTAATGGCTAAAATCTTTGTCGGTTTCATCTCTAAGCTTTGTCAAAGCTTTCTTTTCAATCTTCCTTATCCATTCCTTGCTCACTTTGAAAAGCTTCCCAATTTCCTCAAGTGACTTGGGCTGGCAGTTTATAAGGCCATAACGTAAGACCAAAACTTGCCTCTCTCTTGGGTCTAAGCTTTCTAGAAGATTGTGAATGTCCTTTTTCATGTGTTGTCTCATAACAGTCTCCTCAGGAGTCTTTATTGACATATCCGCCATGAATTCCTTCAACATGAAGAATAGAATTTGAAGTGAGAGAAAAAAAAAAAAACTATTGAAAACAACATTGAGAAGAATAATTTATTCTCTATTATTGACTTAATAGGCAGGAAAATAATGCAAACACATAAAATTAATTTTAACGAAATTATAGACAGCAAGAACTGCTGTTTTAACTATTATTAATTTTTCAACAGTTGGATATGTGAAAGTCTAATTAAAAAGTTAAGATCTTAATGAGGAGAAGGACGAGTCTTTACTATTCCATCAAATGCCAGGAGATATATATTTAATTTTTTAAAGAAGCTGCATGAAGAAAGGTTTTCTATAGGAAAAGGAAATGGCTGAAAACATACCATGTTTTTTCCTGAAAAGCAGTCCCCAATCTTATGATCAATCGAACCAACCACTCTCAGGCAATTGCCAGCCGATCTGATTTTATCCAAAGAAAGGCCTGTGAGCTTTGCAATCTCATTGTCATCCGGAGGCTTCCTCTGGCTGTTGCTGATCGCTTTTCGAGTTTTCTGTATCTGATTTATCGCCTTGCTTAATGTCCCCTAAAAACACACAAAAGAAAACCAACATGTTGATCAGCCACCACATTGGCATGTGACATTGTTTGAAGAAACAGTTTCTTGGATCAGAGAGGAACATACAGGAACTAGTATCCCTCTAGCATGCCGCGCCACCAATTGCGACATCGATTTCCTTATCCAGTACTGGACATAAGTTGAGAATCTGTAACCTCTTGTATGGTCAAATCTTTCTGCACCTTGCAAGACGCCTAGTTTTCCAGCCTATGAGATATAATAAGCATACAAATGAGATGCTAATTGAAATGTATCATCATATTTGGCCAAATCTATGCAAGTTTTTATGCCCTACTGCCACCACAGCCTCCATCTGACCTTCGTTTCGTTTCATGGTTTCTATGATAAGGACTTGAAATGTATCAACTCTTACTAACTTTGACAATGAATGCATGGCAATATTTGATCTACAATGTCTTCATCGACAATAATATTTTTAGACATGAGATTTCCTTTATAACACTTACTGTATGTCTTTAAGATGCAAATTTTCTAGCTTTTTCATGGTGCCTATGTAATTTATGTCCATGAAGATCAATGGCTAACAAAGAATTGAATGCAATGCAAATCAGACCTTTTTTTCCTGGGACGAAAAAATATTTGATATTTCTGTCAATATGTTCGTAAACGACCATACGGATGTGTTTTTTTTAGAGACCGAAATGTCCACAAATCAAATGCTTTTATTTAGAATTGATAGAGATTGTTCCTAAAATTTTCCAATATTTACGCTGTCTGTCGAAAATAGTCCTAAATTAAAGTAAGATATTTACATAGATACCGATGTTTTCATCCTAGCTTTTTTCTGGGATTTGGAAAGTGGGAACTTGTAACAAATTTGAATTCATCCATTTGACATCCAAGGAAATCAAATCCATACAACTTCACAAAGTAAATGAATTAAACAAGGTGAATGACCATGCACATCAAATGTAGAACTAAAGCAGTATGCACTTAACAAACCTGAAGTAAATCTTCCAAGGCTATGCCTAGGCCCCTATAGTTTCTTGCAAGGTATAGAACTAAGGACTTGGTACTCCTTACAAGCTCATCCCGGCAATGCCAACCGAAATGCAAATTCTGCTGAAGCGCCTTTTCGTCAACTCCTGCTGCTTCGGCCCAGCAACTGAAGCTGGCAACACTTCCAGTTTCCTTTTCCAGAGCTGTTCTGATTTGCTCCAACTTTGCAACCACCTGTAACAAGGCTAAAGCTAGTAAGGACCTTCTTAAACATGAATTTTGACTTTGCTTTAAAAGAATTTAGGTACAGGACATAAGCACAACCTTCACGCCCGTTGACATCTCCGCCTCATTTTTTGCACACGCGCGCCTTCTGCTTCTAGAATTCACTGCCCTTCTCACAGAAGAGGCACTAGACTTATGAAGGCCTTGCCAAATTGCGTCTGAAGACAGTGACCGAGAAGAAAGTTTGCTGTTATTTTCCAATCTTCTTTTCCTTGATTTTCTCTCCTCGCTTTTCCCAGTTCGGATAATAGTCTGGCTTGTGTGGCGATTGACTTTGCTTCCCACCTTCTTCTTCCCAATATCCTCTGAGGGTATGTTTGATAAGTCGAAAAAGTTCGAGGTTTCAAGGGTTCTTGATAAACAGGTATTAAATAACTTAAGTGCTCCAAGCCTGCCCAACTGTAATAAAATCTCTCTTTCCAACCTTAACACATCTGAATCAGCAAAACTCTCCTCCAAAACACCAAGATTTTGCATTAGTAAACTAAAATGTGTTGCTTTGCTTGCGTTTACGTCTCGTCTTGAAATGTAAATGTCATCTTCATTAGACATCTGCGAACCATTTCAATCATGTTAGTTAATTATCCATTCTAAGATAGTTTCAAAGTCCTTCAGTTAAAAAGACCAGCATAACAAGTACAATTGAGATAAAAGGCAACTTATGCGCAAGTATATTAACAATGACAAACCTTTATCTCTTCCATTTCTGATAAACCATCCTCTAAGATTTCTGGAGAAGCAAAAGAAAATGTGCAAGCTTTAAGAGGATCTTTGCAAAAGCTCTCACTCTCCTCCGAAATAGCGGACAGAAACGACGGCCTTGCTGAGCTGAAAGAAGCCTCCTTGCCACTAACTGTGTCATTTTAAGGTGAACATTACAAATATGATAAAAGCAACTAAAAACACACTAGCTCAAGTGAATGTCAATGTTTATAGTCACGATGGCATATTGCCTGATAACCCATTTTGCTCTTCCCTTTTCTTTCTGTTTTTAACCACAATATGCATTCTCAAACAATTCAGAAAAAAATTTGAAGGGAAATGAAAAATCTAACTTATCTTATTCTTCTTTAAGCTTAAACCATCTCCAAATGCCAATATCAATTCTATACTTGGCACCCAAAATTGGAAAAATGGTATATTTGATATGTTCTATTTTGTGCTCCAACATGAGATTATATCTACTTTTTGTCTAATTTTAAGCTTTGGAAAAGTAAACTTTTAATTTTCGCATAATTTAAATATAACAATGGTCTAATCCTCATATGAAAAAGAGTCAGTACATCAAGTTGTCAAACACAGATACTTGGTGCCAAAGTGTGTCAAATTTAGCACCGAAGAATAACACTTCATCGGATAGTGATTTTCCTATCTATAAAATCGCCAAAATTTCAAAATTTGACCTTAGCAAGTCACTTTGGCAATGCATTGTAGAAAATCAAATAATCTTATAAAGACTAGCTAGTCCATAGTGTGATGATCAAATATGAATTCAAACTAATGGGTTAGTAACAATCACTTGACATCAACACGCTCTAATGCTTTCTGAATGTTCACGAATTTGAATAGCCATCTAAGTCATAATCCAACCACAAAAGATTTTCTATATAATACAAATATCAACTTATTATGAATTGTTCATATGTTTCATAAGTTAACATAGCTAAATCAATTGCACTAAAACCAAAAACAAAAATGACAAAAAAAAAGGGGGAACATAACTACTACTATTCCAATTTAGCCATAAGAGCCAATGAACTTACCAGGAGAAGCTGAAAAGAACTTGGAAGGTGAATAAGAATTGGTGTGGAGATGAGAGTGAACAGGAAAGCCCCACTTGAGACTTAGCCTAAAACCCAAACCCATTGTCTTGTTTGGGACAAAGGAAGTGATGATGGTGAAGAAACAGAGTCCATTAAATCCTTATGTGGTTGGAACACCGTGAGAGAGTTTTTAAAATGGCTTCTAAACTTTGCCCACTTGGATTATGTTGGTATTGTCACCTCTCAACCACCGGTTCTTCATCTCTTTAAAAGGGGTTCAACGACTTTTTGACCTTTGTCTCCTAGCCATAAGGTTCTTTGTTTTTCCTATTTTCTCCCCCACAAACACACACACACACACACACACACACACACACACACATATATATATATATATAAATATATATATACATATTTTTTTTTTATTAATATTGGGCCTCCTCTCCTCTGCCCACCAGACGAAAGATAAATGTTTTCTCAGTAATTGAGGATGATTATTACTGGCATTCCAACCAATCATAGATGTAAAATTGTTTTGGTCCTTGTATTATTATTTGTGAATTTTAGGGTGGATTAATTTAATTGATGCCACTAACTTTTATGCTGTAGTGCAATATATCCCTAAACTTTAAAAAGGTTTATTTCATCCTTAGATTATACAAAATCGTAGAATATCTCTCTGTCATAATGCTAACAAATTATGACTTCCCACTATTTGTAATTTCATAAGAGTGTAATGTTGCATTGTAAATATTCACTTTTTTTTTTTTTAAAAAAAAATAATGAACTCTAAACTTTCAATTTTAACAAAATGCACCTTAAATTTTAAATTTTTTTTGCAATTAAAGTCGAACAACTAATGACATTATGAAATTGATAGTTCGGAAACTAGAGCTGAAAGTTTGGGGTACCCAGCTTGGTTCAGGCTTGATGGCCAAATGAGATTTTTGGAGCAGCCAGGCCTCGCCTTGAAAGAAAGTTGACCCAATCCGACCCTAAAGATGACAAGCTATGGCTAGCCCAAATATTTATTAGGTAAATTTTAAAAAATAAAATTAAAAAACACACTTCGGGCATGGCCAACCCATCCCAAAAATACTTTTGGGCCTAAATTATCGAACTAACCTCCATATTGGGCCTAAGCCAATAGTGACAGACTTCAGGGCGGCACATTTAATCCGGCCTAAACTTACAGCTCTATTTAAGACACAAGATTTTTGAGACGCAAGATTTGCATGTTACTGAATTTAAAAAATAGTGCTCTTTACCTTTCATATGAGAATCTTGTATCTTAAATCATCAATTTGCTAACATTCATTAGTTATTCGATCTCAATTGCTGATTTTAAAGTGCATTATGTATTTTAATAAAATTAAAAGTATGAGGTCCATTATGCAAAAAACATTTAATTTCAAGTACAACAATGCAATTTACTCTTTATAAATGTCTCTTGAACTATTATTTTAAGTCATTTAGTTACTCAAATTATTGATTTTATGTGAATTTGTCTCTTATATTTATTTCAACTTGTCTCATGATTTTTCAACCTCTAACAAGATCGAGAATAATTCAAGGAGAATTTATGATTTCACATTGATTTAAAATAATTTAAGAAATTACATTAATTTAAAAAGGTGTTTTAAATGATTTTAAGTTCGCGGGATGAAATGAATTCATTTTAAAATTCATATCATCTAGTTAACTTATGCATGATTGCTTTAAATTAATAACAAAGAGAGAGTGAGACAAATAACATAATTGTAGTTGGTAAAAAAAAAAATCTAGTGGAATGGGAATTAATAGCATATTTTTATATATATAAAAAAATCAAAATTCTAAAAATAACCCTACAATTACACAATCCCTCCCTTCCTTCTTGTTGTGTGGGAAAGTGTGATGGACACCTGGACTAACGGCACCACGACACATGGCTATACTTGCTTTCCGCCAAGCACACAACCCTCGACACTTCGTTTCCCTCAAGATCAACTGCAGAGCCCGAAGAGAAAGCCCAGATTAGGGCGACGACCCCATATGGCGTCGACGGATAACACTGCCTGGATCAAGGCGTCAAGATCCCTCGACCGCAAAAAGATCGCTAGAAAGGACGAGAGAGGCTAAACAGCGCTGGCGAGGAGGGCAACGTCCCTTTAAGACACGGCAGGTTGCGTGTAAAAGTGAGAGACGTCTGACAGCATTAATTGCAAATTTTCAAACCGCCTCATAGGGGACAGAAAAGCATTACGGAAAGTCACAGAGCCGTAATAGAAGACTAATTAGTTGAGTGAACAATACTGATTAGTGGGCTATGTCTGAGCCTAAAAAAAGAGAGCACTTGAGTGCTTCTACCTACGAAGGAAACCCACCCAGTGAAGGAAGCCCAAGTATAAAAGAAGAAGGACCCCCAATAGGGAAGGGGTGGAGAGATTCCAGAAGAGAAAAACGAGAGAAAGAGATAGCAATTGCTGTAAATTGTAATCTCCTCAAAAGAAATACAATACTCACAGTGGATGTAGCTCCAGTTTTATAGAGTGAACCACTATAAAATTCCTCTTGTTCATTTACATACAGTTCATTTAAACACACAAATACTCAAATCAAACAAGTATCCACACTTTGATTACTCCTATAGGCCGCTAATCCGAAGGGAAACCCCAAGGTAATCCGGCAGGTTTATTGTTGACGAAATCCAACCGTCAACACTTCTCTTCCTTTCTCTCTCCTCTATGAAGTGCTCGCCAACATCTATTTCCATTTCACAAGCTAATAAACTCAAAATGCCATTAACCCTCTCTATGACTATTCCCCTAAACTTTCTCTCTACAACTCCTCTGACGCCTCCAATCACCCACCATTGTCTCTCTCCGCTCGAGGCCAAGAATTGTGAAGCTTGCGACAACATAATCGGAGCTCGATGCCAGAATACCGACCGTAGATTGAGGAGCCTAATGTTGTTAGCTACGTGGGAGAGAGCAAGCGATGAGAGAGGGAGATAGAGAATATTGGTCTCGTACAGTTTGTTAATTTAAATTTTTAATTAGAATTGAGACTTAATTTTATGTGATAATTTTTAATTGTAACAAAAAAAGTTAAATGTGAATTTCTCTAAGAGCTTTTAACTGTAGTATAATTAAAATTAAAAACTCAAATCGACCAGACATTTCTTTTTTGGGGACTGGAGTTTAACTGTCAGTATCAATTTAAAATAAAGTCTAGATATGTTATGCCTGTTTGGAATCCATTCCAAAAATGTTTTTTATATTTTTCGAGGAGAAAAAAATAGAAATCATCTAAGAATTGCGTTTGGAGCAATCTTCAACCAAAAACAAAACTAAAAACGTTTTTGACCTTTCTCACAAAATCACTCAATTTCTGAAAACGAATTTGAGTTGTTTTCCTTTTCCCGTTTTCATTTTCTCCCCGCTATTTCCTCAAACCTCACCAAATCTGAACCTTTTTCTCGTGATCAACACTGTTCGGAACAAGTTGTCTCAGCCGGCCAAAAGCGTCGGAGTCTTCGTTGGCGACGGCCAAAAGTGAATGCCTGCCTTGAGAAATGATCTCGGCTGTTGATTTCCAAAC